>JAPQLA010000006.1:1853000-1882966 GCA_029822935.1 Naso vlamingii | reverse complement strand
CACACACACACATATATATATATATATATATATATATATATATATATATATATATATATATATATATATATATATATTGCAATCAAAATCAAAGCATCTTCTCTTGAAAAATTTTCTGACATGGTATTACATTGTACATGATTCTGCACATATTTGACATATATGTGTGAAATCAGAAAAATCACATAAGTTGTAATGCACAATTTAATTGCCAAAGCAAAAAAAAACCAACAGCAAAAGAAAAATCTGCTGTCTCCATGCATACAGTATATAAACATAGATCCAAAGCAAACACACATGGTCATCCAGGTAATTTGGTATTGAAGGTATTCTCTTCCTTTCTTTCTTTCTTTCTTGTTGGCTGTCTGTCTGTCTGACTCTTTGTATGGACAGATGCCATTCTGAATGTGTGTGTGAATAGGTAAATGTTGACATGCAGTTTAAAGCACTTTGAAAAGTCAGAAGATGAGAAAAACTATGTGCACAATCATTAAATTAAGACAAATGGTCGCTAATGAACTCTTTAGTCCATTTTTTTTCTTTGACCATTAAATGGTGAAGAGTGAAATGTTTTACTGTTTGCATACTTTTGTGTGATAAAAAAGAGGATTGATACTGATTTCTTTGCTGTTATTTATCTTCATAATTTTATATTTTTATGTTTTGTTAGTAGATTATGTATTTATCTATATATTTTTTTTATTTTTTAAAGAAAATTTCTTCTTTGCTTAATTATCTAGAAAGAAGTGTGTCAGTGTCTTTTAAGGTGTTCAATTTATCGTCTGATTGGATTTTTTTCGATTATTTTGAATACAGTACATACACACATACACTTGGAAATGTTGTGATTTTTGTCTATATACTGGATGAAGGTCGACTTTGTGCAGTCCATTGTCATACATAACACCTGCCACAGGCAGGAGAATGTGTTTTAAACAGCCGGTCAGCAGATCTGCAGGACAATAGAGGATACTCTCACATGGTCATGGAGAGTGAAGCAGTAAGCAATTTTTAACAATGACTTGGTACATCGTCTACCCAGCATCAGTACATCAGTTCTGCAACTGCCAAATATTCCACAACTGTGGATTCCCATTATGTTTCGATACATACTAAACTCTGCACAACAGAGTTTATGTACTAGCTGTAAAGCCCAGGCTGCTGATTTTGGCTGGACCAGCAAACTATTTGCTTGGAAGAGAAAAGGGAATCTGGATAGTCTGCCCACGGGACCAGCTGGTACTCACACTGGTCAGTACATAGGTAGGGTTACCCATTATTTCTTTTTCATGTGATTGCTAATACTATTTGAACCACTTGCTCGTTATATACACCTGAATCCAGACAAATAACATGACTGTCATTTCTAGCTAGATCAAAAAGAGTTGCTTTTTGACAGAGGAATATCATTAAAAACAACAAGAACTAAATAATGACATGATATGTATATTTAATTCAACTGTTTTTTTCTAATTGTTACTGTGTATATTCCTTTAAGTCCTGCATATCCGTATGCATTGTAGCCAGCAGGTCAGGTCACAGGGGCAAGAGTGAGCAGATGCACATGTCTGCAGGCTTTAAGTTTTTTGCTGAAGAGGACTTGGACGAGTGTGGACACAGGGGTCACTACAGCAAAGAGTTGACTTACATATGTTAAGGTTAAGGAAAAACTCATTCCTTTTTTTTTTTTCCTTCTACTTTCCAGTAGTCCTGAAAGATTTTTGAGTTTTGTTTTGTTTTTTTTACGTCTTTTGCCAATAAGTTGTTAACCTGTTCACAATCGACCAGATTAAGCTATTAAAACTGCTGGGCACTGCTTAAAAGGATTTAAACGTTTAGACTTCTGTTTTCTTTTTGGAAATCTATACATCAGTCAGATCATTAGATTATCAATCAGCAACTCTACTGATTCATACATGCATTTAAATCTGAAAATTTTCTGTTAAAAGCTTTTTAATCAAGTGGTCCAAATATCCCCCAAAAAGTTGATTTTAAAAGGTTAACTTTGATGAGAGTTAAACATTAACATTAAACAATAATATTAATAATGTACATTATAATATTAGAATTAGTATTAGGACTGTTAGTATTAGAACTCTGGAGTCTTAATACTTCTTTGAAAGCTAAACTTAAAAACTCTGCAAACAAAATTTTTAACACTGTTGCCCCACTAACACCAACTGAAACCTTGAAATGTGTCGTTTGTTATGAATAAAAGTCTGTCTCCACAGACAATGACATTTAAAGTGCAACTTCATATATGCAGTTGAATGAAATGTATGAATTTCCATTTGTCTCAGGTTGTGTTAGGGCATTGTCTTTGTGACATTAATAATTCTGATGACATTCCAAAAAAACCCAATGTAATTTTAATATCCTTTGAAGGGTTATTAATACCTACCTGAGAAATTGATATTGTAATTTGGTAAAGTTATGAGCGCTATAGAATATCATTACTTGTGGTATTTTCACATTATAATTATTTCAAAAATGTTCAAGAGCCAGCGGTGATGTAATTAAGATTTTTTTGTAATGTATATGCAAACAGCCTAGACTGCTGTACATACAGCTGTCATGAGCCATTAGCACACAGTGCTGTCAGTGCTCTATGCAAACACATTATTTTGTTGTTATGGAGAGTAAATTAGCCAGCAGCTCTAATGACATGATCAGTGAAACCAGCTTCATGAGCACAGTGATGTCAAGCTTTGTAAAGGAGATAAGCTCTTGTTTGTGGTTTTATATAGAACTGGCTCCCCTCCCTCTCTTTTAGAATATTTGATCAGAGGGACTTGATGACTCTCCAGCATGAGCAGTCAGTCCCTGGAACCATGCCCGATCACAGTGCTCTCATGTGATGGAAAATGACGGTGTCTGATTCGGATAGCTTCATAGAGTATTTACAAGACATAGGATCTTAGAGGTGAGTTAACCACAGTATTTTTTAAAAAAATCTTACATGAAAACATTTAAAAGTCAAATTATTTCACCCCTGGATTTTATGCAAAGAAAAATAAACATGCGTCAAATTGTCTGACAAAATCCTCAAATAGAAGTATTCAACAAAATAGTATGATCAGTTATGGGTCTGCTTCATTAAGTTCTCTTATCCTTAAATATTTGTACATAAAAACACATCAATAAAAATGCTTTCAGTCCTGTATTCCATGTAATGTCCTGTCTTTTTTTGCCTGGAAGTATGAATGAAAAGGATTGATGAACAATGTAACAGATCGGAAGTGAAGAGTTTGTAATGTCTTTTAATACTCCCACGTCAGGCAGGAATTGGCAGTAGATACTGGCACAGATTAAGGGGCAAATGTCCTGGAAGCAAGACAGGGACAGATCAGGAGACTTCCAGAGGATGTCTCAAGGTCAGGGAAGGACCAAACAGGAAAACCCCAGGCAGACGCAGACAGGGCAAAGGCTGAGCAAAGGCGGATGGCCTGAGGGCAGAGCAAAGGGGACGGTCCAAAGGATGACTTGGAGGATGCCAAAAAAGGCGGGACTCCTCTAAAAACAGGCAATGGAGGGGGAAAGCCTTTAGAAGGCTGACACCTGAAGCGAAATCCCTCTGGAGGTCGGCTTAGAGGCTGGCTGTGACATGGCAAACCATGTCACTAGGACTGGACATTAGGACTGGAGTCTAGCAGCAGAAGCACAAGACTAATTGCTAACTAACTAACTAATTGCAAAAGCTTTGTTCAGATGATTGTGACAGGAGGGCAGGACAGGAGGCCAGCTGTAGGACAACCAGAGTGCAGGACAGCTGTAATACAGTCGAACGGCAGTAGGATAGCCAAGCAGGAGGCGGGTGACAAGGCAGCTGAGAGGGAGACCGACAGCCGGGGAACTAGAAGGTGAACCGGTGGAGTCAGGGAAACTGGAAATGTTGAACTTCCAGAGCTTGCTGCTGCTTGAATACTTGAATCGACATTAGATACTGGCACAAATAAACTCTTAGGGCCGGATCTACTAAAGGTTTGCGTGTATAAAAACGTGTGCAAACTCATTGCACACGCAAAAAAATGTACAAACTGATTTGCTAACAGTGCGCACCAAGGGTTGCGTCTTTAAAAGGTGCAAAATAGCACATCTGTCTCCAGTTAGTACGTTGGCCGCAATGAATATGCAATATGGGGCGTTTACACACAATTGTGCGTGTGCTGGGAGGAGAAAATGTAAATATATTAATTTAGCACACGCAAAGTGATTTATCAAACCTGAAAGCAATTTTGCTCATCGAAACTGCGTCTATATTTACCACGTCTCAAAGGGAGGTGCAAACGGTTTGTATGCGTAATTGCGCACACATGGCTGCGGTTATTGTAGCAAGAAGGAGACGTCGAAACGATGAAAGAAGACGCAGAGAATGCATTTTTCACCCTCGTGTGAATATTTTTGGAATTAATGGGGAAACACTCATTAAAACATATCGCCTATCCAGCATTGCCATTTTGGAACTGTTGGAGGAACTCAAAGCGGATTTGGAGCTAGCCACGAGAAGGAGTCACGCAATACCTGCAATGACAAAACTCCTTGCAAGTTTACATTTTTTTTTGCATCTGCGTCTTTCCAGCGTACAGTAGCTATTACAGCTGGAATCTCCCAATCCCGTTTTTCAGATGTGTTGTCTCAAGTCCTAAATGTCATGCCGCGCCGGATGGCAGGTTTATTTGGTTTCCACGCACTCGGGACTCCTTGAATGAGACCAAACAAGGCTTCTTTGCTGTAGCTCAGTTAAGTGTTTATTGACTTCATCAACCAACACCTCTAATTCTATAGGGTCGAATTTCACTTTGCGCTTTCAAACTCGCCATGCTGCAAACCAGGGACGGACTGGCCATTTGGCAATGTAGGCAAATGCCACAGCAGGCGGCCGCTCCACTGTGTAAATAATAAAAAAGTAATGCATTGTGTAATTAAAAATAATGCGGTCGGCCGGCGGCCACGCTCCGCAGCCGCATAAATTAATAAATGAAGCGGCCGACCGCAAATAATTAAATAAATATAATAAACTAAAAATAATAATAATAGGCCTAACAATAATAATAATAATAAAGCGGAGTAGAAGGCGGCCACAAAAAAGAGGTTAAAAAGCAAGCAAACAAACAAAACGGCCTGGTAAATACTAAACTAAATAACAGTAATGACGTGAATTTGTTTTTTGTTTTTTTTTGTTTTGTTTTTTTTTCCTGATGTGGCCTCTCTCTGTCAAAATTGCCAGGGCCTCTTTTTGGAGCCATCCGCCACTGCTGCAAACCATGAAACACGCAAAAACCTCATTTAAATAGGCGTGTCTCCAACACGTTTGCACCTGTTGTCATTCACGCAGTCCCTCTTAGTAAATCACCTGCAAACCGTGGTTCAACCCCACACGCAAAATTCTAGATTGCGCACGCAAATTAGTACAAGCAAATTGGGATCTTAGTAGATCCGGCCCTTAATGTATTTCCATGGGGAAACAGCAGAACAACAAAACTCACTTTTCAAATGCCAAAGCATCACAATGACTGAAAGCCACCAATGAACAAGAACTTTAACATAGCACAAAATATCAAAGTCTCAGTCACCCGTGAAAAATGTAACAAGGAGAATCACTGACCGGCTGAGTTGGCAATGGAAGATCCAAACAGAGAGTGTGAGGGGGTCTTGCATGAGGAACGGCAAAGAACAATCTGGCAGTGATGTGTGGGAAACTGGACCTTTTATAATGGCAGTGTCAATGGGAAACAGGTATGAGCATCTTTAACCCTTAAATGTCCTCACTAAGAAAAAAAGCAATGAAAAATTATTTATTTGCATTTCTATTTCTAACTACGGAACCTGAGAGCAGCCATGGTCACTACTATCTTTTTTTTATTCTGTTATCTCAAGATCACGAAAAAAAAAATCATTTCGTAATCACGGGATCACAGCTTGTTTTCCCATGATAACAGGATAAAAAGCCTGTTGTTTCCTCTTTTCTAATAATTTTTATCTGAGATCCGGAGTGCCACCAGCGCCAGCATGTTGATGGCTCTTGACACCTGTAAGTAGGCTTGCTGAAAATGTCACATAACAGAATATTGATCAACACATCAGACTGTACATCCATCAAGGTCTATCACAGGCAGAAATTGCACTGTATCTTTCTGTAAGAGATAACATTTAGATCAGCACTCATCATTTAAGGAGATGACAAGCCCAGCTAAAGCTTTAGACAATCGCACTTCAGTGATGCTGCTGGCAGTGATCTTGACGGGCCATATCTGTATGATAATGAACCACACACTCGCTTTCGACCACGTGATGAAAGCCTACCTGATAAATTTTCCCGTTATCATGGGAAAACGAGCCTTGTTTTCCTGTGATAACGCATTAATTTGTTCAGTTATCATGAGAAAACAAGCCGTTATCCCATGATATCTAAATGATTTTTTCATACTCTTGAGATAACAGAAAGAAGAAGATAGTAGCAACCGTGGACCGTCCTTATGTTTGTGGTCTACTACACTTTTAAAATTGGTTAAGATTTGATAATCGTCTTAAAGTGTAGCTAGCATTTGTAAGTAATCCTCTTTGCTGCCTGTAGACTAGTCAAGTGCTTTTGGTCAGTGAAATGCTTCAAACACTGCCCCCTATATGTGAATGTGCTCATGACTGAATTGGGAAACTGGGTTGATAACAACCCTAGCTGGATTGCATTTGTTAGGTTAAGTGACACCGAGCAAAGAAAGCTTTGTTTGTAAGATTGTTTAGTATGTTTGACTCGTTTTGTAGTCTAGGCCTCGAGTGTCAAGATTTGCAGCAGCATTCTAGAACAGCTGCTAACACCTAAGCATTGTTTTCTTTAAAAAAGAAGTGGTGAGGAAATTAGATTAAAACATAGATGGAATGAATTAAAAGTGGAAATAATTATGTAATTATATGTGTAGTTGTGCAACTAAAACCAGTCTGATGTTGTCGTGTGACACCATGATATCTAACATTGAGCATTTTTTCTTTACTTAGCCAAGAACAAACCGTCTTCATGGTGCATTTACATTTCCGTTTCCTTCCCTGAAACTTGTCATAAACCATAACAAGAGCTTGCATATTAACTTTACATATTAACAGATTAACACATTTAGATGCAACTGAATTAGCTGAGAGGCTAGATTTCATTGGCAGTCCCTTTGCCAGATGTTTATGGGCATCCTAGGGTAAATTTAAAAAAAGAAAAGAAGAAACAAGAGAAAAGAAAAAGACAACGTTAATGAATTAATTTTTATTAATTTCCAGTTTCTTTGTATATTATGTGATTTGATTTTGCCACTATTGGATTATAAAGAGACAGAAAGAAAAGATGGAAAAAGAGAAAAATATGACATGGTTTTGTGTATTTTCTGTAACTGTCTAACTGCAGGGGCACTTAAGTCCATTGTACTGTTATAGCAATACACCTTGTTGGGAATTTTGGTGCTAAAGCTAATTCATTTTTGCTATTGGAAACAATAATTACATAACGTAATAGGATTTAATTTGCATTAAATCTGTCTCTGAGCGCTACCCTTGAAAGGGTGAAATAATAGCCAGTTAAATGAGTGTCCTAAGCACACTAAATACTAATTTGCAAGCTCAAATAATAATTACCTTACAAACTAATGAAAGCTTTCCGATCAGTTGTCAATAAGACTGAAGAATTTTCAAGTTTTGTAGGGTAGAGCTTGGCAACATTCACCCTCGTTCAACATTAAATACAACACTAAAATACCTAATCTATTCCAGCAAGCATTATCTATGAGCCTGTGTGTTTATTTTGTGTGTGTGAGTGTGAATGTGCGGAGAACAGATGAAAAGGCAAAATTAGTAATCCACAATGATGTGGTACCCCTAAGACTGCATGGTACTCTTTAGTATCGGTATTAGACACGTAGGGCTTCCACCAAACTATGCTAAAACCACATCTGCGTCATTACAAAATGCCCATAGAAACTTTTCCAGCCTATGTAGTAGAAAGAGCAACAGAGTCACAGGGGCGTACACAACCTTTGTTCAGGTGACCAGAGTTTGAGATACCTAGATAACAGCAAGTGAACATTAAAATACTTAATCAACAATCTTTATCTATTCCTAACAACCATGTGTAGATATTTTCCTATGCCTATAACAGTATTTCTTCCCTTAACCTAACCTACTGTAAGTACCTTTGCTGTCACAACCTAACCAACTTGTATTTGACATGGTAAGTCACATGTTTAGAGAGGTTTTGAATGCTGAACACTGATGCAAAGGGCTATTTTGTGCAATTGATCAAATCAGTGCAATAATAGCAGAAGTTGAACAGTCTTATGCTTAGCCATGCTAAGCAATGACATTTTAGGCTCAGTGTCATTACCCAGTCGACAGAGAGGAAAGATGTCCTTTCCAGTTTGCTGTTTTGCAGAGTCTTGTCAGTTGAAGGCTTGTGAGGCTTCCTGGTGAGGTACAGGCCCACCTGGTTCCTTGAGTAAGCAGTGTGATTCTAACTTTGCTTCATGGCTCCTGTTTATTGTACAAATAATCTGGCAGATTTTGTGTCCTAGTTACTGGCACTAAATTAAACTTGTTCACTTTTGATCACTTCACAGCTGGTTCTTGGTGACTGCTGTTAGAAACAAGTGCTGTACAGCAGTCTGTAATGAGTAGGACTCCAGAGCAAGACAGGTGCGTTACCCCCGTAACTGTGAGGATTAATAGGAGAGCACTGTTTCTCTTTCCTTGCAAGGTTGAGAAAGAGAATATGCAAGGGCAGAGCTGGATCTTTATTGACCTAGTGACATCATGGATCCTCAGGCAGAGTTCATGTTTAGGTGTGAAATCTGCGGGATTCTGGAAAGTTGAGTTAATTGAAATCATCTGAGGTCCTGTGATTTTTGTCCACTGAAAACCAGATTCCGTTTTAAGCCAGATATCGTACTCTGGTTTCATTTGCAAGGCACCTTTGTCCAAACACATGGTGAGGTCCAAACTACTCATATTTTTAAAATGGACACTAATGTGATTGTATGTTAATTTTTAAGTCTGTTGCTTTTTTCCTTTTTTTTTTTTTTTTTTTTTTCAATAATAAGCCAATTGGGTGAAGAGAGATGGCGAGGGTGGATTTTAACATTTGAGCCATTTTTGATGGCAACACAATGACCAGAGCAAGGGCTGTCGGTGCTGTCAGGGGTAAAAAAAAGTTTATCTTTCAGTCCGGTCCATTTCTGCGTCACAGCCTCATTTACGTTTTAGTTTTACACAGTTCCTGATGTTTTGTTTTGGAAAGGAAACACTGCTGTACTACATTTTACAATACTGTATGAGAACGTACAACATTAGTTACTGTAAAAAGGATCATAGTGATTTGAATATGTGAAGGCCTTCATCAGTCTGATTCTTTTAAATCATTTGTAATCCCATTGTTCTCTCCAATCATTAAACTATTGTCACTTTGAATTGCTTAACAGCTAAATGGAGCTGTAGCCTATGTTGGGATCCACAGATGAAGACGTTCAGTTAGGGGATTTCAACAGGACTGTTTTTGAATAAACATGTTTCTCATCTGCCACAAAGGAAGCTATGGGCTGAGCTCATCCCCCACAGTCCTCCAAATCTTTACACCTATGTGTGGAGACGTGCCAGAGACTCAGCTGTGAGTTACCATTGGTCAGTGGGACTGACACCCCCGACCAGGGGAACAAAACCCAGGTCCTTCCTTAGTTCACTCTCTTGTGTCCAGGGACCTCTCTCGAGGTCCTCTCGCCGTCTTATCTCTAGGGATCTCTCCTGAGGTCCTCTCTCTGCTCCCATGAGACACTCATCTACAGAGGCACTTGCGGCCTCCAAGACACTCTTGAGCTCCCACCAGAGCTCTCACCAGATGTCCTGAGCTCTCTAGGATCTTCTCCTGCACTTTAGCTGCTGAGAGCTGCAAGCTGCAGTTCCAGTAAACACAGAGAACTCCTGCGTAGCATTAGAGCAGTTAGCATTAGCAGCTGTGCCAAGGCCTGTTAGCTAACTACAAAGCAGAGGACCACCAAGTAAGCACGGAGGTGCTTACTTTTCAAGGATTCTACTGGGCGACCAGCTACCAGTAAGGACTGTACCTTTCAACTTTGGGACCAACATTTCCCAGCCTGGATCCCCAGACAAGGAACCACTGGCATCCTCCCTCAAGGACTAGTAATGTTGAACTGGGCCTAGATAGCATCATCTTAGCATGGCTAAGCACAGGACCATTAACCTGGTCACACATTGAATGTATTCCAGACTGTTTCAGTGTTGATGTGATATCACTGTACTTGGGTTATTAATAGTTGGCTTTACCAAGTTGTTAGTTAAGTCTTGCTTCTCACAGACCAGGTCTTTGCATGCAACTAACAATCTTTTATAACCTAGCACTGTGACACACACACACACTCACACACACTCACACACACAGTCACCCTTTAGCTTGGCTCAGTTCACACCCACTTGTGAAATTACAAGCGCATGGTCTGAGCTCCACCATGTTTTCTTTGTTCCCCTCTAATAAAGAAACATGGTTTTCGGCCGCCATCTTGGAAGCTCTTCCCTTTGTCGGCCATTTTACCTGTAGTTTGGCTACACACGCATATTCACACTCACGCATGTGTACACATGCACCGACATACACACACACTGTATATAGTACATGTTTAGTTAGATCATGTTAATTGTTTGTGTAATAAAGGCTTTTAAAACTACATGCTGTCTGTTTAATGTTGTACAAGAGTGAATGTTGCCAACCTCTTGACTGACAAGAACTCCGAAAACCTTCAGCCTTTACTAGTTGTTAACATGGTAATTTGATTATAGTTATTAAATTAATTATTGATCAAATTCCAAATTGACAGTTGAGTACTTTTATGAGACTGAATCAACGAACTGGCTATCTTTTCCCCTTTTAAGGGTGGTGCTCCTTAGGTGATCTAATGCAAATTAGATCGTATTACTTAATATAATTAATAATTATCTATGATAATCATTAATTCATTTTGATAGCCAAAATATTAAGTTGCAAATTCCAACACCTATAAATAATTTCTGCCTTGCCTTGCCTGTAGTCATTATGCATCACTGTGTTTGGCACTGCTTGAAAGTGCAATGATACCAGTGATATGACTAGTGAAGTGTATTGTTTACTCACCACACCCCCTGATCTATATTTCATTTCATCCAGCACTTTATGCTGCTGCCCAGACATTAAAAAAAAAAAAGTGTGCTTGGAGACGCCCACATAGTCTGTGCACTCATTTGCACTCTGCCCACAGTTTTGTATAACCGGTAAAAACTGAACCGGTGAATTCATGGTCACTTCTCTGATTGTCAGAGTATGGACTCTTCTTGCCCTTTTTGTGATAAAGAGAGAGAGAGACAGAACTATTTTGAAGTTAATAGGAGGCTACAAGAAGATGTCTCAGAGCCATTTTGACTTCTTTAACTTTAATTTCATTGGCCAGGTAGTTAGTGAAGTGGCTATTTTATTACCTTAAAACTATAACAAAAGCCTACAAAGACATGTAGATATACAATAAATCTTTTATGGATAAACACAACAAAATACACCGCCTGCCTTGCTTTCGAGTCAAAAATATTGTCTTTGAAAGAAGAGAAATGCTGGTGTACAGTGTGCTTTAGTGCTTTTTGTACCATATTGTGTTGAGTGCAATCCCTTTTAAAAACAGCAAGCACAACAGTAAATGCCATGTTGTTGTACTCATACAGTAGAGCTGGTCAATGCCGTGTTAGGGTCGAAGCTTTCTTTTCTCTGTTAAATGTATTATGGGCTTTGGATACCAGAGACTGCACATTACTTGTTTGAGCTGAATGGTACGTTCAATGGTACAGACAGTTTGCATAGACTATGAGTTGTAATCAGGTATGGAATGACTATGTGGCTTGGGAACCTTTTTGTATCATCAAAATCAAAGCTACTGCATTTGGTTCAAACTACAATGAAAAGAATTGGTTGGAAAGATCATTACAACCTTTGGTCTCTCTTTGACCAGTGCTTTCTTAAACAGGTTAAGAGAATCCTGGATGATCCATCCCATATTCTGTACAATCTGAGCTGTTACCGTTAGGCAGGCAATACCGAGTTCTGCAGTGCAAATTGAACCAGTTTAAGAACGTCTTTGTGCCTGTATTGGTGTTGTTTTAAACAGCATCCTCAAATTCCTGTTTAGCTTCAAATTCCTGGGCAAACACATTTCTCAGGACCTCTAATGGACAACAAACACCACGGCTGTAGTCAAGAAGGCACAAAAGCGGCAGCAATTCCTCAGAACGGTCAAGAAGGTAAAGCTATCGCAACAGCTCCTGGCATCGTTCTACCGCTACTCAATTGCTCTCACATATGGCATCCTGGTGTGGTATGGTAGCAGCTCTGCAGCAGATAAAGAGTCTCTGCAGAGAATCATAAAGACTGCACAAAACATCACAAACCAACAGCTACCTGTCCTCAATGACATCTTCACCTCCCGTTGCCTGCAGAAGACACACAACATCCTAAAGTACTCATTCCACCCTGCCCATCCCCTGTTTGAACTGTCATCCTCCCAGAAATGTTACAGGTCCATCAAAACACACACCACAAGATGCAGGAACAGTTTCTCCCCAAAGCCATTACCATACTGAACTCTGAACTGTAACAAACCCACTAAACACATCAGCTTTAATTTTGCAATGATTTATTATTATGTGCAATAATATGTCTGAGCACTTTTTTCATCCCATTTTAACTTCATACATTGGCAATGAGTGTATGAAGTGTATGGCACAAATTGTGTAGAATGTGACTGTAAGTGAGTGAATTAAAGCATTTATTTATTTATTTATTTATTTTTATTATCTGTTTTTATATTTGAGCCCAGTCCTTGAGTGCACCTGAATTTCATTCTATGTTTTCTGTAAAATGACAATAAAGAGTCTTAATCCTAATGTTAAAATAAGAGGAGGTCACAGATGGGGCACAGTATTACAAATCCACTACTAAATTGATGCCTCAGGGTGAGTATTTTCCCTGTATGTTCCTTCTGTTTTTATTGTACTACTATGGTGTACTCATATCTATATATCTGTCTACCTGTCTGTCTGTCTGTCAGTCCATCTATACAAAGTATGAATAATGTCTTAATCTACTGTTGCCTTGGTGACAACAAAAGCAGGAGAAAAGTGGGTTTACTGAGGTAGTCAAGGAACACCTCAGCAGTAAAGACCACATTTCATTGTGTGGGTTTACTGTATGTGTTGCTGCTGCCACTGCTCTTCCCTACCAAAAACACAGAATGAAAGTTTTTTGCCACCTGATTTATGCCCGTCTTCCTTTAGTCTTGTAACAGGTGGTGTAGAAAGAAAATCCCTCCATGATAGTCTCTTTCTTTTTTGCACAGCCCACACAGAAGGCTTGTTTATCAAAACACTTGCTTAGTGTAATGTCTGGTATAGACCTTCAAAAAATAATTGCTTTGTGCTTCAAGAGTTTGCCACTCTTGAAGCAGAGCCTGAAGATGACAATGTCAGTCCCTTGGCTCATCCAACACTTTTTGACCCAAACAAGATATGTATATCAATAAACAACTAAACAGACTGCCATGAAGTTCCACGTGAATTTTAATGGCCGTTAGAAAATGGTTTATCATGTTAAGATGACCCAATGCCAAGCCAGGGATGGGGGTGACACGGTCCTGGCAGGTCCTGAAATGGTGCTGACAACAACACTGCTACTTCGCAAGTACCCAAGTAAGCTGTGGGGCTTACAGCTTGTAAGTTACAGGCCTCAATTGAAAAGAAAAATTGCATGATATAAATATTATGGCAAAATTTAAAATAATTTTATAATAATTGGCACAACACGTGCAGATGCCCACATCTCCACAGACTTCACTGTGGGGCTTACAGCAGCAGCATATAACCAGGAAATAATTTCTCAAAAGTTCTGACTTACAGTGCACAGTAAGAGAAGAGAGAGAGTCACACCCGGTGGCAGCAGGTGTTGATATTGGGTGGGTTAACAAGTGTAGCTGTTCATACTAAAGCAACAGCAGCATCATATTCAAGATACCAAGTTACAGCAATGACACTACACCTCATCATAGCAAGTGCACTACAACAACAGTACATACAAGAAAGATCTGATGCCAAACATGCATGCACGCACACACACACACACACACACACACCATATGACTATTTGTCTAGCACATAGAATTTTTAACAAAACAAAATATGCAAAAGTGATAGACAGATAATATGTTGGATATGTTGCAGCCTGAGAACCAGGCTGTAACACAGAATATGTGGCCTACATTGTCAGAAAAATCCAAGTTGTGTATCTAATTGCAGAGGCTGCACAATAAAACGTTTTCTAAGAACGCTTTCGCACCTGATAGGCTGCTTCTGGTCCACTTCCCTGGTGCCAACCAGAGTTTTTTTCTTTTTCTTTTTTTTCAGCTGGCCTGGTTCGCATTCATACCTATTTATTTGCTTGAGTCCGAGTCAGCTGATGACATACAGAAGTGAACTGAAATTCAGCTGCACTTCACTCATTGACTCAATAAATTTAAGAAAAAGAAAAAACAAACACTAATTGGTAAGACGTGTCAGGACAGGTGCAATATCGTAGATCCTAAACTGCTCTCCAATTGGTCAGAATTGCTGTGTGGACAAACTCTGGAAATGTAAACACAGAGCAGCCAATGCACCCACCATGAGTAATTTCACAATGAAGAGGCAACTGGGAGGGTTGATTTTGGTGTTGATCATCACATATTACATTGTTTCTTCACATTTGTCCGTGATTACTCTTGCTGGTGTGTCGTTCTTGAGCTTCCTCATTCTGTAATGCATGTAGCTGGCTACAGGCTTGGACTTTCCTTATTTGAAGAGAAGCCCACACAGTCTTTCGGGAAGCAAACAGGTTAATCATCATGCCATTAGAGTCCGATGATTTTTGGATGAACTCTTGCTCAGCAGACAGCAGTGCATTCAGCCTGTCCTGTCCCATGGTACTTCAGAATAATGATTTACTCCTCTTCAGTGTACTGAAAAATCTCGCATATTCTGACGATGACACAATTCATTGTTGGTTCTAGGCTGTGTGTGTCTCCTCCTCGAAGCAAGCAGGAGGGAAACAGGAGGATGCATTCTTAGCTACACTTTCTGTTAGCCAGATCTTTGATCTAAACCAAGTGACATGAAATTTACGATTTTGCTTTTATCCTGTTGTGTCATGTCAGTGTCGTTGGGACGATGCAACGTTATGCCCAGTCTCTTCGCCTCCAATTTTGGATGATGAATCAACAGTGAATAATCCACTTTGTTCATGCTAACAACACAGTCACCTCCCTATTTAGATTGACACTCTAAATACCCTGCATCCAAATGATATTTAAACATATACCATAAAAATACATATATTGTGCACAACTATTTTTTATTATTATAGTCTTGTATGTTAGGTAAATTCTGAGCTATGCACAGGAAGGCCTTGTTTTCTCCTCACTGCAAAGAACTTTTTCTTTGCAGCAGAGGATTTTTTTGATCAGGAGGAACGTATTAGTCAAATGAATGTCAATTTAAAATGATCAGCTGCTTTTGGAAATAATGTATGTTCCTGTCAAATTGTGTTGTCTATTGGAGGAGAGCTTTACTATATATCCAATACAGAAAAAAAGTGTTATGTAAATATAACAAAACATTTGTACATAACTTTTTGTACTTTATTTGTTAATGCTGTCAAATTAGTTAGGGTTAATTTAAATTGTAAGTGTCCTAACATTACGAAGATTTAGGTCCTATCTCTGTGGATGTCTTCATTTGTAAGAATGAGCTCTTTTGCTCTTTTATCCATTCCCAGAGCAGTGATTCTTTTCAGTAATCTCTAAAAGTGTGAAGGTTGTGGTGAAGGCTCCGGATAACCAGTTGTCTTGCAGCAGCAACATCAATGGCTTTGGTGATATCTTTCCTCAACAAAAATTGTACATGTAAAAGATATGTCCTTTGCCTGTTCAGATTCTACTTGCTCAGTGCCCCTTTAAAACTGTTGTATAAAATTTAATACTGAGAACAGGAGCAGTTTTTTTTTTTTTTTTAAATCTGCCTGTTTTTAAGAGAAAATAAAAATAAAAATTTAAGAAAATAGTTGTCTGTACTTGGTTGGTGTTAGATGTTAACATTATGAATCTGTAAATCTAACTCATTTTTTTAAAGACAAATTCCACATTTTATATTGCACATATTTCTTGTTACTGGCTGACTGCACCTGCTTGACAATCTGCTGTAAAGTTCTACACAGATAGTTAAGGTGATTGCCTGAGAGGATTTTTGTGCAGTAATTCATTTTGAAGACAACTTAATTAAGCAGTCTGCCTTTAAAACAAAAAAAGGTAGCCATAAAATTGACTGCTAAGAAATCAATATATTTTGTAGCTCTAGTCTCAACATAAGAAGTACAGACACAAGAAAACTTGACAGTAATTTTCAGGAGTTTTTAACAAGTGGACACGCATCAGTAACAGGTGAAAGCATCCATTCAGAGACACTGAGATACTTATCAGAAAATAATGAGGCTGATCAAAATGGTGATTTTAAAATATGTTCAGGGGTTCTGGTTGTGTTTTCAGTGTCTGGATGTAGCTCTTGAAGCCTAATTTTGGTGCTTATCTGGCTGCTTGTTTTAGCTTATAAGATGTCACAACTATAAACAACAGCTTAAGAAGATAAATATATAGAGGACAAAATACAGTATTTGGAGAATATATTGTATGTAAATGCATGTAAATGATAAACAGGCACACAGGTAGATGCAATTTTTAGTTTTTAATTTAGCCACAAACAAGAATTTTGAATGTATAGCATTTACAATCTCCCACCCTCCATCTACTTTTAACATTGTCAGTGAGTGACAAGTGAGTCGTTTGACGTAATATTCCTTCAGTCGTCAAGATTAAAATTGTGCATTCTATTTACTGCTTAACAAAATTATAGTATAACTGAACTGACATTTGTGTTTTCACTCCTGTGGTTTGGTTCATTTGGTTCGAATCAGTGGATGAGTAGCTACTTATTTGTATTTTCCCTTTGGTTCAGTTTTAATCTGACACAGGTAAAATTTCAAGCAAACCAAAATGTATCAACAAAAGCCATTTGGGAGCTGTCAGTCTGTTCATTGGTCAGAAATCATGTCAGTCAAAGACCCTCTCCCTCAGCCGTTCACTTAAACATTTAGAACACTAAATGATGCGTATGTGTTGTTTTAGCTGTTGGGCTATAATGTTTGTCTTTCCAAAAATCAAGAAGGCAACGTGTTTTATTGCTGCTCCAGGTGAACCCTCGATTCATATTTGTGTTAAAGCAAACTGCGAAACTGTGCTCTCATTACTGGGGCAGTGCCGTTTCATGGACTTTCACTGGACCAAGGCAGGAAAAGCATATTTTGCCCTCTCTGCTTGTTGGATTCAAAGCTCAGTAACAAACAACAACAACAAAAAAAACCCTTCTCTACCGTAAATTGAAACCTTATGTCACAAAAGAGGAGTGAATTTAACATAACAGTCCTTCCACTTTTATATAAAAATAATTTCCTATATTGATTTGTGTGGTGCAAAAGAGGAAATTAAATTTATGCTGTTCAAAGTAATCTGTAGTAGGGTATAATTCATATCTTTGTGTTAAATAACAATTGCTCTGGTAAAGAGCTTGCATGCTTGCATTGTTCAGTAAAAGCTGTGTTGCATTTGTCAGTGAGGAATGGTTTGGGGATTGTCTCCTAAATGAATGTGACTAACACCTTTACTTTGTTTCCAAACATGACTGCCAAAATGTGAATCATTCCACCTCTACGCATTACACTTAGGAATAATTCTTTACATTTAAACAGACATGACACTTTTACCACATGAATAATAATTTAAAAAAGTAAATAAAGTAATAAAAGCTTGTACTGCAAAAAAAAAAAAAAAAAAAAGTTTTTGTTGTTGTTATCATCTCGTTTGCTATTTTATCTTTTTGTTTTCTCTATTTTAATATATTAAGATGGTTTGTATGTGGCGAGGGAAATGCTGTTTAGGAAAGTAGGCATATTTATATTGAATATAAATTAACAGTCATAGCTTGAATACTTAAATGGGTAACTCTGGTTGGACCAAGGCAAAGCCAGCAACATACATGTAAACGTGAAAGTCTGTTCCTGACTGACTGACTGACTGATGGACTGATTCACAAACTGTGTGACTTCCCCCTTGGCCTTTGCTTCAAAACAAGTGGGTGTGAATGTTAGTTACATTCTGTTACTCAAGATATCATAAGTGTAAGTACAGCCCTCTAAAGCTGGGCACACACTGTACGATTTAAACCCATTTTTGACCCAATTTTTGAGCCGCACGACTCATTTTAGAGGGCCCATCATCTGCTCCAGACTAGCCATCGGACGGTCGGATGAATTTCTGACATGTCAGAAATTTTGGTCTGCCAACTCAGGCTCTCGCACAGTTGAAGCAGAGCAACAACTCAGTTCACTTACATCAGTGGCTTTTTCCTCACTGTGCCTGCGCAAAGTGGCAAACAGAGCATCTGAATGCCATGGCGACACGCAACTGCACAACAAGGAAAATATAGAAAGGGGCTGTACAATAATCAGAGCATAGCTAATGTTAGCTATCAAGTTAACAACAGTAAAAGGAGCTAATTTACCTCCAATTCTGTCTGCAAAATGGACAAAGCAAAACGTTACTGTCCACTTATTCCATGTGCCCTGGCACATCCTTTTTTAGAGGTTTCAGCACACAGGATAACACAAAGGCTGCAAGTTTCTGCCTTTGTTAGTATTGTTGCTAGTGAACAAACCTGCCTCTGAGCTTTCAAACAAATCTTTATTGACAATTATCAATAAAAAGAAAGGTCCGCATTTAGGCTACAGTGTGAGCAGTCTGGTCGTGGCTGATGATCGGACAGTACGGTGTGAGCACATAAATTGTGAGCTTTGACTTTATATTGCAGCTGATTTACTCGTACAGTGTGAGTTGAAATGAAACACCATTTATAAAATCATACAGTGTATGCCCAGCTTAAGGCTATTGCTATTGGATTTATTCGACTTCAGAATACTGCAGACTGAGAAAGACTGCCACTGACTATACATAAAATATCAAACAAGTACTTGGTGTAGACAGATTAAAAAAAAAAACAACAACAAAAAACGACAGTTGATGTGCAGTTCCCTTTTTTTTCCCCCTTCAGCCTTGATTAAATTTATCCTTTTTTTTTCATTTGATTTCACAGTACCACCAAAAATCATCAACCTGTCAAGAGATATTGTGGTAAATGAAGGCTCCAACGTCACCTTGATGTGCCAAGCCAGTGGTAAACCAGAGCCTGCCATCAGCTGGAAACTCATCTCCTCTTCAGGTAACTTGTTTGTTAGTAAATATGAAAAGAAATTATACCTTTGGACAATTTTTCTCCTAAATTCACACATTCCCTTTTAAATGTATCGAATTTCCAGTGCTCCCTCATTATCCTTCTCTCTGCCTTTCTCTCCCCCTCATCTTTCTGTATTTATCGCTGCATCTTTGACTTTGTTTGACCTCTGGAGGATTTCTCGCTCCACTTATTACCCATCATTACCTGTTCCCAGATTATCATTACAACATAATTGTTCGCAGGAAAATAAACTGACCCTGTTGTTATTGGACTAATTAATTAGGATAATAGGATGGATGTAAATGTTATGGAGGGACTTTGAATGACAAGATTGATTCGGAGAACTATAATACAGTGCAGACCATAATGCAAGCATGCCATGGCAAGTATGTCTAAAACTGGGTTAGTTGCAATGTACATGCTGTGGCATTTATTTCACTATTCCTTGCTGACTGAAGGAGACCATGTGTTAGCTGCTATTTCTGTACCCCACTGTGTCCTTGCTTAAATCGGGCAAGATTGTTGCATTCATAATGAATTGCATTTAAAAGACAAAGCTTTTGAGCTTTCATCTGCACGGTCCTTTGTTTTTGAAGCAGAAATCTGGGAATTTTAATGTTTCATGACTCAAGTGTGACTGACCTGTCTGTAAGTAGATAAGCAGGGAGAGGGGTCATTGTTTGGAATCTATTTGTGAAACGCTAAGGGACACGCTTGTTCATACAAAATTGTGCAGATTTCGAAGAGGAGACTGGGAAAGCAAAAGTGTTGTTGTTTCATTGTTGTTGTCTGTCTTTTGTTGTAAGGAGAGAAAAATGTTGCCAGCCAACTGCCACACACTCTTTGGTTAAAGGAGTCAAAGGACTTTGATATGTACGAAAACTGTGACAGTGTTGAGGAGGCCGATGTAGAGACTGAAGTATCTTTTTGCTGACTCATGTTGTCAATCTATGATTTGGATCCCACACGCTCCTCTTTCATCTGTGCAGCATTTATCGGTAACAGAACCCTGCAGTCTCTGTACGAACAACAGACTCACTGACTGTAACGCCAGATGAGCATCAATATTTATGTTTCCCATGTTGGTGTACATCGTAAATTCTTGGTGTTCAACAAGTTAATGACATTGCCTTCTCTGCTTTGACTGACACAGTTTCTAGCAAGCAATAGATCTTTGTGTTTAATGTTTGAGCATTTGAGCATGTTGTTCAGCTATGGCTCAGGTTTATAGACTGCTGCTGCATAGCAGACTACGCTGAGAATGCATTACACAGTTCTTGCAGTATATTACTTTAGACAGGTGGAAAACCTGCCAACTGAGGTGGGAAGATCTAACAGAAATTTAGCAGCAGAATACTTGAGTCCAAAAACAGGCTGGAGATTCTAATACTACACAATTACTGGCCACCAGAAATGCGACTCTTCTAAGTATTGCAGTGTAATGCTACTATTGGAAGAAAAAATAAAAATAAAAATTTTATTTTTTTCTGTTTTCAGTTGTGGCCATCTGTTATATTCAATCAATCTGTTAATCAGTCAGTCAGATTGTGAATATAAAACAACTGATTGGTCATGAATATTCCCCAGCTCTATTTCCATTTCTCCTTTTTTTCCCCTCCTTTTCTTCTGTTATCTTACATCAATGTACAGAAGTTAAATCCAAAAATTTCTGGACCTTAGTAAAATGCCTGGTGGCAGGGACACTGAAAGTCAGTCAGAGCTGGAGGTGCTGAGAGAAAGTCTGTTAAATGATGTCATACTAAACTCTGTGTGACATCAGTGATTTTTGCAGTATTTTGAATGGCCAGGATCAAATAGATTTACTATTTAATATTAAGAATTTAGTCTAATTTAAGAATGTTTTGTATTACACTAGAAAGCAAACTTAAACACCAACACATATGTGAAAGCAACCACAGCCACAGAACACCACACAGTCAGTCAACAACAAGAACTAATGAATGAGAGCTGAAAGGAGAGGAGGAGGAGCTGAATAAATGCTGCAGTTATGAAGACAGATGCTTAACCAAAGCAATACATATCAAATAAAAAACTAAAAAAATCCTCTTACAAATTTAGGTACACATCCAAAAAGTCCACACCAAGCCTATTTATAAGCTGATAGTGCTGTGCGCACTGCTCACTATCAAAACTTCTGTGAATATTTCCAATAACTCCAGGGTGTTAAAAAGTTCAAAGGTCAAAATGTATTGAAAACAGATCAATGTAATCAATTCTAAAATTCACAACATATTTTTGTGTAATGTTTTTTCAGATATTTTGTGCAAGCTAGCGATGAGCATGACATTGCAGTCTAAAAGTTGCTCCATCCAAAATGTAAATGTAAGCAAAGATGCAATTATTTTAATAAATGTAAGTGACTGCAGGTAACTGTAAATTGTGAACAAACCAAACAGATCATGAATGTCTGTTTCACGTTACATGTTTGTCCACCCAGATTTTTATGATTCCCAGCTGTAAAAAAGGGTTAGGAACTAATTAATTTTGGGGGGATAATGTTGTCTGCTGCTTTCGGTGGATAAATGAAGCAGGCTGTTATTTGGACACTGTTGGCTCTCACTGGATTCTTTACGCTATGCTCTGCTTCACCTCACACCTTTCCAATTGCTTTTTAACTTTTACAACAGAAGTATTTTAAAATTGCACATATATATCGTTACATCATAATCTGTCTGCTGTCAGATTATCATCCACATTATAAACATTGCTCATATTTTAGCTGATATATTTAATGGGTTTGTTTTTTGTTTTGGTTTTTTTGGCTTTGAGCCTCACAAATTTTTGGTTCTCAACCCTTCTTTCGGAGTTGAAACAAAGGTGAAAATGTGAAATAACTGGCTATGAATGACACGACATGCTGTCACTGTGCTATTATCAAACCAAGGATCTTTGATTGACTCAGCTCTGGTGTAACCTGATAAAGATGTGACGCAAACTGAGAAAGCAGTTTGACCATCACTCGTCACTTTTTGAAGGAGGCTGCAATTTGTTGAAGTATCCCGTACAGGCACTAGATGATATGCATTTTGGATACGCCTGGTTGTCATCTCTAGGGACCACTACAAGGCCCTACAGGCAACAGTATGCTCAAACAGATGTTCTTGGCTAATGGTCAAAACTGGATTTGAACCTCCTGTTCCCAACACCTGACAAGGCTTTAACTGATGGAACTTTCCATAACTTCATAACTTTCCTTATATAGCCATGTGTGGTAAGGCACAGACAAAATCATTCTTCCTCCCTCAAAATTTCATGTTTTGGAACAGCATTTTGCTAATTTCAGTGAACCACTGCTGGATGACCATATCTACACTATGTTAAAACTACTGTCAGTTAGACTTGGACAGTTTTACAGATTAAATTACTTTACAAATTTAATGACCTTGCCAAATGAACAGTGAGAGTAATAGATGAAATACAACAGCACAATCCAAAATAAATTTCTTTGACAGTCTTTTTGATGATATAAGAATAGAATTAATTTAAAAACTTTATTACCGGAGCTTTTCAAACAATGATTACAAAGTGTTTCACAGAGCAATGGAAGTAGAACAACAAAAAAAGGCAAATAAACAAACAAACAATAAACAAAATCCTTGGTTCTTGTCTTTAGCCGAGAGTACAAAAAAACAAAAAATAATGCGTCATTAGAAAGAGCTACATGTGTCCTTTTTTTCCTACTGGACAAACAATCAGTATTGGATGAAAGCAACAAGAGATGTTTGTCATATTCCAATACGATCAAGAACTGATTTGGTTGAGCGTACCTAAAAACGGTTTACACAAGAGAAGACAGTTTCCTCACTCTTTCCTAACATTTACTCTTAATTAGACAAATAGAAACAAAGAGAAAAAGGTCTGACAGGGTTGACTGCCTGGCCAAAGGGGGTAACACATGTTTCTGAGGGACTGAACCACTAAGCTAACATTAGGAACTACTGTTTTGAAGTCTCATTTTGTTTTTGTTGAGTCTAGCAGCCCCTTTGGACAAATGCGGTGGTGACACAAGCACCTACTATTGTAAAGATCTTCGCTAGAGCGTGCCACGCCGGCAGAACTTAGCATAACACCAGCAACACCTGCAATTTTTTTTTCTGTTTGGAAGTGAGTGAAGAGAGACCACAGGATGAATCGTGATGAGGTAATGTATTTATATGTGACTGAGAAATAAGTTATGAGCCAGTTGTTTGGCAGTAATGTCCCCTGAGACCTATTACCTCTATTTTCTGTAGGCTAACATTACACAGCCATTTGCATTAACGTTACATGCTAAGGTGCAAACTAACAGCCGTAGGCAAAAAAAGACGAAAAATTGTTTCATCTGAATTTGTGAGGATTCGAACCCGATCACGAGCATTAGTAACCACATAAAAATAACATTCTTTTCACTGAGGGTCTCATTTGCTGTTACAGGAAATTTATAATCATTAGAAGAATCATGAGACTGTTTCATAAGTTCTTCATAGTCAGTTTAACTTGATCAGTCTGCCAGTGCCCCCGTAATTGTTACAGTTGCCTATAAATATTTTTAGATGCGGAAGCACATTGAGGAAGCTGAATTTTCTGTTGGCCTATATAGTTTTACTAAGAAAACTTGGTAGCACCCATGCTGAGGACCTTTGTTTTTTTTCACCACTGTTTTCTTATTCATGTAGGTTGCCCAAGTAATATTTGTTTCATGTGGTAACAATGACATTCAAGAAAACATACAAAAAGATGCTATTTGTTTTATGTAGGAGAATATGAAAAATTACTTCTGTTGTTTATATATTGTACATTTTGACAACAACAAGCTGCAATCATAGAGGATGCCTTGGTGACTTACCATTGTTTGGTGCCTGTATGCATTTGTGACGTCAGTCAATTAAAACCAGGTTTCTTTGCATCACGCTTTTGTCTTTTGTCGATGTAATGGTGTGTTTTCCAGCTAAGCAAAGCCTTTTAAAAACAGTCTTTTATAAAGACTGTCAAGATCACAAACTGTGATCTACGCTGTGCATCTGTACACAAAAAGATAGCTGTGGAGGTTTGTGTGTGTCCCTGTGTTTGTGTGGCATGTGGCTATGCTTCCACAGAGTCTGAGCTTTTGAACAACAAGAAGTTTGATTGGGAATCTTTATGCAAAACAAACCATTTTCCGGAGTGGCAGCTCCGTACAAAGACAGCCTTTCTTCCTGACTCATCTCAGCACTCTTAATGATCAAAATATATAAAGTGACTGGGGATTTTGTTTATTTATTTCTTCAAAATCTATATCTGAGAAATTCCATGTGAAATCATAGTAAACATCTTTTAGGGTTTTTGTAGACAACAGCAAAACTACAGTTTAGGAGTGTCTATTGGCTTTTAGTTTAGTGTGAGATGAAAATGTAAATAGACTAGTGTTAGCCTGACAAGCTGTCATATTGATTTTCCTCATGCAAGATAAGACAGCAGTGATTCAGTCTTTGTTTTGGTTTGTTCTGTGTTTTTTTTGTGTTGTTGTTGTTTTCCTCTTAGACTGTTGACTTTCAATGTGTAGACGTGAAACAATTTTTTTGGTTACATTTTCTTTCATCCCCAGTTTGATCCCCAGTATTTCACTGAGGGCCTAATGAGCAAGCTCGGTAACAATACACAGAGTTACAGTGCACTGTTGTCACCTTGGCTCAGAGAGAGCAACAGAGCAGAGAAGAAAATGTCCCAGTACTTGCTTTAGTCCAAACTTCTGTTCTAGTATCTCCCCGCTGCAGAGCAACTCTCCTCCAGCCCGGGGCCATTCAGTGTGAGCCAAGCTATTGCAAGCACTCCGGGGTGTTAAAAAGACTGAATTAAATAAATAAGAATCCTCTGTGTGTGTGTGTGTGTGTGTGTGTGTGTGTGTGTGTGTGTGTGTGTGTGTGTGTGTGTGTGTGCGTGCATAAAGATTGATGATTTCAGGCTCAGGCCGCGGCTCTCACACAGCCGTGACCCAGCTCCCCCTAACCTTTGATAGATAGATGGCTTTAGGGGCTTGTGACGGATCAAAAGTGATCCTCGGTATCTCCCACAAGACCGCACAGCCTGACTGCAAAGTTTGTCAGCCCAGGCGGCCAGCCTACACCCTGGTGCATTAAGGCAGCCAGAATGAACATGCACAGATTGAATTTGGCCTGGAAGCAATAAAAGTTTCCCCGATTTGTAGAGGTGTGGTTGCTCGGAAAGATTCATTTAAAGTTGTAAATGATAGAGTTTGTGGTTGTAGCAGATTTGTCCTTTTTTGACCCTTTTGAAGGTGAAAGGAATAGCTTAAAACACTGTAATACCATTTTTAAACGTTCTTGGCAGTATTCATTTTGACATCTGGTTAGCTTTAGTCCTTGTTGATGAAAATACATTTACATCCACATCCCTGTAATAATATTCAATTCACATTATCTTACCTTTCAGAGGGTTTGGTGTGGCACTGCATTTTTCTAGTTCCAGCTGATGCTGCCCTATTTTTCTGTCAGGTTGTAGAAAAATTTAGGCCACAAATGTGTTACTGCCCACATTCCAACATTATTGGCAGGGACATAATGTTACTGACATGCAAGATGCTACGGTAGCACTTTACTTAAAGCATCCATTTATAATTCATCATGAACATACTTAGAATGTGTTATAATGTGCCTATAGTGCTTAATAATCGTAGTTATACCATGGTCTGGGTGAATACTCAATTCTGATTGGCTGCAGGGTGTCCGTTAAAAAGTGTTGTAGGACACCTATAAAAAAGTTCCGGTCAAATAGCCTGATTGTTCTAAATTATTGCGCTGGCTCAAACGCTAGTTGGTAACCGTGGCAACAGAAACGCAGAACATACTTTAACATATGTTATTTCACAGTTTATTTATCACAACGGCAAGACAGTAGATAAAACATGAGTGATTTTATAGTTTCCTTTTACCTATTTGGTGAATTTGATAATTTTGAAGACTGGGATGATACTGAAATGATACTTTGTATCACGTAAGATAATGTTAAGCAAACATCTCACTTCCCTCCACTGATTAGGCCTAATATAACAGCTGCGGCCGACCGAGCTGCAGGTTCTGTGGCCAGAGCCGGTTACCTTGGCAACGCGTCACAACGAGAGATGTTAAATAGTCCACTCAGCCGCTTCTTGTGAAAAACTTATGATTTTAACGGTAAAAAACAACATTAACATATTAATAATTGATTTAATATTTATTTCTTTCGTAAGTGACCATGGTATAAGCAGGATAATGCCCTTCGCGGAAGCAACCGGACAGTTCACGCCTCCGCGTCATCCATTCATTTCTGATAATGGACACCTCGTCGGGCATTATCCCTTACTTATAAGCAAGGTTAGGGTTAACCCTAACCATAACCATCACCACATATAATGCATTGTGAGTGTGTTCATAATGCATTATAAAGTGTTATATATTTTCATAATGTGTTATAATGCATTATGGAGACAGGATTCATAGAAAGTGTTACCGATGTTTCTTATTCGTACATTTTGAAGAATATCATCTTTTGTTTCCTTTTTTTTCTGATAAAAGCGATATGTGTCATCATAGATTTTTTTGTTATAGGAAGTTGTTGTTGTTGTTATTCCTCATGAAAAAAAACTTGTCAGCATATATTTCTTGTCCTAGTTTTTTTTCTTGACAATAGGGGGTTTATATATTTCTATTTATATTCATTGTTTTGATTGATGCATTTGTATGCTGCAGCAAGAGTAATAGTCGGGTAGTCATCACATATCAGAGCTTCTCTCCTATTGCCATTAACACTAGAAGGGCCACAGTTCCATCCCTACTAGAAAGACCATAAGTGGTCATTTTGCCTGCCAGATTACAAATTCTACTATATCTCATGATAAATACCCAGTATAGAGAGTAATGCATTTATTGTGCTGGAACATCTTTTTAAAAAATGAAATAACACCTGAAAATATGTGAGGAAGAAAATGCACATTTTCATCGGAGATGGATCATCCAAATCCGCTCCCGGTATATGGAGGCAAGATCTGCTCTGCTGAACTGTTGCATGCTGCGCTGCTTTTAGGGACAAATATTGCCTTGCAGCCGCTCTCGAAGTTTTACTTTGAACAGAGACAATGATAGTTGCTAAGCAACCAAGATGCAGCTGCCATCATGCAAAAATGTATCCTTTTAACTGCGGTCATTAAGACCGCCTGTGGCCAAAATAGGTTTTCTACAGTGCAAAAATGACATTTTCTTTGCCTTTTGTGCAATTTTATAAATAATATTTTGCATTAAAATACAGACATTTTCAGGAAAAGTCAGGGACCAGTAGCACTGTCGTTTTTATTTAAACAAAGTTATATGACATATGTAAAAACAGTCAAACCAACTGTCATGGCTGTTCTTGTGTTAAACCTTTAAAACAGATTTAATCTGAAAATCTGTAACATACAGTTTAGTTAACTGATAATAATACAACACAATAATACAATTGAAAAAAAAAAGTACTGCATGCTGTATGATAGCCATGTATTTTTATCTCATCTGGTAAATGAAATGAACATTGCCATAAAATAGTAAACACTAAAATATAAATGTTGAAAAGGCAATTTTTTAAATCTCTATAGTAATTCAAAATCCTGTAATGCTTTGTAGCAAGCACTTTAGGTCGCTGTTTTCCACCTGGTGTCCACGGACAGATCATCACTAACACTAAAAAAGACAAAGACAAATATAAGTTCTGATTGCTTTTGCAACAGGAAATTCAACAATAATTTATTGACCGGTCTTGCTGTATTTAACTAAATTATACAACTGAATTGAGTCACCAACAGGTCTGAAAGGAAAGTGTTAAACTTGCAAGAAGAGGTTTTTGTTTGTTTGTGTGTTTGTTTGTTTGTTTGTTTGTTTGTTTTATGCAGCCTCCATAAACAGCCTTTCACATTTAACCACATGCAGTACATCCCTCGTATGTATCCTGTAGTTCCACAGCTGCATTTCCTAGTATTTCCAAAACCAAATGGACTTGTGGGCTACGAGAATTATTAGCAGCCATTGTTTTCATTTTTCTGTGTATGCTTAAAAATATGTTTGCTATTGCAGTTCAAATCTAAACCATACTGTCAAAACAGATTCTCTTCATCAGCGAGCCTCCTCTATAGAAGTAAAGCTGCCTTATTGCATTCCGATAATACATAGAACCCTGTGCGACTGTATTTCTATGATTTCTTTTTTTCCTCTTACGCCTTTTATGTTTGTTTCTTTCAAAGAGGATGAGGCGTCAAAGGAGGCCTGGCACATTAAGAAATTTCTTATGCCGAAGGCTGATAATCAGTGGAAAAATTCACCTCGCACTACAGCAGCAACAGAGGCACAGTTTAAGACTCAAGCTGCAGTGCAGAAGCAGTCGGCTGCTTTCCTTCATTGTCTTCCCCAACATCTTTTAAATAGGCATTCTTTCGCCGTTTGTCTGAGTTACAAAAGCTTTGTCACTTTTTCTTCAACGCATTTCACTTTGACAACCATTCCCTCAAGAAAACACTGGTAACACAGTCTCCACTCCCCCTCACTCTTTGGTTACGTGTGCTTCTCTGTCTGTTAACAGCTCCTGTCTGCCATTCAGCTTCTACTTTTTTATGTCCCCCTGCTTGGATTCATCAATTTAAATCCTACCTTACCATATCCCCTTGCTCCCTCTCCTTAAATGGCTATATCCCTCAAGCATCTGCTCTCTAGTTGTTGTTACTTTCACCTCCAAAGTTGTTCTGTTCGCCCTGCACACAAATATCTCTCAGTTTCCACTTCCTACCCCATTTTCTTCTTTGCCCTTGAGTTTGAGGATGGCATTTCAGGGACACAGAAAGGGTACATTATCTTCTGCTTCCCTCTCCTGAGACTTCCTGGCTCTCTTTGCTTTCTTCTCCCGACAACCTTCTCCCGTCTGGTCTCCCTGATGTCCTGCCATGTTACTTTGATGACAGTGCAGGACACAGTACTGTCCCACTAATGACTTGGTCACAGACCCAGCAGTTGCAACAAAACGCATGATTTACTCAGGCAGCTCACCTGCAACAAAACACAATACTTTGTCTTAGACTGCTTCTCCAGCAAAATGAGCAAGTCTACACAGGTTTTTTAAACGTGGATCAGCATGCTAAAAATCACCAGCTGACCACACTCTCACTTCTGGCAGGCAAGGCAGTCTGTCTGTGACTTTATCTGGTGTCCTATATGGATGAAAGAGTGGGCTGCATTGTGTGGAAACATCATTGTGATGTGTGAGACAAATACCTGACAACTTTAATATTAACTACAATTAATGACGAATACAGATGTTACAGAAATTAATCTGGGTGTCACACTTTACAAAAGCTGGATCTGGGCGGAAACGCTCCAAAGTACATTAGTTTCACTCGCAGCTTGTATGAAAATGGAGTTTCTCAAATCGTCTTTACATCAGAGAGGAAGCAATATGATGTATGTATGATATATACAGGGTGCGATTTGTGAAAAAACCAGAGGGGGGGTAATTTTGAGAAACATTTTTATTACCACAACAGCGGTTGA
>JAPQLA010000006.1:1841000-1852900 GCA_029822935.1 Naso vlamingii | reverse complement strand
TTCTGTTTCGACCTTCTGTAAGAATGTGGTTCATGGCACTGAAACCTCTTTCACACTCGGCTGTGGACACTGGGAGCATGGAGACGGCGGTGAGAACTTTGCCCATGTTCTGCGAGCGCGACGCTTCTGACTCGCTCCCGGTAGATCAGCACAACCAGAATGAACACGGACCCTGTGTATTTTACACAGGGTCCGTGTTCATTCTGGTTGTATTTGGTTGTTACAATGTAATGGTGGAAATACTTTGGGGGGGGGGGGGGGAAATAATTCAGCAGAGGGTAGGACATGTAAACCAGTGGGGGGGGGGGAATCCCCACCTTCCCCACCGGCAATATATATATATCTCAATCAGATATAATATCATAAAATATGTAAGACTGTGTAAGACTGACAATAAGACAATATTATAACAATTGCAGCAGCAGTTTACTGATGTATTACAAGTTAGTGTGTGTGCGCTGCACTCTGATGCCCACAGCTACATATTGATCTCTGTATGTTGAATGATCTGGCTGAATTATTAGGCCCTATTTATTTAAATTGATTGCAGGGACAGTGAGAGGTGTGCTGGGTGAGCTAGATTGACTTTCAGAGAGAGAGAGAGAAAGGCATACTGCGCTGTCGATTTATAAGCTTGTCTCTACAGAGACTGAGTTTTTAACTCATTGTAGAGACACAAGTCAGGCAGGAATAATTTTCAGCTCTACATCCATTAGTGTTAACGTCTGTAATTGTAAGGTCCATCAATAACCGAAGTCCTGGCCTGAAGAGGCACCAGAGGAAGAAGGGGAAAAAAAGGCACTTGGATATACTTCAAAATTTTGCTTGTTCACCCGGGTCTTACATTTACATCAAAAGCCAAACCATGCCTTGCTGTGGTGAGAAAAATTCGGATCTACTGCAGAGTCAATTGACCCAGGTGTAAGTGATGAGTGTACACATTCCCATTGCACACAAAAGCCTGATCTCACCGGGTTTACATGGACTTTTTTTGACCAGTGGTAAAGGGGTTTTAGTGAACACTTGTAAATTCTCCATAGTCATGCTGTTGAATGTGTTGTTCTTTGTGATCACATTTCCATTAAAATAGAATGCTATAACGAGGGGTTCTTAAGGTTTTTTGTAAGGCTTAAGTCGTGTTCTGCAGTTGGTACTGAAGTGTTCTTTGAACTCTTTGCTGAGGCAACATTTGTCCTCTCTCTTGTACACAAGAAGAGAAACCTCATTCTTTGGCACATTGTGGTGTTTTCATTGGCTTCACTTACACAGTTGGATAACTGGTGGTCCAACTGAAAACAGCAGTATATGAAGAGGTAACAGGGAGGGGACATATCTTGTTTGACAAGGGGACAAAAAAGAAAATAATCAGTGCTGTACAGTAACAAAGTAGAAATACGTCATTACTACAGTTGGCAGTTTGTTTTTCTTTTGTTTTTTTGACATCTTTACAGTTTCTATTTCTGACGACTTTTACTTTCACTTTGCAACATTTTCTGGAGAAAACAGACTTTGGTTACTAAATAACACAAGAAAAAATTTGGTAGGCCACCAGCAAATATTTTTGTTTGTTTGTTTGTTCTGTTTCAGGAGTCAATAATGTTGGATCACAGATGGCAAGAAGTTGGATCATTGGTTAATCACATTAGGTGTGAATGCAAACAGGTGCTCTTAAGCTGCAGTACAAGTACTGACTGTGTTTTCACTTTGGGTGCTGCTGTCGTTATGTTTTGTGTTTGATTTTAAATCATTTTGTGGCTATGACTTAGTAGCAGTCGTCCAGTTGCAATTTCAGCTTACACTAAACTTTTGCCTGTTGTGTTCAGATCAGGCCCACAGGAGTTAAGAAAGTTTAGAAAGCTCTGAAAGCACTTTTATTTTATCGTGTTATTTGCATTTTGATGACTGAGATATTCTGTCCTTATGTAGACCAGAGGCTACAAAAATGAAAAAGAAACAATTTTTTAAAAGGCAAACTTAACTGCTTTTTACATGTACCTTTTACCTCTACTACTTGCTGTACTTAAGTACATTTATATTCACTGTACTTTTGATACTTAAGTACAGCTACTTTCTATTTCCTAAGTAATATTCTAAAACGCGGCTTTCACTTTTACCAAAGCCATTTTCCAGTAAGATGTCTTTACTTTTACTTAAATATGGCTTTTAAGTACTTTATGCAAAACAGACAATAATGATTAATGACAATTTGTTATTTTTTTAATGCAGGATATTCTGCTTGGAACTTTTTTTTTTATTAAACGAGTGATGTTCCAGGTGAGTTGAAATGCGGAATGAAGTGTTGGATTAAAAGGCCTGCAACCTCTGATGCAAATCAAGCCGAGGCCCTAGAAGCTAGTGGAGGTGAAGGAGTTGTTGGAGAGACAATAACATAATGATGATTCGGTCTACTGTTTGTTTGACAGGAGGGTCATGAGTTTTCATCTGAAAGAAATGCATACGATGATACTCTTTGAATGATTTGAGAGTAACCATGAAGAAAGCACAAATGTAATGAGGTCAAGGTCAAGGTAAACTTTATGGTCCCATACAGGGTAGTCAAGGTGCAAAACAACATAAAAACAGATCAAGACATGGGAACAGATAAAATATCCCTCTTTCTCCCTGACCCATACACAGGAACAAAACCACGATATCCCCCTACACTCACACACACACACACTTACACATTCATACACAGAGAGACACACACATACATAAACAAACACAGGCATCCGACCTAAAATTTGAAGAGGGATTTATAGACATGCGCATATATGCACGCATGTACAGCCACTTTGCACTACTTATGCAAATACAGCCAATTGCACACTGCCCTGTTTCAGAGGAAGCACATAAAACCTAACAATACACAAGAACTGTGTAATATAATAATCAGATCCTGTATTTAGTGCTTTCCCTTTTATTTAACAGTCAAGTTGCTGCAGGGACAAAAGACTCGCTAAATCCAGATATTCTGATCTTGCTTTGAAGGATCCTTCCTTTGCCCTGATGACTGAGTTGAGACCTGTTGTGCAGAGGGTGAGTAGGGTCACTGAAGATGCATTCAGCTTTGCTCAAAATGAGATCTTTACAGATCTGAGCAGCTTACAGTTGGTATCACCCAGTGACTCAACAAGCCACCTTGATCATGCCCTCTAACTTGTCCTGATCTTGGACATGCACGTTCCTGAACACACAAATCCAGCCAAAGGACAGGATGCTCTACAGGACTAAGAAAATAATCGCAACACACATCAATCAACATTAAAACTGTTCATTTTTCTTAAGAAAAACGTACGCTGCTGCAGCTTTTTGACCTTCACCATGGCACAGTAGCTAAAATTCAGCTGGTGATCAATTTCTGTACCCAGGTATTTGTATGTTGTTACTCTCTCAATGGTTACATTGTTGACTCAAGTAAGTGGGACTTCTCCTCTGTGACATGAGAAATCAATGCCACGGTGGCGTAGTGGTTAGCACTGTTGCCTCATCACAAGAAGGTCCTGAGTTCAATTTCCGGCTTGTACAGCCGGTGGACTACTATGTGGAGTTTGCATGTTCTCCCAGCGTCTGCGCGGGTTTTCTCCGGGTGCTCTGGTTTCCCCACCATCAAAACACGCACATTAGGTCTGTCTCCAGTCAGTACTGTTGACCAAGGTACTGGCTTAGAATCTGGAGTTGGTCCCCAGGCACTGTGCTGTGGCTGCCCACTGTTCCTCAGGGATTAATGCAGGGAACAAATTTCACTGTACATTGTGTGTGTGTGACCAATAAAGTACCTTTACCTTTTTTTTTCAAGGTAACTGTCAGAGCACATTTAATAAAACTCAAAACCACAGAGAGATGAATTGTCAGAGTTAGGAAGCCCCACCAAGGCTGTGTCATCCACATATTTAAAAAGGATGTGATTGGAGGCTGCTAATTAGTGGTTTGTGAAAACATTCAGGAAGACTGAGGTATACTGATATAATGGTTGAAAAATGACACCATTTGCTGCTAAACTGATCTCCAATAAGCCCTGTTTTTAGCATGATTTTTTCTTTGCTTCCTGGACAAGGGTTTCACAGAAAAATGAAACATCAGTGATGCTCTCTGTACTCTCCGTCCTAATTCGCTGGTCTGCGCTTCTTAGGGACAGGTGATGTCAGTACAAGCTGATTAGCTCACCGTGCTCTGACTCACTCCAGTCACTGCAAGCCACAACGTCAGTCGGCTCTTGCTTGAACAGAGACAGACCACGCTACAGCTTTCCCTGCAACTGTTTGGTCTCAGTTCAAACTGGATTTCAAAGAGAGAGCGACAACAAACGAAATAAAGTGCGAGCCGGTGCAAACAGCTGCAGTGGATTTGCTTCCCCACAACTAATGTCATCTTGATAGCCAGTTTGCAGAAGTTACCTACTGCAACTTCAGTAGCTTAACTGTCTACCTTTAGCTGCCTATTGAGACACACCTTGTCTGTGCACTCATTGTGCATGACCAGACTCTGTCACCAGGCTGGGTAGATACATTGCTAAGGCTATAAAGAGCTAGTTGCACATGAATAGCAAAGAGGTAGTTGAAAAGGTAGTTAGGTAGTTGAAAACAGTTAATAATGACAAGCATGCACTGCACTCCTCTACCATCCTCCAGCAGTATAATCAGTGCAAAATCTAACTTACTGTTGCGGGTTTCTCCAACATCAACATCAACACAATTTTTTAGGCTATATGCAGACCCAGTCAGGCTTTGCAATCTTTTTGTGGGGTTGTATGGTGATATGGGAGAGTCCCAACAACTTTTTTTTTCTAGCACTACCCATCCAGTTTAAATACAGCCTAGCTCTCCTCAGAGGAAATGCTGGGGCCTAAAGTGACACTGCAGTCTCCATTGGTGAAATGTTGTAATCTTTTTTAAGAGACAGCCAAGCAGAAAAGAAACCGAGTGGAACTTGCACACCTTTATGATTCCTCTTGATACTCCTCATCAGGTGATCAGTGTGTCAGTAAGGACTTCTCTTCTAACAACCTTCCCAGGTGCAATTCAGTAATGTGTCTAAGCCCAACAAAGTGAATCCATATGTAATTTATTACTGTCACCTACCAACATCTTGGGAGGAGGCTTGAAGTCAATTACGTCTTTTGTTCTTTAAGTTGAGTGCTGTGTTAAGTGTCTCTGTCAAGCGTGTCAAATTGATACAAGAAAAAGAATCGGGAGTGGCATTTTTCCCCTGTTCATACTCTTTTATCTCAGAAGTAGTCCTGTGCTTGCAGGCATAAGAGCTACACACAAGAGAGCAGAATGTGAAAGTTCTGACAGGCAAGTGATAATGAGTGGGGGCTTAGCAAAGCACTAATCACCAAGCGTTGTAACATCCTCAGAAGTACGTCTGTAAGCTCAAGAACTGGTCTTTAGGGTCCAAAGAAACAACAGAAAAGCATCAGAGGCAGACTTGGGCACATGTCTTCATACTGACTTGTGTAAGTTTATGTAGCTGTGTGGATTTTGCCTGTTACACCAGATCTGATTGCGTTAAGAATGAACAGAATCTGATGTTGCTCCTGCCAATGCCGCTGAACTTAATTCTTTGATTTCTCTATTATAGTTCCAACTGAACTTCTTTCTTCATTTTGGTAATAACAAAATAAATTCTCCTTATTCCAAAGAACTGTTACAGTGCTGCATTGCATCACATCTGAACACAAACACAAAATTAAGTAGGTATCTAAACTATAATTGTAACATCTATTGTTATCATTTCCATCCTCCTTTCCTACTCTCCCAGAAGCAACGCAGTGACCCGGAGTGTGAAAATGACAGAGACCATAGCTGTCGGCTTGTTGCATTGCCTCTGAACTTTGCGTGTGTGACCTTTCACAGGGGACCTGGCATCCGACGATGAGTACCTGGAAATCCCATCTATCTCCAGACAGAGAGCAGGAACATACGAATGCACAGCTGTTAATGATATCGACACAGATGTCCAGACTGTAGACATCACTGTCAACTGTGAGTGCACTCCTTTAAAAGAAAAAATAAACATTTGAATAAACATAAATAGTTGGAATAAACGTTTGAATAAACATAAATAGTTCAAATAAACATTTGAATAAACTGAAACATTTAGTCAATTAATTAATTGGTCTGTTGGTATGAAAAAAAAAGTCAGATATTTGAACTACTTTATAATCATTTTTAAGCAGAAGTGCAAAATATTTGCCCAGATAACTATGACCTGGATGAATGAGAACATTCACAGACAGCTGCTAAATATTTTCTGCCTCCATCCTGTCAGATATGAGTGTTTGCTTTTTGTCTCTGTTAACTGAATGCACAGGGGTGTGCCACGGAAAACTGCCACTGAAGTTATTGTGTCATGCCACATTAATTAATTGTGTTTAAGAACGGTTTGTAGTGGTTAGTCGTAGATCATGGTCAGTGTTGGGGAGTAACTGGTTACATTATGTAATTCAATTTCAAAATAGATATAGTTTTAATCAAGAAAGACTTTGTAAAAAAATTACAGTTTGTCAATGTTTAGGGGGTAACATCTGAATATTTTCTGTAAAAAGGTTAGACTATATGTTGAATAATATTCATTTGTTGTAATGCATGTTTTTGATGTGCACATTGCTTTCTTTTACCATTCCCAGTCAAGGCCGTGTAGAAAAGTTTTTTGCTTTTCTGATGCTTTTGACTGGTTCTGTCGTTTGAATTTGCAGCGCCTCATGTCTGCCATTAACACTGCCTGGTTTAAACATTAGCAGATGGTTAACAGTTTAAAACATTTATCAGAAATTCAGAGAAGTAATCAAAAAGTTATCAAATGTAATAAGTAACATTACTTTGATAATGTAATTACTTATTACATTTTAAATCTGGCAACTAGTAATCAGTAACCTATAACATTTCTAAAGTAATCTTCCTTACCCTGATTGTGGTTATTTAAAAAAAAAAAAAAAGTAGCAAAAATAATTTAGAAGTTTGTTTATTGTGGCTCCACTAATGAGAAAAGTATTGTCGGTGGACATGAATATTGTATTTACTTTTCTGATTCAAGATTTAGAAATTAAAAAGCACAGCTTTAAAAAATTATTTCAAGGATCTCTTCCTTTATCTACTGACCTTTGATTGAGCTTTTGTTTCTAAATTGCTTTCAGGAAAAAAATAATCTGAAAATTAAGAACCAACAGAAGAATGGATGACATTTAGGCTTTTTTTGATCATTTATTCAAGTTTGGCTACAGATTAAATGTACTAATTAAGTAACTAGCTGACTAGACACTAGGATTTATATCTGATATAATATGTAAGCAATTTATCTTTTAATAAAACTTTAGAGAAATTGTAAACTTCTAACAACCTGTTGACTTGTTGTAAAATGTGCTACTTTTCCTTAGCTTATTTTGTAAAAAAAAATAAAAAAATTTAAAAAACTAAAATTTTTGACCGTTTCACCAGTGTTAAAAATAATGTACATCATTTGAAGTCCTAATTCCTGTTCACTTGTTATCATGGTGTAGATCACAGTTATTATTCAAAACCCTCTGAAGAGGAGCAAATGCCATGACCCCTCCTCTGATATGTTTGACTCCTGCTGCCTTGTAGTGCTCTCATGTGTTGCTGCCTGCTTGTAGATGCTCCAACTGTGTCAGAGGGCAGAGATGTTGGAGTGACTCTGGGCCAGAGAGGAGTGCTGGAGTGTGAGGCTGATGCAGTGCCCGAGGCAGATTTTGAGTGGTACAAAGATGACAGAAGGTAATAGGTTTTACATTTGCATTTTATGTTTGCAAATAGAGAAAGGGTGTGTTTGTATGCGTGTCTGTGTGAGTGTTTGTGTGTGTGTGTGTGTGTGTGTATGTGTGTGTGTGTATCTGCAAGTTAACTGCCATTTTTGCAGTTATTGATGGTTACTTATTATCATTTATGCATTAAGATTACAGAAAATTGGTCCCAATTATTAATTGGATTACTCGTACTGTGGGACAGTTGCATTCACTGTCTGTCCATGTTTTTATCGCCACCATCAAGGATCTTCAATGGCTTTGACGGCATGGAAATTGTGAACACTGGATCACTTTCAAAGCTGACATTTTACAATGTGTCTGATGGAGATTATGGCAACTACACCTGTGTTGCCATCAACAAACTTGGAAGCTCGAACACAAGCTTTCTTTTGTATGGTGAGTACAGGAATCTGTTACATTTTTAGTGCTAGTGTATGGGCTTAGTGAAAGAAATAGTCTGCAACTTTTTAAACAAGTAACTCCATTCTGATTTTCTTTATTAGCGTGAATCAAACTTTTCACACTCCCTGAAAGCTTTTATACGAGCAATACGATTACAAAAATATCCCTATTTCCAACTGCAGAAGAGACTGCCACTCCAGAGTGGGGTTGCACAGCCACAGTTTCTGCTGCAAGAAAAACTGATGACCCTCCAGGCACAATCCATCGTCAGTACTGACAGATGGATGCCTACGATGTAGAGTAATATACAGAGAGAAGTCACAGTCTGTTTTAATTAATTTTAATTTCAATTTAATTATGACACCTACATAAATCAGTGGCTTCAATTCGTTGAGTTCAAGTTAATTATGTATTAGGAGAACAGTATACTGTTTGACAAGATAGAGCCCTTTTAATTCTGATGAGCATGAAAAGTTGACAGTCTTCTGTGGTTTGGGGCCTTTGGAGCCCTAGAATCCATCTCTGGTGCAGGCAGCTGACCTCCTACTGAATCAACACATAGCTGAGAGACATTAAAGCAATTTATTGAAACTCTTTCTCTTAAAAACTTTTTTAAATGAATTGAAATCAGTGGCTCAAATTATACTAACCAAAAGAGCAATTTGTGAAGCTCAGATTGAAGTAATCACTGTTTTACAAGCAACATTAACATAAGAGACACCAGTCTGAATGGCAACAAGCACAAAACCACTGTATCAGACTAATGAAGCCAGGAACATAATGTACACACACCTTCTTTTTGTTTTTGGACTAGTGGGCATCTGTTGCAACTACAATTGCAGTTGTACCTACTGCACTTCCTCACCGCCCAGTATGGTTCATGTATGCTTCATGTTCATGCTTGTATTAAAACAACAACAACAAAAATGACAACACATCAATAAACAAGTCACAAAAGTCAAAATTCTTGTGAATTTTCTTCCAAAAACGAGTGGTTGTCTGAGTAGAAATACTGCAGTGTTTCCGCTCTGAAATGGACTTTGGACACCATCTGTACTTTGATATATGGTTGTTGGCATTATTATCATTCTGAACACTGTGCAGCAACAGTGTTAAAGTCCACTAAGCAGCCTACTTTTCATGCTTTTCAAAAGTGTTGCCAATGACATGTTGCTGTTCTGTTTCCGATATGTTGCTCTGTTCCATTTGTTCTCCTGGTGTAGTGGTAATTGAACCCACTAGCTCAACACTATTGCAAGGTTAGTATTCAGCACCAGCATGCACTTCAACTTACATGGATCCAAAGTATTAACTGCATGCTGGCATATGAAAAAGAAAAAGTTGCCATTTTCACAAACTAAAAATTAGCTGCAATGTCACAGTGTCTGGCAAGAAGACAAAAATCATTCCCTCTTTGGTCATGTTGAAATTGCACTGTAAAATTTTTAAAGTCTTTGTTCTTTTTCTGAATTGACATGTTAAGGATGTTGTTCAACAAGCAGCATCTTTAAAGATGACAAATACAAGTGTCAAATGAATTTTTGTGAAAATGGTCTTTTCAGCCTGTTTTCTTACATGTTTCATCTTTCTCCTTTGCGCCCTAACCATCTCTCTGCATGACAACTCTCCATTTTGATTTTTGCATGCTCTTTTTACATTGTAAGTATTCTTCATCTTTTAATACCATTATTTGTGCTTGTGTGATTGTACCTGTAGTTACTGCATCGTACCCGTACCCGTAACCGTACGTCCTACACAGAAAAAAAGTCAAAGGCATTCATATAAAGCTGCAGGCTCTCTGAAGATGGAAATATTTCTAAATAAGTCATAAACATGGTAAACAAACAGATGATCTGCAGAGATAAAGACCTCACCCACCTTGTCATCTAATGTGTCCTTGTGACTAGTGGTTGCAGTATCTTGTAAGTAAAGCCACTCCATTAGCACAATTGTATTAATGGGTTTGATTATGACTATAAGTGAACGTCATTATTCTAATTAGCCATATGCAGGATTAGGGATAATCCTCTGTGGCAGAGTAATTGGATAGATGCCCCAAAGGAAGCTGCGTTGAACTCATGGAATTTCAGGGGAAATGAGTAATCATTGTGTTACAAACTTCAAAGTTAAAATTTGTCCTCAATCCTCAGACAATACATTCATTTAGATAAAACTTGCCTCATCCCTGAAAAGAGCATGATGAAAATATTATGCGTTTTAGTTTTGCACCATAAAATTTTATTGTATTTCAGCAGTAGCAGCAAATCTGGAAGTCCAAGGAAGTAGTCATTCCTACCTTTAAAATGTCTTCTTCCTGGTTTTGCATGTGGCAAAGCCCCTTCCACTTTCCATAGTGTCAAAGTCCACTTGCAGGTTAGACACCCCAGTAAATCAATATGAAATAAATATTTTAAAAAAATATGCAGAAAGTATTCTTTTATTTACACACACACACACACACACACTGCAGTAACTTTTGAACTGATTTTTGTAAGAGAGTTTCGCTTTTGCATCTAAAAAACACTAAACAGAAGAGATGTGGCCAGAGGATGAGTGGTCAAGGTAAACAGTTTTAAGTAAATGGATCTCAGTGCTACTTTTTACACTGAAGCGCATTTCACTGTGTGTTTATTCGTATATATCTTGGACAAAACACTTATAATATGAACCTGGATGTGTCAAATGAACCAGAAACAGGCAAGGATTTGAAAATGCAGTTACGTAATAACAGGAGGAGAGAGGAGACAGAAGGGAAGGGAAGCGTTAGCGAATGACATCTAAGGGCTTGATCACATCACAACATTGTCATGATTTCTGTTAAGTATCAGGCCCTAACAAAACTGGTTGTGGTCGTTTGATACTGATAAAGGATTAATACTTACCCATATTGGAAAGTAACAGCTTGTATAAGTAATGCTTTAAATAATACTAACTCCATCTTACAGAGCACTAATGTGACCACATGGGAGAGGGAGAGAATCTATTACTCTGTCAAATTGTATAATTATTTCTACAATTAGAATAAAAGCCCTGCAGATCAAAGTAATAAAGTACAAACAGATGCTGAGTGTTTTCATCAGGCATCTACACCCAGATATCATTGCTTTTGAATGGCTTCTAAAGTTGAACTTGTTACAAAAACAATTAAGTGATTTACTACAGAAATTGTCAATTAAAATTGAAATCTGATTTTTTTTTTTTTTTTTTGGTCTTAGTCTTTTTTTAATACAAGTTGTCTATATTTACATCATCATTATTTATAATAAGATATAATAAGTAATAGCAAGATTATCTGGTAAGATTGTAGGTACTGCCTCCCCCTTCTCTCTCTCTCTCTCTCTCTCTCTCTCTCTCTCTCTCTCTCTCTCCGTGTCTCTGTCTCTCTCTATAGACAGACAGACAGATAGATAGATAGATATTGGTTAAGAGGATCATCAGTGGACAAACTCACCCATGTTTTTTTTTTTTTTCCTTTTCTTCCTTTTCTTTCCCCTTTCAGGACCGAGAGCAGTTCAGGACGGCAGCGGCGGTGCAATGGGAGTGCACTCACACACCTGTCTCCTCTTCATTGTGTTTCTGCCCTTCCTGCTCAGATTTTAAAGATGAACAGATTTGAACACAAGTATTTTGTTTGTGAGTGTGCGCGCATGTGTGTGTGTGTGTGTGTGTGTGTGTGTGTGTGTGTGTGTGTGTGATTTTGTTTTTCAACTGGAACTAATGCACAGTGAGTGCA
>JAPQLA010000006.1:1813119-1833943 GCA_029822935.1 Naso vlamingii | reverse complement strand
ATATTATGTTTGGCCAAATCTGACCAATTTACAAGTTTTTTCTCTCTAAAAAAACAAAAAACAAACAAACAAACAAAAACAAAAAACACACACAGACACACATACACACACACACACACACAAAAAGCAGTTACTTTTTATCTGTTTGTCATAAGGTTCAATGACTTTGTTTACACATGGTATCTGCACACACAAAAAATAAATTTTGAGAATTTTTATTAAACTAGTGTGTTTTATTGAACTTGTATATTCCTGTGGTGTCCCTGGTCAAAAATGAGCGGCCATTAGACATGAATGGGTAAGACTACAATTTGTGTGTAAAATGGTGTTCAAGCACATTCCTCTCCAACACCCCAACATGCAGGTGTCTTTAAGCACACACGCACGCACGCACACACACACACGCACGCACACACACACACACACACACACACACACACACACACACACACACACACACCTTACGACCCCCTTTTTGGCTTCTGTGGGAACCCCCACGAGAACCTGAATCCAATAGAAAATGTTATTTTGTGCCACTCTTTTGAAAATTTAAATGGTTTCAAAACAGTGTCCTTGTTAAACACTGAAGTTAAGAACTTGATAAATTGTGCAATATGTTTGGAGTTTTATGGAGTATTTGTTATAGTCAATACAATATCCACATAATGCTTTTTTTTCTTTGTTTAGAAAAAAATCAAAAAATTGAGTTAATAAAAATATGTAACAGAACATTAGGTAATATATGTATTTTTATGGATTTATAATCTCAAATGAATCAGTCATTTTTGACTTGGAACATTAAGATAATTAAGCTGAAATGAACAGAAGCGCTGACTCAGCAGTTTTATTCTTTTTTTTTTTTTTTTTTGAATGTCTTTACAAAGGGGTTTGTTTATTCAACACCATTATTGAATTTATGAAATTTTTAAAAGTAAACTTTTTTGTAGGAGACTTTGATGCTAATAAATTGAAAGATTTTTGATCCTGGCTTTTTGTTTATGATTGCAGTTGTAGAAATGTATGCAAATTAGTTATTATTTAATTAAGATTTCTCTCAATTGCATATTAAAAGTATTGATGAAAATTTCCTAGCAAAAAATCTTGTTGCAGCCATCTTGCCCAAAAGAAATCTACTTGAGTTCACGCAAGTAAAAATTTGTGAACAAAGTTCAGACCAAAGTCAACAAGCCGTAGGTATGCTCTAACCCTGTCTTCTTCTTTTTTGACATCATAACACATTTTTCTTACACTTAAAAACTTTTCTGTATATCTTGATTTCTTGTTTTCAGCCTCTGAACTATAAATACTGTGCAAATGCAGTAAAAATCCAGGGTCAGCTGTGTGTGAAAATGCTTTCTGAATGCTGGTAAGGAAGAGTGTACAAGACAAAGGTCGTCTTGGTAAGGTGGCCTATCTCAAACTTAAGAAAACTCTTTTTCTTTATTTTTTCTGCCTGTTTTGGTTTTTAAAGTTTCCCCGGGAATTTTCTCTGTTACTGCATTTATGATGTTATACTGATGAAAATTTACATGGCCATAGGACTTTTGAATGTCTCTATTCTCCTGAGTTCCAACAGTTCTCTTTTAGACAAATCTGTTGGGGGAAAAAAAAATGAAAACCAAAAATCAATACTTCCTTTGGACTTGCTACATTGGATGCCCATGACTAAGGCCACAGGGATTTGTTTTTATTACTCAGAAATATTTTTTTGCTCCATTGCCTGTCAAGTTAATCCACTAAGTATTTCATTACTTTTACTGAATTCCATCATCACCAACTGCAGGAAGATTGACCAGTTGATTACAGTCTGCACCATTAGTTGTAATCTGGACCAAAGCCTGAGGTTGTGGGTCTGTTGGCTAAATAAGACATTCTGTTGAGACATTGAGAAATATTGTTCCCACCTCTGATGAATATCTCAGTGTGTGGTTGCATGACATTGCTCCTAACACCAACATTATGATTACATAAAACCATTACATAGCTGCATTTTTCTTTGTCTTTAAAATCCTTTGCAGAAGAAAATATCAGTACATGAAAATATCAGGATTTCATCATCAGTGAATTAAAATGAAGGCACACTGTCTTCAATAATCAATATGGTCAAAATGCCCCCTTATAAAATGATTAAAAATACAGGATAAAAAATGATACACTACAATAGGCACCCAAACACCACTGTCCATAATAATCGTTAACAAATGTAGAGGAAATCATACCTACAGTCACAGTTTGTGTACTGCAGTGTACTGCAGTTATGTGTGTAGTTTGTCCAAGTGGTATTACAATCCAGCAGAAGCTGCTGTGTGGCTTGGGTGGATACGCTCAATGTCAAACAATGTTTTTAATATTATTATTATTATTATTATTATTATTATTATTATCGTTGATTTTATTTTAGTTCATGTCTATTTTCAAATTGATTAAACAGAGGGATATTCAAATATAAAATGAATGTTACTATCAATATCATTTGTAATTAGGGTTGTTATTTGTAATTAAAATTTTTAAAATAAAAAATTTTAATGAATTTTTTGGTAGGTCAAATATCAAAGGAGGCACAAGGCCAAGAGAAGGGGCCACTATATATCATTATTATCATTTCAGACCCATGGCCAGCGTTTGGGACCAAGGAGCTGAGGCAGGGGCACAACGTTTTTCTTCCAAAGACGTTAAGGCTTTATTTTGCCCCCCCCCCCGCCAAAAGTTCAAATAATACAAAAACAGAGTTGCAAAAAGTGCTTAAAATACTTTGCCAAAGAACAAGAATATTAAACAAAAATACTTAATATGGGCCCTTTAACTTAAATGAGGTCAACCAAACAATAATGCAACAGAGTAGGGTTGTCACAATACCAAAAATTCAGTAGTCGATAACAATACCAGTAAATTTCTATGATTCACGATACCACTTTCGATACCATGGAAAAACCCATGTATTTCAGCATACAGTCAAACATTTATTTAAAGCTGTTGCATAATCAAATTCAAGTATTTAAGCCTTCGAGTATTTAAAACAAACAACAGGCCCATTGTGCCTACTGGCTGTGTGTGTTCGCTGCCTCTCCTCCTGCCTTAACTGGCAACATCCTCTTCTGGCTGATACTGTAGAAGAAATATAAAGAGATTTCAGTTCGGGTAACTCAGTGACTGTAAGAAAACAGCACACACACACACATACAAACACACCTCTAAAGTACAAACAGTTGATTTGCTAATATGGTAAAAGAACATTATTCCTGTAATGTTTGTTTATAAAGCTAAAGTTGTATTTAGATGACAGATGACTGACAGCTTGAACGGTAAGGATGTTAGCCTACAAGGCGAGCTATAGCTACATTACGTTAGCCTAAACACAGCGTTTAGCAACTGCAAACATCATATGTAACGTTGTTGGCAACACACAGAAAGCCTACACAAACACTTACGATAATTATCTCCTGACCATTAGTCCAAAGATAATTAACATTATTTCAAACACTGAAGTTATATTTTGATGACAAATGACTGGCAGGTGAAATGGTAGTTGAAAAAGGTAACATTATTAGCCTACAAGCTACAGCTACATTGTGGTAAGGTAAACACAGCGTAGGCCACTGTAAACATCATGTAAATCATAAGTTGAAGACTAACGTTACTCAAACAATGTCAGCAGTTTCAGAAGAAAAGTATGTAATGTGTATTTCAGGATAAGGATGACAGATACCACTTCGTATGCGAAGTTAAATTGAAACTCACTCACCTTTGCATAAATCAGGATGTCTGTCTTTGAGTTGCTTCGTTAAGTTGAAAGTGTTTTCCCCTTTTGTCTGGAAACTCCAGTGACAGGCACTGTATCTGCTTCGAATGGAAAATACTTCCATACTCGACTCTTGCTGTATGTTTTTTATTTTTTTCCACAATCTACTGTGGTGGAGTACCCGAAGTAACGATAGCCAGCTTTCACATGTGTTTGTTTACCGGCTGGTAGGTGCTCTTCTTTGGCGCAGACTTGAACACTTGTAAATTATATACTGCCCCCGTCAGTTCCGTAAGAATTTGTTACAGCCCGTTGAGAGCAAAATTGTATGTCTGGTACCTACGGTACCATAGAAAAATGGGTACCGTCGTATTTTTACACTGTTGGCATCAACTTGGTACCGAAGTATTGGTTCTCGTGACATCCCTACAACAGAGGTGTGAACTCAACAAACCTGACCTGCTAAATGAAACAAAAGGAGGGGTATACTGTATATAGACACAGGCTAGCCTACGCCGACACAAATGGGGAACACCTAAATCCATACCTGTGAAAGACCCTAAATAAACCCACGAACCAAAAATGACAAAGATCCAATAAACAACATAACTATACATACTAATGTATAGTTAATAGTTAATACTGCCAAAAAAGAACAAAATGTCCACATGCTGCCATTCTTGAGATGATTTGTAGTTTAAAGTTCTCCTGCCCAGCAGCCGGAGCTGGTTTCTTCCACTTCCTGTTTCCTGGTGGAAATGATTATCCCATATTCCAGCTCCTCCTTTGGGCAGGTGACTCGGGATCAGCAGCAAATAGAGCCAGAAACAAGGTATAGTAAATTAACAAATTCCAAATTACTGATAAACTTATGATCTCTTAAAGTTAACCAAAATGTGTGCACTCAAAAACACAAAACCTGTGTTTGGTGGTTATTTACTGAAATACAAAGAAAATACTAACACTGTATGGTGTTGGCTAACGACAATGCTGTCACACACTTCCCCTCCTCTGGCAACTTGCTGGGACAGTGGGAAAGGTAGTAGCATTCTGTTTACCAGGGATGTTATGGACTTCAAATTTATAGGGCTGCATGGCAAGGTACCAACGGGTTATTCTGTTGTTTGTGTCTTTCAAGAGTCCAAGCCACGCTAATGCTCTGTGATCCACTTCTAGGGTAAACTCCCTCCCCAAGAGGTAGTACTTCAGAGCATCCGAAGCCCACTTAATTGCCAGGCATTCCTTCTCTACTGTCAAATAACGCACTTCCCTTGGGTACAGCTTCCTACTCACAAACGCCACAGGATTATGGTCCCCTCCTATATCCTGAAGTAGAACTGCACCCAGCCCACGGTCTGAAGCATCAGTCTGCAGGACAAATGGCTGTTTAATGTCAGGGCAGTATAACACTGGATCACTGCTCAGGGCCTGCTGGATGTCCTTGAAGGCTGCTTTCACCACTTCCATCCAGCAGAGCTGACTAGGTCCCCTTGGACTGGTCATGTCTGTAAGAACAGCTGCTCTGGCAGAATAGTTAGGTATGAATTTGTGGTACCAACCTGCCATGCCAAGGAAGGAAATGAGCTGGGTCGTTGTCCGTGGAAGCGGGCAGGATTGGATGGCTTGAACCTTTTGGATCTGTAGCTTAATGACCCCCCTTCCAATGACGTAGCCAAGATACTCTGTCTCCGCTTTGGTGAAGGTACACTTAGACTGTCAATCCTGCAGAATGGAGACATTCAAAGACAGTTTCAAGGTGCTTCAGGTGGTCCTCCCAGGTGTTACTGTAAATGACAATGTCATCTAGATAGGCCAAGGCAAAATCAGACATACCACACAAGATTCTATCCACAAGCCTCTGGAAAGTTGCGGGCGCTCCATGTAATCCAGAAGGCATCACTGTAAACTGATAGAGGCCCCAAGGAGTTCTGAAGGCTGTCAGCTCGCGACATGACCGTTTTAGAGGGACCTCCCAGTAGCCTTTACTCAAATCAATGGTAGTGGGGTACTTTGTCTTGCCCAGATGTGTTGTGTTGTATATGAGTCAAATTTAGAAATTGCATTCGGACATCTGAAATCAATCAGTCGCACCTGATCGTGCGATCCTTTTTAGGAACCAAAACAATGGGATTGCACCATTCACTCACAAGCCTCAATGATGCCCAGAGACAGCATAAGATCAATTTCCTTTTTGAGTGGACCAAGGAGGCATTCAGGAATCTGATAACTCATTCGTCTGACAGAGGTACCATTCTTCAAAATAATGTCATGCTCTACCACTGTTGTACAACCATGAGTTTCCTTAAATACATCTGGGGTACAGAGAGCACTCACCTGTGACTATTTAGTCTCTGAGAGGTGGTCTATGTATGGCATGGAGGGTGCAGGTACCGGCAAATTGTGCTCCTCAACCTCCTCATCCCCCACACTGGATGAGCAGCACACTGGGCTTTCCCATAGGGTTTTCCGCTGGCTTGGGACCCATTCCTTCAGCAGGTTGATGTGCAGAGTCCTAGATGGATGACTCTGATCTGGAGTAGCAATTTCATATGTGGTAGAATCTAGTTTCTTAATTACCTCAAAGGGTCCTTGCCATTTAGCCAACAGCTTGCTCTCCTTTGTCGTCAGCATGACCAGCACCTTCTAGCCACGCTCAAAACCTCTCTCTCTCTCGCTGACTGGTCATACCGAGCTTTCTGCTTGGCATGGGCAGTTGCCATTGTTACGGCCCCAGGGCCTCTGCCAGGGTTTGTTGTTGTGTTTGTGTGGTGCTGTGTGTTTGTGTTTGTTTGTTTTCCAGGTCCACCTTGGTCATCAAGAGAGTGGAGACAGCTGGCCACTGTCTCTGGTCCCCGATAAAACCCACCCCTATGCCAGCAGTCAGATCTCCATCTTCCCCTGGCACTGCAGCATGATTTGAGTTGTTAGATGATGTTTACTTTAATCCTTAGTTTATTTCTATCTTCATTCTAATTTTTCCTTGGTTAGATTTTATGTCTTTGGATTATTTTTCAAACCTAAGTTTGAATTTGTTATAATAAATTATTTTGGTTTCAGTAATCCCTCGTGCACTTCCTTTGTTTGTTGTTGCCTCAGAGCCGAGTAATAACAAAAGTGGGTGCTCATCTAAAGTGAAAAGACAGCATTGGTTAATAGCTGCATTTTCGTCTTGAAAATGCTGGTGCCATTTTCTTTGTTAACGTGGGTCGCTTTGTTCTGAGTTAGTTGCACTCCCAGAGTGTGACGTAGTAGAGGAGTATTCCCCATGTGGTGACGTCACGGCTGGGATTCCCTTTTTTCAGTGCTCTGTTTGGCAGTTCACGTAGCGATGTATATGGTTTTCATGTGTGGTGTGCGGGACAATGGTAAGTTTTGACCTTTTTTTGTGGCGCAGGTACGTGAAGGTAAGCTGACTCCCCTGACAGGCATAGCAGCATTGCTTCTTTAAACTTCACTGGAGTTTTTTGGTAGTGTTGGAGAGAATGCGGTTAGAGCAATGGTCCTGGGAGCACAGCCACACTTTATGGCAGGGTTGCCACCTTGTTAGTTGCTTTGCCATGCTGTTGGTAGTCAGTCCATAAGTACCCGCTGCAAGTATCTCCATGAAGACTAGTGTTGAGTGAAGGTAGTTAGATTTGGTTGGGCAGATAGTCAGAGGGGACGTTCAGTTTACGAGGACTGCATGCTAGTTGGGTCAATACTGTATATTCTGTTGTTTTCCGTGGACGAAAGGTTTGTGGTTTATTGAATAATAATTTATTATGGCAGGGGTTGAGGGTTTTATTAAGGCTCCCTCTGAAAAGTTTTTGGACCAGTGTACCAGGGAGCAGCTGGTAAAAATTGCAGATCATGGTCTATTCCCTGGACTCCAGTGCGAGAGGTCGCTGGTTCAGACCATGCACTACCCACTGGCAGGGTTGGGCCCTACAAGCATAATTGGCCATGTTTGTCAGGATAGGGGCATGTCAGACTAAGGGTACATTTCCTGGTAGCTCTCTACCGCCTCCTCTAGTTGGTCGGGGCGGCTGTCAGTGAGGAGAAGAACTGAGAGAAGTAGCGTGATCCTCCCACGTGCCTGAGAACTCGTGGGTGGCACGACATCGCTGACTGGTGAATAGAAGCAGCTGGCTGGCTGGGCTTGTCAAGGAGGAACCAAGTGTTGGTCTACACCCTCTCCAGGTCGACAGATGTGGGTTGAGTGAACAGGATCGAGAAGACACAGGGAGAATTGGATATGTCCAAATCGGGAGAAAAATGGGAAAAAAACTCAAAAAACCTATTTGGTATTTACGGGCTGTAGGCCTCACTGACCTCAGCTCATGCAACTTGTAACCCAGAGCCTCACGTACAGTATATCACTTAGCCAGCGTGCTGCCACAAAATGAATTTTCAGCAAAGCCTCAAGAAAGTTTTGTACACCAGAGCAGAGAGAAAGTTTTATGTATCATTGAAACAATGTTGCATGCTTTTTTTGTTGAGTGGACCTCCAACAGGTGAGGTTCCCGTGGGGCAAAAGTTCCATTGGAGATAGGTTTCTTGTGGGAGTTCTCATAGAAGACAAAAAGGGGGGCATAAGGTGTGTGTGCCTGCTCAAAGACACCTGCATGTTGGGGTGTGGGAGAGAAGTGTGGGAATGTGCTTGAACTCTATTTTATGAACTAATTGTAGTCTTAAACATTAATTTCTAGTGGCCAGTCATTTTTGAGCGAGAACACCATGAGTGTATACAAGTTCAATAAAACACACAAAATTTAATAAAAACTCTCAAAATTTATTTTGTGTGTGCAGATGCTATGTGTGAGCAAAGTCATGGAACAAATGAAATTAACTGCATTTTTTTTTGAAGAAATCTTGTAAGGGTTAAAACAGCAGGCGGAATTTGATGGAGAGAAAATGCAACAGCAAACTGAACTGGTTAAATTGGACCTGGAAAGTGAAAGGGTGTGTCTAATTAAAGAAGGTAAATTCTTTGCTATTCCAAGAAACAAATATTCTGCTCACACTTGTGAGGGTTCACATGACATTTTGAGTGATTTGCGCATGGTGCCTAAATTTAGTGACAAAGAAGTTGAAACGTTTTTTACTTTGAGCGCGTTGCGCAAGCGAGGGGCTGGGGAGACTCTGACCGCACAATCCTCCTGCAGTGTGTGTTGACAGGGCGCACACAGGAGGCTTTTTCTTCGCTAACCGTGGAGGATAGCTGTGACTACTCAAAGGTAAAAGTAGCTGTGTTGAAAACTTACAAATTGGTTTCCAAGGCCTACCACCAGCGGTTTAGAAATTTGAAAAAACAGGATAAGTCATACCTGTGAGTTTGGCTGTGAGCTGGTTACTCACTTTAATTGCTGGTGTGCTGCGTCCATTGTGGAAACTTTTGATGATTTATGGAACTTGTTGGTCCTCGAGCACTTGAAGAATTCAGTCCCTGAACATATTGCATTACATGTAAGTGAACAAAAAGTATAAACAGTGGCAGACGCTGCTGCACTAGCAGATGACTATCTTCTGACCCACAGAGGTAGTGGGGGGATTCACGCTTGTATGACTGTGTCAGTGTTAGGGAAAGTGGTCCTGTTGGGGGGATGCATTTTTCTGCGCATCCAGGTGTCACTTTTGTGCTGGGGCAGCATGGCGATTGTGGTGTCTGTGATGATGAAAATGTTTCTCATTTCTGCTACAAGACGTCACTGGAAGAAAGACTGTGTGCTGCATAAATCACGTTATAAAAACACAGGAAGCCAACTGCTTTAGCTATGCTGATTTCCAGTGTAGTTAAGGAGCAACTGAGTGATGAATTGCAATCTGTCATGCCTAAGCCTGATTTAACCTCCTATGGGCCATTTATTTCGAAAGTGTATATTTCTTTGCGTGAAAGTGAGGAGAGGGTGCAGGTGACCATTTTACACAGACAAGCATGTTTGATTCATTCATTCTGGCTTCGGTCCTGCCTTTTTTCTGATGAAACAGACACTGGTTCTTGCATCCGCGGGCTGGGCATGGGTGTGTCGGCTTTTCAGGTGCCAGTGCACAAACTAGTGCTGCATTCAGATTTGTTTAGCATGAAGCTGAATGGGGATGCGCCCTGCTGGGTGTTAAGGTGATTGTGGGGAACTGTTTTGCTGGTAATATTGTATGGGCTGATCAGCCACCATGACCCATTTTCAATCCCATACTGTGGGCCAGTAATGGTCCTAATGAAACTGAAGCGCAGTTTCCTGAGGTGATCAAGGTGTGCGATGTGACGTGTGCCATGAGGATAGGTGCAGCTTCCTCGGAGCATGTAAAAGGGGAGAGTGAGGCCACAGAGCTGTTTGTTTTATCACTGTCTAACACTCCTTTATCTGTCTCATACAGTGAGTTGGTCTGTGAGCAAAGAGCTTATCCCATATTGAAGGAGTTGTTCCAGAGTGTGCTTCCTGCAGAGGAGGTGAAGGATCGAGGGCAGCGATACTTCATCCAGAGCCAGGCGCTGGTAAGGAGGTGGGTGCCACACGGCGAGAATTTTGTGGACGATCCTGTTTATCAGATTGTTGTGCCCTCTAAATTCCGTGATTTGGTTTTGTGCATCTCTCACGATGAGTCTGGGCACATCAATCGTATTCTGCGCCATTTCTCTTGGCCTTGTGTCAAAAAGAACATTGCGGCTTATATTAAAACCTGTCACACTTGTCAATTAACGGTTAATCCAAATCAAACCATCAAAGTGGCCCCACTGTGTCCCATTCCACCTATTAGCCAGCGATTTGAACATTTAATTATTGACTGTGTGAGTCATCTTCCACGTTCCCGGTCTAGTGCTACGTATTTGCTGACGGTCATGTGTCAGAGCACCAGGTACCCTGCTGCAAACCCTTTGCACATGCTGACGGCTAAAGCAGTGGTACTTGCGCTTAGCCAGTGAATGTCCATCTTCAGCATCCCCAAAACCATCCAGAGTGACCAAGGGTTGAACTTCTCATCTCATTTGTTTGTGCAGGCATTGAAACAGCTGAATATTAAACACAACCAGTCCTCTGCATACCATGCACAAAGTCAGGGAGCGCTGGAACGTTTTCATCAAACATTGAAATCGTTGCTGAGGGCATATTGAGTGCAAAAGAATGCTGATTGGGAAGATGGGTTGCCATGGTTATTGTTGGCATCAAGGGAGGTAACCCAAGAGAGCACAGGGTCCAGTCCTAATGAACTGGTGTTCGGTCATATAGTGAGTGGGCCGTTAGCCGCTCCGCAGAATGACTTTTGGGAAACCGAGCTGCCTCAAAATCTCATTGACTATGTTAATGGGTTCAGGCAGCGTCTGTATTCTGCTGTGGAATTGGCTAAAGAAAAACTGGTTTCCTCACATGAGAAAATGAAAGGTCTATATGATCTACATGCCAAGCAGCATGTTTCCTTTCCAGGTGAAGTTTTGGCTGTGTTGCCCATCGTCGGTTTGCCATTCCAAGCCAAATTTTTGGGTCCACACACTGTGGTGAAGCAGCTGACAGAGCAAAATGATCTTATTGCAACTCCCGGGCATTGTAAGAACCATCAACTTTGTCACGTGAACTTGCTCAAACCATAACATGCTTAGGTACCACAGGAGCAGGATGGTTCAGCTGAGAGCGCTCATCCTGTGTGCCTTAGTAACACTGAGTTGTCTGACTGCAGTCCATTGTGTGAATATGGTTGTAGTGTTGTGAGAATTAGGCAATATCCCTTTAAGAGACTAAGGAAGTCACGTGATAAACACAGTCTGCGTTGATAGCTGCAGCATGAGCGGAGACAGAGAATGAAGTGTCCTGGCTCTGTTAATTTCATGTGAAAGAAGTTAATAAAGGTTTCAAGTACAACCGTATAACCGTGAGGACATTGAGTTCCTACAATGGTCTGCCAAGTCACGACTCCGTGTTGCTAACCGGGAGGCTTAAAAACTCTGACGTACTTGTTAACTTGAGTAGTGTTGTCGGTCATTTGTCTGAGGCACAGTGCACAGAGTTAGCTGAGCTCATAGGGAAGTATACCATGTTGTTTGGTGATGTTCCTTCCCATACACGTGCTGGAGCATGAGATTGACGTTGGAGATGCGAAACCAATAAAAAAGCATTTCTATCATTGCAATCCAGAGAAGCAAAAGTTTTTGGATTTAGAAGTGGACCACATTCTGAGAAATGGCACTGGTGAGCCCTCAGCGTCTAGATTTTGGTATTGACAAACCTGTGTGTTTCTTTTCCAAAAAAATTAACAGGTATCAGTTAAACTATTCAGTGACTGAAAAGGAAGCTTTAGCTTTAATCTCGTCCTTACAGCACTTTGAAGTGTATGTGGGGTCAGGGCCTGTGATTGTTTATACGGACCACAATCCCCTGAAATTTTTGAACACACTACACTGTCCAAATTGGAGACTAGCGTGATGGTCTCTTTTTCTCCAATGCTACTCTTTAAATATATGTCACGTGAGAGGAAAGGACAATATAGTAGCGGATGCATTGTCCAGAGCCCCATAATAGTGATTGTTGTTATTCTTCATATTTGTCTTCACTTGTGGTGTCTGTTTCTCTCTTAATCGCTTCAAGGTACCAGTTGCTAAGATGGAACATGAGGCTGAAAGGTGAAAAACATTATGACTGAGTACTGAGGTGACGTTGCATTTTTAAAATTATTATTATCATATTGTTTATTTTTGTATATTTCCACACATGAATGTATATTTCCATTTTGCGTAATTATGTATTATGTATTTCTTCGGCTTTAAATTAATACAGAATATATATTTATTGTTTTTATGGTACTGCATATTTGAATTGGATATTTCTGCTTATGTACTTGTACATTTGAATGTAATGTTGATCATGTGATTTCAGTTGCTTCTTTTTTTACCCAGGAAAAATCTACCAGGGACAACAGATGGAAATTAGCTGATGGCTAAAATTTGGCGTGTTTACATTACTGTCTGGTGATGTTCATTAACTTGCACTGTCCCTTTCAAATGAACAAATTGAAATTGAAATTAAAAATATTGGAGTAAGAAAGTTTTCACATCTTTGCTGGAGTAAAGTCAAGAAAAAGTAAGCAGTATATAATAATGTAAATTGAGTGAAATTAATGACTTTGCAGTTTTGCAGTATTTGCAGTTATTGTGGGAAGCCAGGACCCTGTCCTTTTTTTCACCCTCCCACATCTCTCTGAAAATGGTTAAAGGCCCCCTTATCTCATGACCAGAGAGCAACTCAAAGGGGGAGAAGCCAGTAGAGGCTTGTGGCACTTCTCTGTAAGCAAATAACAGATAAGGGAGCCACTAGTCCCAGTCTGAGGCAGTGTCATTAACAAACTTCCGAAACATTTGTTTGAGTGTTTGGTTGAACCTCTCCGTCAGCCCATCGGTTTGTGGATGATATGGAGTAGTCCTCAGACCTTTGATTCCCAGTAACTGGTTCCCATCCTTGAGGATCCTGGACATGACGTTGGTGCCCTGGTCGTTAAGTATCTCCTGAGGAAAACCAAATCTTGCAAAAAACTGGACAAGGCAGAATGCTACAGATTAGGCTTTAATTGACTTCAGGGAGAAACCTCTGGGTACTTTGTAGTGTAGTCAGTGATGACGAGTATTAATCTATTTCCTGATTTGCTCTTCTCTACAGGGCCAACAATGTCCATGCCAAGATAATCAAATGGGGTACTATCACTGGTAGAGGCTGGAGGGGGACTTTGGTTGGGAGTTTTGCTGATGTTTGTTGACACTGGGGGCAACTTCAACAGAACTGGGCTACATCCTTAAGCCAATGAAAATAACACTGAATGTGAGCTGTTGTTTTATGCTTCCCTAGGTGGCCAGCCTAGGGAATGGAATGGCCTAAAGCTAGCACTGCTTTAGGAACCATCAGCTGTTTGTCTGACCGGTGTTGGCGGTAAAGGATACCATTCTGCAGCTAGACTAGCATCCTCTTGCTGCAGTTGAGCTATGTTCACAGGCAACTGAAAGCCTTCCAGTAACTAAGGGGTTAACAGCCCAGTGGGAGAAACTACAGTCTGCAGGAATATATCCTATCGTCCTTGCCTACGAGACTTGTGAGATTTATCTGGCCCTGTCTCAACCTTTGCATCAGAGAAAGGTAGAGAACGTAGAGTGCAATCCATCTCACGTCCGTGCTGTACTGATGACTTCGCCCTGGCTCTGGTCAGGGCTTGGTTGCAGGTCTTGATTGAGCCTAACAGGTCAAAGAAGACTGGCAGGTCATTCCCTAATAAACTGGGGATTCCAAAGTGTCAGAAACACCAACATTCAGCAGGTAAATCTGTCCAAGCACTTTAACATACACATCAGCTGTTGGATAGGGCTTCTCATCCCCATGGACACAACAAATAGGAACAGTTTCAGTATTGCAGATAATTTGTGGAGAAACATAGTCTCTATGCACTAAGGTTTGATTGCTTCCATTATCAAGGAGTGCTGTCAGTTCCTGACCATTAAGTTCAATAGTCTCTTTAAGTGGCCGTCTCCACCTCAGTTCATGTTCACATCCACTTCTATGTACATAGCACATCTGTGTGAGTTTTACTGGGTTTTTGTGGGCAAACTAGTTTGGTGTGTCCTTCTTGACCACATTAATAACAAACCACAACTTTGCTAAAGGTTTTAGCAGGGCCACTGATAGATGGTTGATAATCTTTTGCAGATGGCTTACTCACAGTCACAGAAGATCTTGGGTGATGCTGGGTAGAGGCAGGTTTCTGACCACCTTTTGATGTTGTCAAGAATTTGTAGGCTCAAGAAGAATTCTTGCACCAAGCAGCTACAACCACATCAGCTAGTGAAGCAGCTTCTGCTGCAGTTTGCGAGTCATGCTCTTTGATCCACACCTGCAGCTCAGGAGACAGCACTCTTAAATAGTGTTCAAGAATCATTATTTCACCAATGTCATTAACAGTTTTATTCTTCAGCTGAACCCATTTCACATAAAGTTCTCCTGCCCAGCAGCTGGAGCTGGTTCCTTCCATGAAGCTAAGGTTGCGCTATATAGAGTGACCACTAGGTGGCACCTGCGCTCTGTAATCTGTTGAGTTCTCTGTGTAATAAAGGGAGTCCTGAAGAAGTGGTTGAAAAACAACGAACGTGTGTCAGTGTTGCTCTGTGTTAGCATAGTAAAAGTGTGTACATAGACCTATAGAGGCAGTAACATAACATAAATTGGCGACGAGTTGTGTAGTCCGGAAGACTTTTCTCATAATCTGCAAGTGAACTGCCAGTGTGGGTTAAGTGTGGACGTAAAAGATCAACCACGCGCTGCACGGAACAGCTAGCTAGTGAGCTAGTGTGGGCTGTAGAGAGGTAAGCCTAGAATGAGCGGCTTTTCCTCCGATGAGTCTACCGGGTCCGCTGAAAGATGCACCATGGCTGGAATAATTGGACATATGGATACTTTTGATGAGGCCAGAGAACAATGGACAACGTACATTGAACATTTTGAACATTACGTCCTGGTCAATGAGATTCGGTCCGCGAAGAAACTGCCTGTGCTGTTTAGTGTCATGGGACCTAAAACATATGGACTACTCCGCAGTTTGGTTGCTCCCAACAAGCCTGGGGAGCTGGATTATGACCGTGTGGTGGATGTTTTGCAAGCCCATTTTGCTCTGAAGCCGCTCGTCATTGTGGAAAGATTCTGGTTCCACAAGCGGAATCAGGGGGAAGAGGAAACAGTGGCACAGTATGTGGCGGTACTGAAAGGACTGTTGGAACATTGTGAGTTTAGTGCATATTTGGAAGACGCACTACGGGACAGATTCGTGTGTGGTTTAAAGAGTGAAACTGTGCAGAAACGCCTTTTGACAGAGAAAGACCTCACGTTTCAGAAAGCAGTGGATTGTGCTGTGTCGGCGGAGACGGCTGCACGCGACGTACAGCAGTTGAGCGGCTCTCTTAAAGTGAACGCGGTGTTTTCACAAAGAGGAGACAGATGCCGCCGCTGCGGGAAAACGAATCACAGCGATGATGACTGCTGGTACAAGGATTGTGATTGCCACCAGTGTGGGAGGAAAGGCCACACCAAGCACATGTGTAGGAGTAAAGACAAAAGCAGCCAAGACAGAGAAAGGAAACCGAAAGTGGAGAAATCTGGACAAAAAGGTAATGCAATGAAACGCAGTGTAAAAGATAAAAAGAGGAAAATTTATCATGTAACGGCAAGAGAAAATGAAAGTGAAAGTGAGGAAACTAAATCGGACACAGACTGTGAGTTGGGACTGTATTCCTTGCCTCAAAAAGGGAAATATTCAAAAATATCTGTACTGCCTGTTGTGAATGGAAAGAAAATGGAGATGGACTTGGATACAGGGGCTGCAATGTCTTTGATTCCCTGGGAACTGTACAGGGAAACACTGAATGAACTGCCCCTGCAACCCACTGATGTCATGCTAAAGACTTACACTGGAGAACCTCTGGCACCAGAAGGGGTCATTGAAGTGCAGGTAAAATTAAATAAACAATTTGCTAAGTTGCCTTTGTACGTGGTGAAAGTGAATGCACCTCCATTGTTTGGCAGAGAGTGGCTGAGAGTGATTAAACTGAACTGGAAAGACTTAAAGACTGTGCATGCCATTGAGCAAAGAGAGAAAGACAACTTAAAGACTGTGTTAAAGAGACACTCAGCTGTTTTTTCTAAAGAGCTAGGCACAATGAAAGGAATTCAAGCCAGACTGACTCTGAGACCCGACAGTGTGTCAAAATACTGCCCTCCAAGTAACGTGCCCTATGCTCTTCGTCCTCAGGTTGAAGCTGAGCTAAAACATCTAACTGAGCTTGGAGTGATTTCACCCGTGGAGCACAGTGATTGGGCCACGCCTGTGGTGCCAGTCAGCAAAAAGGATGGCACAGTAAGACTTTGTGGGGATTTCAAGGTCACTCTCAACCCAGCCCTCTGTGTTGAGAAATACCCCATTCCACGCATTGAGGACCTTTTTGCCTCACTGGCAGGAGGTCAACGCTTCAGTAAATTGGATCTATCAAATGCCTATCTCCAGATGGAGGTAGAAGAGGAGTCAAGGAAGTTGCTCACTATCTCTACACAAAAAGGACTATTCCGCTTTAATCGTTTACCATTCGGTTTAGCATCATCGCCTGCCTTATTCCAGAAGGCTATGGATCAGGTGTTACTGGGACTGCCGTATACTCATTGTTACCTCGACGACATTCTCATCAGTGGCCCTGATGAACAGACACACCTCAAAACGCTGGATGCAGTTCTGGGCAGACTAGAGGAGTATGGTCTGCACCTCAAGCAGGAAAAGTGCCTGTTTTTCCAGGAGTCCGTGGAATACTTGGGCCATATCATTGATGCAGCTGGTCTCCACAAGTCTCCAGAAAAGGTACGTGCTATTGTGGAAGCACCAGCACCACGTGATGTAAGTCAGCTACATTCATTCCTAGGGATGTTGAACTATTATGGACGTTTCATTCCTGATCTGGCTACTGTCCTGCAACCATTAAATGAACTGCTCAATAAAGGGAGGAAATGGCAGTGGACGTCAGCCTGTGAGTCAGCATTTCAGAAGGCTGAAACACTACTAGTATCACAAGAGGTACTAACCCACTACAACCCTGAGCTGCCCCTTCGCCTGGTGTGTGATGCTTCACCGTATGGTGTGCTCTCACATGTCCTGCACGATGGAACAGAAAATCCCATATCCTATGCATCACGAACTCTCAGCATGGCGAAACAAAATTATGCCCAGATAGAGAGAGAGGCACTGGCGATAGTTTTTGGAGTACGCAAGTTCCACCAGTACCTCTATGGAAACAAGTTTACCCTACTCACTGATCATCGTCCACTGACCTCCGTCCTGAGCCCAGTAAAAAGTACACCATCAATGGCTGCAGCTCGTATGCAGCGCTGGGCACTTCTCCTGTCAGCGCATGATTACATTATTCAATACAGGGAAGGTTCTTTACATGCAAACGCCGACGGACTTTCAAGGTTACCACTCCCTCATGTTCACAATGAGAAGCCTGGAGCAGTAGAGGTGTTCTACACCGCACAGCTGGACGCACTGCCAGTCAGTAACCCTGAGATCAGACGTGACACCATGTCTGACCCCATCTTGTCTCATGTCTTTGAAATGGTCTCAACTGGTCATTTTCCTGCTGCAAAAGACACAGATGAGGAGCTGTCACCTTATCTACTGCGCCGACATGATCTCACAATACAACAGAGATGTCTCATGTGGGGTGTTCGAGTGATTGTGCCCCCCAAACTGCGCCCCCGAGTTCTGAAGGAGCTACACGGTGTACATCCAGGTGTGGTGAGAATGAAGTGCTTGGCACGCAGTTTTGTCTGGTGGCCCAGCATTGACTCTCAAGTTGAGCACCAGGCTAAATCCTGCCCTTCATGTCAGAGGGTGCAAAAAGAGCCTGGGCCAGCTCCTCTACACCCGTGGATGTGGCCCTCCAGTCCTTGGGAAAGGATACATGTGGACTTTGCTGGTCCATTTGAAGGACATATGTACCTGGTCGCTGTGGATGCACATTCCAAGTGGCCTGAGGTGCATGTCATGGACAGTACCACAGCCAATAAGACCATTCAAATGCTTAGGGGCCTTTTTAGTCGCTATGGCGCTCCTCACATACTTGTAAGTGAGAATGGACCTCAGTTTTTTGCGGAAGAATTCAGTACATTTCCGAAAATGAATGGAGTCAAACACATCCGCTCTGCGCCATACCATCCTGCCACCAACAGTTTGGCTGAGCGTTTTGTGCAAACATTCAAACATGCTCTAAAATCCTCCAGAGGCACAGTGCCTGTGCAGCAACGTCTGGATACTTTTCTGCTGACCTACCGCAACACGAAGGAAATGCCAGCGATGTTGTTCCTCGGACGCAGGCTGCACTCTCGTCTGGATTGCCTGAAACCTAGTGTTGCTGGAGCTGTACACAGGTCACAGGATGCACAACAACTACAGCGACAACAGCACTCAAAGGACAGACAGTTTGAGGTGGGAGAGTCAGTGTTGGTGCGTGACTATAGGAGAGGGGAGGAGAAGTGGTCACAAGCAGTTGTTATGGAAAAGACTGGGCTGGTGTCCTACAAGGTAAATGTTGGAGCATAAGGAGTATGGAAACAACATGTGGATCAAATGTTGACATGCCCTGATCCAGAACCTCAGCACACTGTGATGAACCAACCTGTGACCCCCTCAGTGTTACTACCTCCGAGTGGTAGTTGCCCTCAACACACAAAGACAATTCATTCTGAAAAGAGTGAGGACCAAGGTTCTGAGACCGCAGAATCACCAAAGAGTGATCAGTCTAATGAACCATTACAAGCTGGACATACAGAGGTAACAGAGACTGTTAGACGCTATCCTAGGAGGGTCACTAAACCACCAGTTTGTTACCGTGATGAGTAAACAACACTAAATGTGGATGTAAAGTTGAGTTCTGTGAAATAGTTTTCAACATACAGTTTACAAGTTGCATAAATCCCATTTTATTTGAAGTTTTAAAAAAAAAAGTTACTATTGTTGGGATTTAATAAAAAAAAAAAAGAAGCATATCTTATGTTGTGTTACAGGAAAATATACTTGGGTTTATTGACAACATATTGTAGTGGGGAGGAAATGTTATGTATGAAGCTAAGGTTGCACTATATAGAGTGACCACTAGGTGGCACCTGTGCTCTGTACTCTGTTGAGTTCTCTGTGTAATAAAGGGAGTCCTGAAGAAGTGGTTGAAAAGCAACGAACGTGTGTCATTGTTGCTCTGTGTTAGCATAGTAAAAGTGTGTACATAGACATATAGAGGCAGTAACATAACACAGGTGACTCGGGATCAGTAGCACATGGAGCCAGAAACAAGGTATAGAAAATTGACAAATTCCAAATTACTGATAAACTTATGATTGCTTAAAGTTAACCAAAATGTGTGCACTCAAATTGGTAACTCAGTATTATAATGTAAACCAGACTGACATAAAAAAAAAAAAGAATCTTAACAAAACCTGTGTTTGGTGGTTATTTACTGAAATACAAAAAAAATAAAAAAAATGAAAAATACTGACGGTGTCGGCCATCGACAGCACCATCATAGCCAGCACCACTGATTCTATCAATACATGTCAAAAATTTAAATCAGTTAAAGGATAAAAAGTAAGGCAGACTAGAGGTAGATCTTTTCTGCTCTTGCTCCCTACACTAACAGCTCTGAGATGACAGGGGACATGTCCCCTCTTTCTGGATACATTTCTCCCCAAACAATAATGGTTTAAAATATGACTTTATTATATAGTATAATTTTATATATCATAATAATTTGCACTTAAAGCACTTGTGCTGATTTAAAGTAAACAACAACAAAAAACAACAAAAGACTAAGTTTCCCCCACCCATGTCATAAGTAGCTAGCTATCTAGCTTTTCAGTACACAAATAAATGCTGGTGTTAGCCAGTTTTTTTACTTTACTACTACATAACAGTAGCTTGCTACAGCTGATGTTTGCCTTAATTGACATTAGCTAACTAGGCTTAGTGTTATGTATCTTATGTAATGCTAGTGACTGAAGGACACTGAGGGTCAACACTGTAAGACAAATTGTAAAGAAAATAAGGGGGTGGGGGGGTGGGGGGGCAGAGGAGAGCAACTGTAATTTCGCTGTCTTATAAGCACATGAGGGTGGAGCACTTTCATAACATGAAAATCAATCAATCAATCATCGAGACCTGTGCGTAACCAAAAGGGAAAAATAAGATGTCAAACCAACGATCTTCTCCTAAACGAAATCAACCATTTGTTGCTGCTTTCCTAAGCCCAGCCCAGAATTTTTTCCCTAGATCTAACTAAGTAGCTATTCTTTCACAATGTAAATCAAGTGCTTAGAAAGAACAAGTCGTGTTTAAAAAGGCTTTGTCACAAGTAGGCTTTGCATGCTGGCCCTTCTCACAAAAGGGTACCTTTGGTGTCAGTACAATACACTAAGTCGTGACAAAGTGGCCAAATTTGACAAGTAGATGAGAATAGGTTGTTTTTACCTGTTACTCTTGATCTGTCTTTCTTTTTGTTCTATTTCTTTCCATGTTTATGCATATAAACCATTAGATGGAACATGACCCCTGACT
>JAPQLA010000006.1:1766000-1778768 GCA_029822935.1 Naso vlamingii | reverse complement strand
TTAAGTTATATTATTATTATTATTATTATTATTATTATTATTAATAATAATAATAATAATAATAATAATAATAATAAAAATAATAATAATAATAATAATAATAGCTAGCTATCCAGTCATACCATTGTCCCTAAATCGATATAATTTTTTTTTTCTCTTTTTTTGACCACTTTTTTAGCGGTTTTACGTGACATATTATATAAAAACATTGACAAGAGGATAGAGAAATTATACATACAAAAACAACAAACAAAACTTGCAAAACATAAGGAAGGGACAATAAACCAATCTGTTATCAGCTTGTACACCCACCCAGTACTCCACCCAACTCTTGCCCTTTTGCAAATATTCAAGAGAATCTAGTGTGCAGTTAGTAGAGGTTTTTTTTCCCTTAAAATATCAACATTTTCATGGAGAAATGATTGGCAATACGAGCATCCTGAAGTAGCAAGTTCAGTAGCGGACATCATGTGAGATGATTGCTTATGTGATACAAAGTGTGAGTAAGCTCACAGGGGCAGGGCACTTCTTATGGCCTGTGTGTTACAGTCGCCATCATGTGTTGGACTCTGTTGCAAATAAGATTCTCTTTTTTTATAAATTACATTTATTTCTAACGTGTCCACAGCCAGCTGATGACAATGCAGGTAGAGGTTTGTTGGCTAGTACCTTTTTTGTGATGCTTGCTACATGTAGCTAAACTTATGTGGCTTATAGAGATACTGGCTGAGCCAGCGAAGTAGGCTGATTTTGAACAATGAACAGATAATTTGACTGGAACTTCTTCACTGGTGTCCTATATCACTTTTTAAAGGACACCATGCAGCCAAACAGAATTGAGTATTCACCCAGACCACGGTATAACTTGACACTGTATAAAAACCATTGCTAGTGGTATATCTGTGAATTCATGCCGTTTGCTCCAAGCCATGCTTACTAATGACTCAAATGCTAAAGTGAACTAGTAGGTCAAGTTACCTAATGGTGCTATTTTCTGTACTCAGCTGGTAGGGAGTCACAGAAATGAGCTCTCTCTCACAAACACACATGCACAGGCACACGTGCATGAACTGACAGCCGATTGTATGGGACTACACTGTATTACATCAAATCTATACCTGCCAACATTCCAGATTTGGGGGAGTATTCCTTTTTTTAAACCCTTTATTCCAGTGCTCTTCTGACATGTAATTTCCCTGTTATACTGATTTTATAGTAATATTAATCATAAGTTTTTTCCAATTTTTATGTGGAATATGGGTCATGGCAACTCGCAACCCAACCTGGAAGCGGAGGTGAACATGCACCAACAACTCTGCTGGATGTCACTGGTCACTGCACTGGCATAAGCCTCCCACTATTCAGTCTGCTGCTGAAAATAACTTTCCCGTAACTTGGTGTGAGACTAGGGATGTCACAATGTCAGATTTTGGTATCATGTTTTTTGTCAAAGAAAATATCACAGTGTTATAATTGTTACGATTGACGCTGTTTTATCTATTATAAATACACACACACACACACAGTAATATATAGAATTATATTACAAATAAATATAACAATATAATTTTAATATAAGTCTCTTTTTCTCTCCTTTCTTTTCCCATTAAGCTTTATAAATCTATTTTATGTAGCCAAACAAATATTAGACTTGTATATTGACTATTTGGCTATGACTTATATTTAAGTAAGTAAACATTTGGTCTACACTTTAACAACTAACTGGACAGCCTAAAACTGATGATGATATACTGTATGTTGAATTGTCTAATTAAAATTGTTTTATACAATTATGTTTGGCTTTAGCAATAGTATTCACTAAACATTCATGCAAATAAAGCATTTTTTATCAAAAGGAAGAAAGAGAGAGAGAGCCCCTCCTCCTTTTCCAGTTCTCCCCCTCCTGCCTCAAAAGTGTCTGTTAGTCTGTGAAATCCAGTGACTTTTATTGCTCCAGAGGAGTTAAACAGTTCAGAGCCACCTTAGTACATTTAGCTGATATACGCAGTTTTTTACTTTGACTTGAGCAAGGAAGGATGAGTGATTATTCTGACGATGTTGGGACAAATAGGACATCTTGGAGTCTTTAGCAGCAACTTTCTGGCAGCAGTCTCTGCAGATGGGATATCCATCATTGACCACAGTGCCCTGGTCACTTTATTTTTTAAATCTGAAATGATCGTACACTGCCAACATAAGTCAATTTCTTTGGTGGATATAACTTTAGAATATCAGTTCCCTCTGCCATTTAAAACTTTTCAACTTCCTGGGTAAGTTAAGTGACAGCTGTGCACAGTGTGACCACACACAAACACACACACAATGTGACTCCGGTTGCGACTCATGAAATATTTTCAGCGCCTCCTGCATAACTGACATGTCACGAGCAATACCTTAGCTTACAGAGATCTTATGGTTATTCTACCATGACATTTAGTAAAATCGGTTAACCCTGACACCTCTACATGAGACCTTTCCCTTTCTATCAGTAGCTATGTCAGCAAACACCATTTGTTTTGTATGATATGTAAGGTTGATTCAAAATTAGAAAAGATGTTGCCAAATATGTTTGCTATACTAGAAATCCCTGGCTTGTTTATCGTCATATTAGGTATTTGCTTTTTATCACTTTTGTGTACATTTTATATCATTCATTCATTATCCTTAACCACTTAGTCTTTGCAGGGTTGCCGAGGGGCTGGAGCCAATCCCAGCTGACATTGGGCGAGGGCAGGGTACACCCTGGACAAGTTGCCCGTTCATCGCAGGGTTGACATACAGAGACAAACAACCATTCACGCTCACACATCTACGGGCAAGTTAGAGTCACCAATTAACCTAAATGTCTTTGGAATTTAGGAGGAAGCCCGGGGACCTGGAGGGAACCCACGTAGACACGAGGAGAACATGCAAACTCAATTCAGATAGGTCCCACCCCAGTGGGTATCGAACACAGGACCATCTTGCTGATAAGCTAGAAGACCTGGGTTGGACCCCAGGACATCATTTAGTCATGGCCCTTCCTGTACATTTCGTATGTTTTTCCAAATCTGTTTTACCTTAAGCTGTGGATAAAAGATTAATTAAAAGTAAATTAAAAGTAATTTTGCTTTTACATTCTTGTATTTATGCTATTAATCTCAGATGTAGGTTTATATTTGGGCAGAAGCTTTGGGATAGTGTTATTTACTGGGGAAAAAAAAAAAAAAAATCTCCCTTTACCTCCCAGTGTAATGTTGGCAGGTTTAGATATCCATGCTAGCATGTTCACTGTGCATGGGTGTATCCACTGATAAAGAGTAGACTACTGAAGCTGTGGTGTTGGCTTGAATATGCCACAAAAGTCAGTACTCATTAGAGAGGTTACTAATGGCACCTGTCATGAATGTTGCCCCCTGGTTCTTCAGAAAATCAATTGCAGAACTGCTATTTTATGTTTCATTTGATATGTCGTGCTCCTGGTACAAGGCTGCTAATGCCCTAATGCTGTCTAACAAACGGCTTCTTTTGTAGGAAATGTTGGAGCCCCCTTTTATCTGTTAAGTGTTTTAATACATTACAATCATGTATAAAATTGTTCTATATAATCTGTATTCCATTGATTGAGTTCATCAGCATTAAATATCTGTGTTCTTTTTTTCCCTTTAAATTCTAACTAAAAAAATAACAGACTACAGAAACTTTAAGCAGTTGTGTTTTTACCAGTGAAAATTATATTTCCTGAGTCATTCTGAGCCTAATTTAACTGAGGTGTCACACACAAGGTTTAAAATAGTATCACACTCCAGTATCATACCTTTTTTAATTTGTTCAAACATTAATTATTTGGTTTGCTTTCTTTTTTTGGTTGCTTAACCATTTCTTTTAATTTTCCATTTCATACATCAAACAATTGTTTGCAGCATATACTGATCATACAAGTATACAATACATAGAGAAAGGACAGCTGCATTTTTCTGAAGATTACAAAAACAAAAAGTATTCCACTGATCCCTCCCCGCCTACTGACAAGAGTTCTGGCACAGTTAGAAGGCACAGGCCTCTTAATAGAAACAGACTTATGACTCTTCAGGCACATTTTATTCTTTAAATTATTATGGAATTATATTTGTGCCACCCTAGTAAGCAAGCAGTGAGGGACCCTTGCAAGCACATACTTATATTTTGAACAGAAAATTTTCATTCGAGAAAAAAAAAAAAGGTCCTGTTGGCGTTCAACTCTGCCTACGTGCTCCCTCAATCTCTACTCAGTGTGCTGATTAGCACCTGCGCGCTCGTGCACAGCATCTCCTCTCTCACAATCTCATCGGTGCTCTCAACTCAGCCTGAACGCTCACTCGAGGTTGCACAGCCTAATTATAATGAAACCAAATCACCATCATCATCCATCAAGAGCAGAGTATCTCTGCTCATGCGAGCGAAAATAAGATCCTTATGCGCGTGCAAATGAGATCTGAGCACACAGAAACATGTTTGCATGAGCGCAAATGTGAGCCGCACGCATAGAACATTTCTGGCACGTGGGCAAATAAGATCCGTGCAAGCACAAATAAAGTCCTAGTGCAGTTTGCTAGTTTATAGTTTGTCGGGCAGCTTCTACCGTCCTCGCACAGATACCAAGGCAAACGGTTAATCAGAAATGACAGTAGGATGACCAGTTGTTTAGGGATGTGGTCTGCCCTCTTCCTATCTAAAAGAAAAAACAGACATGAACGAGCAGGTGAAACTGGAGCAGGAGAGCAGTGATAGTAGTTGTTCAAATTCTGGGCCCACTCAAAATATGATTCACGAACAGAAATGTTCTACTCTCAAGTATGGTTCTGTGCACTAGGACCTCATTTGCGCTCGCACGGATCTTATTTGCAAGCACATGAGGATCTTATTTTCGCTCGCGTGAACAGAGATATTCTGCTCTCGATGGATGACAGTGATTTGGTTTCATTATAATTAGGCTGTGCCACCTCGAGTAAGCGTTCAGGCTGAGTTGAGAGTACCGAGGAGATGATGAGAGAGGAGACGCTGTGCACGAGCGCGCAGGTGCTAATCAGCACACTGAGCAGAGATTGAACGAGCATGTAGGCAGAGTTGAACGCCAACAGGACAAATTTTTGTTTGCTCGAATGAAAATTTTCTGTTCAAAATATAAGTATGTGCTTGCAAGAGTCCCCCACTGCTTGCTCACTAAGGTGGCACAAATATAACTTCATAAAATATCCAAATTTTATTAGGACCGGAATATTTTCAGATGTAAAAAAGTCTTGGGCTCACATTTTTCTTATACACTCACAGCTGTGAGTAGACATGGCCATGTGTATGAACAGGTGTCAGCTATAAATGCTATATATTGTCAATAATTTTGAAATTTTATTGGTATATTATCCATTTGTTGCAAGTTTCTGGTTGAAAGTGGCTAAAAAGTGCCTTCAGGTAATCAAAAATGCATCACGATCAAGCCAACAGTTAATGTATGAGTGATTAAGAGTCCCAGACTCCCAGCTGAAGGAATCTGTTGGATATGCAAAATTTGTTGAGCAATTATTTTACATCAGTTATTAGTAAAACACCAACTACAGACAAAGTCCTGCAATTACAGTGGTGCTTGCTCTATGTACCTTTTTTTTTTTTTTTTCACTACGGTAAATGTGTAATCAAAGCAAGTTTTCTTCAGGGCTTACTCTTACTAATTACAGAATGTTTTACTGAATGAAATGTTGGCAGGCCATTTATCAATGCTGGCTTAACCAGCATTTACCTAAACTTCGTAAAATTGCAAAACATACATTGAAAATGCTGAAATTACTTGAGTTTGTGTTCATGGCAGAGGCTAACTGCGGTGAAGCCACTCTGCTTTCATTTTAACTCACATCTATTAATGCAATTTACATCAACTATACAGTTCTATAATGGAAAAACAAAGGTAGAATAAAAGAGATTTATACATTCTGTTTAATAATCTGAAATGTATACTACACCGTCATTGCCCCGCCCGACTCCTCTCCACACCAGTCACAAAAAGTTAAATCTTGAATTTAAAAAAAAAAAAAAGACAGTAGACAAAAAATGCCACTGATAAAAGAGAGACATGAAGAAAAAAATCAAGTTTATTATTGAAAAAAGACAAAACACAAACAAAAAACTCAGCATAAAATGAAATTATGACTGTATTTTATTGTTCAGTGGAACTCATTTCAGTGCCAATACAACTTTTTCAAATGCAAGTTGCAGTGCCAGTGTTTCCTTTTTCAGTCAAGTTTTGTTTTCAGTGCCAAATTTTACTGTCACTGTTCTAGCTCCATATCTCACTTGCTTGTGACCCACATTCTGCCTGAGCAAAAAGAAAGAAAAAAATCCATTCACACAGAGAGTGCTCCCACTTTCTTGGCTCAGTTTCTCACATCTTGACAGAATGGGGACAGTCTAATTTGATATGGCGATAAAAAAAATGCTTTCTCAGCAGAGAATAACAAATTACATACTGAAAAACAGTTAAACTTTGTTTCACAATGTCCTAATTATGGCATTGTGAAATAATTAGTTTGTTTAAACGTTTGACAAATAACAGAAACTTAGAATAGCACAGAAACAATGATACACATGCAAATGTGCAAAACAATGTGAATATGCCTTGCATTAAAAAAAAAAAAATGTTATGCAGTGCTGACTGTGGCATAATACCATGTTATTGAACATATGGGAAACATGTATTTCAAATGACTTAGTAACCCAATGAACTCTATTGGTTCTTATGTCTTAAATAGACATAATGCACAGATTAAAATGAAAGTCTCATATCTTTAGTTTTAGTCTCTCATTGGGATTACATGTGCCATTTGTGTGACTGTTTTGAGTATGTGGAAATTTTACGATCTGCTCTGATACATCTTGTGCTCTGAACAATGGGTTTGGACTTACAGGCCACATGGCTCATACTGCTGGAACAGCTTACCAGTAAATCAATATCTGACTGATATGAGGCAGCCAAATGTGCGCCATCATTACCATATTTATGGGTGACCACATCTCCATATAACAGAAAATGCCATATCTCCAATAAGTAACCTTGCAATAATTACTAGTGTCTCACCTCCTCCATTTCTCATTTGAGCAAAGCTTGCCATGCTGTCACTGGTTGCAGCAATATAATATCTTTTCATGCCTATCTGTTTGGGTTGGGCAACTGGACGAATATCAAATCATCGGTGGTTAGTTTGTTGGAGCCTTTATTTTGGTCTGTTTATGACATTCTATTTTGTGAGATTATTCATACGCCTCCCAAAACATTTCTCTCAATAAATAATAAACTGTAAGCAGCAAAAATAGAAATGGGCAGAGACTATGGTTTTCTAGTTGTGATTAGAAAGGAGTCAAGGACCAGCACTGACCTAGTGTTAACGTTACCCCTGATAGGAAGTGTTTCCCCGGCTGTGGGAGTGTGCGTGCATCCAGTGAAGGCAGACCCACGTTACTACGCTTTGATTTCACTCAGTAAAATAAAAAAAAAAAATAACATAACCATTTAATTCATCATTGTTGGTATTGCTGTCATATCGACGAGGTTGCAAAGTAACATATGGCTTATCTATCAAAATAAATGCTCATTCACCGGCAGACTGTCTGTGAAGCAGGGCTCTTTGTGCATGTTGCTTGAGCTGGTTGACGAGCAGAGCAGCTTGAAGAGCTGAGAATATACATATGAAGAATTGCACAAGTCCAAAAACTGTTGCAAAGTGACTCGCAGCATTTCGTATCCGTAATTTTCAGACACAAATCCATCCATTCATCCCTGCGTGCTACTCAGCATAGACATGCAGTGCTTGTCTTGTGATAAACCATGTAACGTTACATGATGAGACACTCAGTGTGCAGTATAACAAGCAGTGACTAATGTTACACGCTGCGCCTGCTGGCATACACCTGTGCAAATATGCACAATCGCTGGTTGACGGGCTGACAGTGGATGGCTGGAAAATTTTAACCTATCACCTAACTCTACAGTCTATCCACCCTTTCCATGTTTGACTTTTCTGACACATCCAATAAATTGCACAAAAAATTCCGGCATTATTGTGAACACTGCTGCACTCTATACATTTTTAAAAAGTGATTAGTCCCCAGTGAGCCTCTTTGAATACTTTTGGACATAGGTTTTTTTTGCTGTACATGCTCCGTGTGTGTTTGTCTCTTTTCTAATCACTGCTGTTACGTGAGGCACAGCAGCAGTCTGGAGTTATGATGCCCTCTCTTCCCCTCACCCCACCACCTGAGCTCCTCTGAAAGAAGAATCATTTCTCCTTTTCTCCCTTGCACCTTTGATGATGGGCCATGTTAACTCCCCTGAATATGCTGTTCATTCCACTTGACGCCACCCCAGCCCCGCCTCCTGCTGCATCATAATTTAATTGCCGGGCATTCTCCCATTTCCTCCCTCGTTTGCCTCATTCATTTCAAATGCATGACCTTTTCAGAGAACAATGATCAATCAATAGGTGTTTTCCCTCATCAGGTCCTTTCAAATTAAAACCACTGAATGAATTAAAAGCCTTATGGAGCTGCCGTTATGAAAGTGCTGTAACCCAGGTTTGGAGAAAGGACAATCATGAGAGCTGATTTTTTTTTTTTTTTTTTTAATGCAAAGGCTTCAAACACTCATCCATCTAATTTTTATCTTTTGGAAGGTCGTGGGGGGGCTATTGCCAACCTAACTAACATTAGAAGTGAGGCAGTGGACCACCTGACACCTACAGACAAACAATCCTTCACTTACATTCACACCTATGGGCACAGATTGCACAATTTACAGCTGCCATATACCTGTCTGTCTTTGGACTGTGGTAGTAACATGCAAACTCCCCACAGAGAGCCAGTCAGTGGTTTTGACCCAAAAACCTCCATGTTATGAGGTGATAATGCTAACCACGGCACCACCGTGCTGTCCAAGGATTTAAACAGAATACAAATAATTCATTAGCATTGATCGCATATTCTTGGTCAAAGGTGAACTAGTGTATGTACTACAGAACGCCTGATAGGAGTGTGAATTTCAAAGAGAAAAAGTCCCAAGAGTCGATCAGCATGTTGATGCATCCATCAACTTTCCAAAACTTACATTTGCTTGCAACATCTTCTGGTTGGGCTTAGAGCGAATCCTCTGAGGAACTGCTGCATTATTGATAAGAGCTGTTAAAAACACCTGCTTCTGTATCTGGAAACAGTTAGAGTCCCTACAAGGTGAGGCTGAAGTCTTCTTACTCGCAATCTCGCCTTCTGCAAACAGGTAGGCAAACTGTTGTGCATCACCAGAACAATATGTGCAAATGTGTGTCCTGCCAGATGATCTAGTTTCACAACTTTAAAATTCCACTTTACTTTCTGAATGGAAGTCATGTTTTCCTGGAAAGACCCTTTCAGATTTAAATCTGCAAGTATTTTTGTAAAAGGTCTTAGTGATGAAAACAGGTAAGAGGTTTAGTATAAATAATAATCTTATCCCATAAACTACGCCAAGGACATATCTCAGCTATTTAGTATTGCCCAGCACTACTAACACACTAGTATTTTCGGGGGAGTTTCTAAAGAGAGATTATCTATCCAGGGCCTGTAGCAAAATAAGCATCAATTCTTTCATCAGCGGAGCCATTCTTATGACAAATTTACCATGTATATGTCTTTTTTTTTTTTAAAGGTGATTGCCGTTATTCTACAGAGCCCATGAAGGGTCATGGGCAAAAATTATAAAAATAAGTAAATACTATCTTGTGAGCATGAGAAACTGTTGTGTGCACAGGAGATAGTTCCTTTTTGGCTTTTGTTTCTGTGAAAATGACAGTACAGGAGTTAGCTGTACTATTTATTTTTTTTTATTTTTTAACCTGGGACTATATTATGAAGTATTCACACTTCTGGCTCAGTGACAGGGGACAGACATCGGGAGTGCAAGCACACAGTTACCATACCAGCGTGCATACATAGGCACACAGACACACTAATCATCATCTGCACTTTCACTGAAGCCAGGAAGAAAGTGTGCTGTTCTTAGAACTAATGTTACCAGGCACCGGTGCACAGAGCAGACAACATACACACATATCAAACGGGTCCATTAACACACTGCGCCAGCGGACAAAACCATATCCAAATACAGACAGTTTAACCAAAAGCCAGCTTACATCAATCTTTTTTCAATGGATTTTAAATTTTGAACATTTTAACATGGGCATTACTGGAAATGTTTGCAGCAGCTGTGACAGCGAGCAGTGAGCACAGCTACTCCGCTTATTAATAACCTTTATGTGGAGTTAATTTGTCAGTGCGTTTTTTTTTTTTTTAGTTCATATCTTATGTATACGGAGCCCATGAAGTCTAAAAAGGCTTTTTTTTTTTCCTTTAGCGCACAAGTTACTATCGAAGTTACTATACTATACTATTGTGCGCGCAAGATAATTTTCTTGGGGGAACCGGTATAAGCTCACATGCAATTGCAGAAATATTGTACATGTTTTCTTAGAGCCTATATATGTAAGTATGTAGCCTAGATTTATTTCATAGATATAGGCTCTTGTTGGCATGCAGTTATGATGTCAGTCCAATTATTCATTAACTAAATTTTTAATGGAACCGTGCTGCAAAGACAGATCGGGAGGTGCGCAGCAGAGCATGCTGTTTGGTGACTGAAAAGATCCTCTGTTGTAGAAATCCAGGATCAATCAACATTAAAAAATGGAAAACCTCCTGCGCATTATTGAGCAAGTATAATTTTAGTTTGCACATAGGTGTTGCAAGTCAAATTACTGCAGTGAACACAACTGCGTGGTATACAACAGCACTCTGCCAAGTGCACACACACACACACACACACATCTGCACCACATGCAGGGATGTATTATGTTGCACTACATATTATCATCATGAGTCCTCATGTTAGTTCAGGCCAAGTTCACCATAACTAAACTTCAATGAATTAAATGTGTTCACATGTCACGATATCACAGGAGGAGGGGTATCACTGATAGTTAAGATCATTTTGGCAGGTTACTCAGTGTGATCGCTCTAAACATATATATTCTGCGCTGCCACAGATGCGTAATGCTAATGGATATGCACAAGATAACTTATGTGTACAAGAAAATTATCTTCTGCGCACAAAAGAAAAAAAACCACTTCAGGAAGAATAGCTGCTGCAATGCAGAGGCTAATGGGGATCCTCATAAACTAAACTAAACCTTTCAGGACTTCAGGGGCTTTGTATAATTTGTAACATGATTGTTATAGCTAAGCATTTGTGTTTTTATAATTAAAAATAATAAGTTACTAATTCAGTTCCTCATTCTGTCCGTTAAGATTTCATTCATTAGTTCTGTAACCATATTTGTTGTTTTGTGCTGTGCAAGTTGGCTTTTGGACCAGTTCAGCTGTGCGTATTTGAATATGTTTTTCATGTGTTAATGGACATGTTTGCGTGAGTATGTGTTTGCGTGGGTATGTGTATGTGTATGTGTGTATGTTGTCTGCTGTGTGCACTGGCACCTGGTGGCATTAGTTGAATGACATATTTTTTTCCTGGCTTAATATGCAGATAATTATTTCAGTGTACGCTGTGCACGCTGGTGTGTGTGTGTGTCTGGGTGCCTGCACTCCAACATCTGCGCCTTGTCACTGAGCTAGAGGTTTAAATACTTAATAATGAAGTCCCAGGTTAAAGTATAGTATGACGAACTGCTGTACCGTCATTTCTACACTAACAGAAGCTGAAATTCAGTGAATGTCTCATCAGACATCAGTTAAGCAATCAGAAACTCAGCACAAGAAACTATTGTGTGTGCACATGATAGTTTCTCGTGCTCACGAGATATTTAAACTCCCTTTATGGGCTCCGTACTTTTTCCTTTACCAGGAGAAGAGTATGCCTTTCTGGTTTTTTTGTGTCTTTGTTTCTTCTTCTTCTTGTTTGTTTTTACTCCAAGACTGCACTGGACCAAGTGGAACAGTAGAAAGCAGCATGGACATTCAATATTTTTACTTTTTGATATGTTATACTCAGACAAAAAAATCCTTTTTCTTTTTACTTAAATACTTACTAAATGATGGAAGAATGCTACTAATATGTTGCTGTGTATCGCAGTATCTCTCACAGTGCCACTTATCTTTCTCATTGTCTCTTTATCTCTCTCACCCCTCTTTCTTGTTACCTCTTGCAGGGTGTGAAGAACAAAGTTGCCAATGCACATTGTTAAAAAGGAATAAATGATGTTCAAGTTCAATTCATGTCATAGTATAGAACCACAAAAAGGCAAAAACGTAGTGTGTCCACCAGGCTGTAGTTCTTACATCACTGCTGATAGGACCTAAAGAGGCTGAGAAATAACCCATGACTACTGCAGAGTCATGTGATCTGAAAATGTATGTAAGATGTAATCCTTGCCATTGCAAAAACAAAACAAAACAAAACAAACAAACAAACAAAAAGCCAGCCAGATGTTAGAGGGTGTTAGTGGTTTTTGTTGTTGTTTGTTTGTTTGTAAAAGTACATTTACTCCAACAATAAAAGAAATCTTACAAAAATAGCTAATAAATGTGAAAACTAAAATTTAAGGGACCCTTTCAGAGTAATAAATAAATACATAAATAATAAACACATGAATATATTTAAAGGTTGATTATGTAGAATAATTATTAAAAGCTATAATTTTTAAAAAAAAATAATACATCCACAGTGCATTTAAAGGGGTGCAGAATGAAAGTATAGCATTTCCTTGAAAAATTATATTTTGT
>JAPQLA010000006.1:1737494-1759078 GCA_029822935.1 Naso vlamingii | reverse complement strand
ATTGCCCAACTTAAAATTTTATCGAAGTTTGTTGCCTTGAAATTTTGAGTTCACCCAACTTTTCTTTTTTTGCAGTGAATTGGACGGTTGCTTTTGTGCCAAAAAAAGGCTGCACCACATCCTTTTATCCTTTTAACATAGGCATATTATTATTATTATTATTATTATTATTATTATTATTATTATTATTTTAACTTTCATGCCAATGAAGTGACTATCAACAGATCATTACTATTTTCACCGGGAAAGGCACAAGTCAAGTGAAAAATATAAACCCAACCTTTTAGTTGACCTGCTGCAACCGCACGAGTCACACTGTTCATGGGCTGTTTGTCCATGAAATGCGTCTTGAGTTGTGTTTGAGGATTGAACAGGAAGCTGTGTATCAAGTCTAGAGATGGTCATAAGTCTTAAACCTCGAGGCTCAAGTCTTCAGTCTCTTATGGTGGTAATGAGTGTTCATCTGCTGCATGCAACTCAGTCTTCTTCAAACACAGTGTAGCTGTATCTAAAGAATTCAAAGCATGTAGTGTATTACAGATAGTAGTAACGATTGAACATGGGTACTGATACATGAACATTAAGAGGAGAATGAGATTTAGCTCGTCAGACCTTGTTACTGCTTAAAAGAAAAAAAAAAGGTTTAAAGTCTTTTTGAGGTCGATTCTCAAGTTAAATCTCAAGCCATTGTGTTTGCTACTTAGGTGCGACTTGAGTCCAAGTCTCAAGTGCAAGTCTCATCTCTGATCAAGTAAAATATTGATAAAACACGAGTGTTTGGAAATTGTCTGAATATTTAAATGTACAGTAAAGAAACAGATACTGCTGGAGAGGTTTGTTGTCTATGGAGCCCAGGAGGTGACATGAATGTGTTAATTATTTTTAAATCGCACGTGTTCTATAAAATGCACATGCATTTTATTTGTATTTCGCAAACAGGTTTATAAATGCATGCGCATTTTACAAATTGCACCTGTATTTTATTTCTATTGCACGTGCCCACTTTATTAAAACATGCGTGCAATTTGTAAAATGCTCTTGCGATTTATAAAGGGTGTGAGTGAAATACAACATGCGCATGTGTTTTTAAAAAAATAAACACATCCATGTCACCTCCTGGGCTCTGCAGTTAAATGACTCATCACTCATTGTCATGAATCAAGGTTATCACACTGTGTCTCATGAGGAACAACTGTCTCTGCAAAGCCACCTTTCATGCCTACAGTAGGTGTTTGTTATTTTAAAAATATCAGTTGTGATCGGTGTGTCACTTTAAGGTGCTTACGACCTTGCAGTGGATTACGTGACAGATGACACACTCCTTACAGTGGGACTGCTCTCTGCTCTTTTGGAAATACCAACCTTTCTACTGTAACAACTTTCCTGATTGTTACATTTCTCATCTTTTTTTTTTTTTTACGAACGAATGAATACAAACAAATTCTAAGGATGCGTTGATATAAAAAACATACCATAAATTTAAAGTTCACAGTTACGATTTAAAGTGCTCTGCAACATCACGTTGTTAAAAACATTAGAACTTTTAAAAATGCTACAGAATCCCTTCAAATCCTTCTTTTAAAGTAAAAAAATGTCATGAATATGTATGAAGAAAGGAATGTTTTAATCATTACAAGATTGATATACTCTGTTGTGTGAAGCACAGTTGAGTCTCTGTGCCAGTGAATTCTTTATTGGGTGGCAATCAGGCGCCAATTAGTTTGACCTAGTTTTTTATGAGAGAAGAGTAGATGCATTTTTTAGATTTTTTTTTTTCTTTTTACAGCAATGCATTGTGGTAGACAGATTCATGATTTTAAAGAGAGAGAGAGAGAGAGAAAAAACTGTGTCTGAATGCCGTGTTGTCTTGATCAGTGGCATAATTGGACCCAACACCTCAGTCAGAACTGAGTAGAGCAGAAACCCACAGAACCGTAACATTACTGAATGCATCTGCAATAATTCGGACAACATTCCAAAACAATTTGATCTTGTAGATTGAGCAAGTAATGAGGATCAACCTGCCTAAGATGCTGTGTTCACATACCAGAAAGAAAGTTGGAGAGCCAAAAGTGACTGAAAAGTCCAATTTACTCCAGCATTCATGAAATGTCTCTTCCTGCAGGCCTTCAACTTCATTTGCCTTGTATTTTACTAAAGGTTTTGTGAAATTTAGGGCTCTGAGTGATAGGTGTCATTTGAGAAAACACTTTAAATATTGTGAGTGGATATGACTGCAAGCTCTGATAGGGCTGTAGCCAGAGATTCTTTAATAAAGGTGTACTAAAGGTGAGATCACAAAACCCTGTAAATAAAAACGACTGTTACAGTTTTTGCATAGAAAAACTGACGTATCTGCTCACTGTAATAGTGTTAACAGGTGTAACATTTAACACCAATGGTACCTGCCTATTTCCTAGTTTATTTATACCCCACCCTCATCACATGGTGTGATTAATACCTGATGAAGATGCTTCGATACTTTTTTTTCCTCTTGTATTTTTTATCCTGCACCTTTTGAATCTCATTTTTGGATGTGCGTTCAATCTCTTCGGTTGTTTCAGTACAGTTTATGCATACACAAACGCAAGAAAAAAAATCATTACATATTTGTAGAACCCAGTAAATATATTTACATTTTAGATGATCTAATTCCCTTTGCCACGGACTGAACCTGTTCTACTGTGGTATCACTTTTGAATCAGGATATTCTGGTAACAAAATGTTTCAGTGTGACTCTGGCTTCACTTTGTCTCATGCCAGGAAATAAAGAAGGTAGGTCCATGTACATTGTTATCTGTGTTCTTTTCGACTTGCATCTCTCAGCTCTTATGAACCAATGAGAACAAGCTGTCGAGTTTCTGAACAACTCCACCGAGGCTTTTACTCGAAATTGACTCTCCGGCAAAGTCAGCCATCACAAGATTTAAAGTGTTTGCTCCACAGGGAACAAACACATGAGGGTTTTCCTCAAGTGGCTGGCATGCTTTTATTTTTTCCTTTCATCTTTGTTCTCTTATTTTATGATTGTCCTAAAAGGGTACGTCAGACTTCCCAAGCCTCTCATGGATGATGGGTAACTCAAACATTATTGATTTTGGGACAACCAGAGCCAACTGCTTCCAGAGAATTAAGAGTTTCCTCAGTGACATTGTGTATAATAGCTGGCATGTGATATTTGTCTCAATTGTCTTTACTGAACTAAAAAGGTTCTATGTTGTAATGTAAAATCTTGCCCTAATTACATTCAGTTAAGTGGTAATTGAGAATGTCCTGCTTGTAGGATTAATGGTAAGCCAAATGTTTCTTTTACAGCTTCTTGTGCACCTCAGGAGGTGGCAAAACAAAAATAAGAAAGAGGGGTGGTAGTACTATTTTACCTGCATTCTCTAGATGTATGTTTAAAGCACACAGACAGATCAGTTAAAGCCTCATTCACTGTGTATTTGTCCTTGAATGTTCTTCTCTGTCATCATTGTGAGGTGCTACAGTAGTACAAGTAAGGGTTTTTCTTCGGAATAAGAGAGGGTAACACAAAAGAGGTTGAAGCAGCCATAAGCAAGGCTTAAAAGGAGCAGAGTATCTGCCGAAGTGGTTACAGTTGTTGAAGAGTTGCCTTGTCACAGAGGAAGGCTGCAAAGACAGTTATACGGCCACAGAAACTGACTTTGTTTTTGTCGATATTAAGAGAGAGAGAGGGGCAATTGTCGGTGGAGAAACAATAAACAGTACTCAGTATGGCCATGGGAAGTAAGGGTGCTTCAGCACCCCCTGTTGGAAATCATCAACATCACAACACTGTCTGCCAACTGCAAAAATAAAGGTATTTAATTTTTAAAATATTTTTTCTTTTATTTCCCCAATAGCTTGAGTATGTTCTGGAAAGATAATACATGATGCTGAATAATTAGTTATTAAAACAATGTTAAGCATCACGGTCAACAGACGTTACGTAGCCTCGTGGAAACAAAAAAATAAATCTCAAATTTCTTTGCTAAACTTTAAGTTTCTAAAAAAGAGCACCACCACCGAAGAGCATTTGATCCAGGAAAGCATGTTGGCACTGGCAAGCACTTTTCAAACAGTTTGGACTTTAATGCAGTCATGAGTGACTTTGTCTCCTGAGCGCCAAGCCACTTTTAGAGTCATATAGGTGAAGCACACACCCAGCTGACGTAATGTGTTTAGTTTATTATGAGCTCCTGCTGAGCAGTTTGACACTATCATTGGATAATAATTTCACACCAATAATTGTGCTGCAAAAATGTATTTGGCTTTGTTGTTTTGTGTTGTGCAAGTTTGACTTCGGACCAGATAAACTTTGAGTATTTTGAGATGTTTTTGTCCGCTGTTGATGGACCTGTTTACCATGTCTGTGTGCGCACGTGAGTGTGTGTGTGTGCCTGCACGCCCGATGTCTGCGCCCTGTAACTGAGCCAGAGGTTTAAATACTGTAATGTAGTTGTGAGGTTAAAATACTGTTTCAGATGATTTTTTATGCTACACGCAATTTTGTCATTGTAACTCTTTATATGCTCTCGTTTGCTATGAGCAACAGAGCCTGGTGGCATGTGTTTGATTCATATCACATGAGAATGTGATATGATATGATATATTATATGAGAATGTATCATTAAAATGGATTATTTACAACATAAGCCCTCACAAACTCATTGAAAATCAATGAATGAAGACCAGCCTGTTGATTGTATTTACACACAAAAACGCAACTTTTATCACAGCACCCCCGACTCAAAACCTCGCCCCAAAATTATTAGATAAAATAGACAATGAGTTGAAGAAGTTATGAAAGAAATTGATAAAACACCAGTGCACTTCTTTTTTTTTCCCATCAAAGTCTTTTTTTGTTGATGTGGTTACAACTGGAACTATTTCAACCTCAGATGGTCTTTCACAAGTGAGGGTAATAAAGTTGAAATCAACTCTTTTTTTTTTTTTTTTTTTTTTTGGTCATTAAACGACAAGTCATCATCTCCTGGTTAGAACTCCTGCCACATATACACCAGTATTTACAGTCAGCATCTTTCAGGTGTGATTGTTTCAAGTGATTATTACATTTATAATTTTTTAATCTACTTTATTAAGTACACTAATTACTGAAGCTTTTGAATATTTTTTTTTCCCTGTTTTTGTCTATTTTAAATAAATTAGCAAAATGTGCTAATTAGATGATGCCTAAGGTGTTGCCTGCATCTCATCAACATGTCCATTTAGATTAGATTATATCAGATTAAATTTTATAAAATGCAGTTTTGCATCAAACCAAACTAGTAAAGTGCTAATAGGACAATTCAAGTTGTAGTGTCCTTTACCTTTGTTCACTCTATAGATGCAATCATTGTCTGAAGTTCCATGTCCCGTTTCAAACAGCCACAAATCAGGTGTAAGCTTCCACGTGTACATCTCTACAATCACGTGTAGACAATAACATTAGAGATGTTTTTCTGAAAACGTTTCAGATGACTCATTTTGGTTAACTGAGATATAACTGATTGTTGTTTTTGCCTGCATCCAGACCTTTGAATCTGCACACTTCAGCGAGTTCAGCTGACCGCTGTTTCTGTCTGGCATCGTGACATGTAACAGCAGTTTTCTCGTTCAAAAACGCAGATGGTCAGGCAGAGTCTGCGGGAGACTCTTCCTTAGTCTCTCTTTTTGTATCAAATTTTGTTTTGGTGAGTAGATATTTAATTTTGTTAATTTATTTATTTACCTATTCAATTTATTTATGTATTTGTTTGTTCGTTTATTTATTTAGATATTTTTCTTTTGAGTCCATGTACTTTTCCGATTAATGCTGATTTTAAATGTGGCCGCTAGGGAAGGGGGGTGGGTGGGTTAGGGCGGGTTGGAGGGACGAGGTTGTGCTTGTCACTACAGACATCATACCAAACCTTGTATTTGATATGCCATGCTGTTGTGTCTGCAAAAATTCAATAAATAGATTTGAAAAAAAAAAAAAGTGCAGATGGTCCAATGAGCGCCCCAGGGAACTAATGATAAGCCAACCAGCACCATGGGCAGGATTAACTCTGTTGTCATGCCGATGTCAGTTGGTTGTGAAGCTAGTCAGGATGTACACTCGTCCAAAAAAAGTAGTTTTTTTGTTTGTTTGTTTGCTAGCTTGCTTCTTTGTTTGTTTGCTGCTTGCTTTTGGTTAGTGAAGACATGATTACAGGTACTGCTCATTAAATACAGGTGTCCTCTCTTCTTTGATATGACCTAAAGAAGAGCCAGTGGCTAAAACACTAAATCGGCCATGTCCATTTAAGTCTGGACCTCAGTGACCTTAAAGCTGAGTCAGCAGGTTAAACCTGTATCCTCTATGCTGGCATTAATACAAAATCAAAACACAAAGTGAAATCTCAGAGAGAACACACAGCCGTCGATGTCCACTACTGTCCTTATATATTAAGCCAAGCCAAAACCCCCAACTTTAACCTCTGTGTTGTCGTTTTAAATAAAGCCTTTGTTTGGCTTTCCTGCATCTACTCAGCATGTGTGGACAAAGCAGGTTTAGATTCTAAAGTATGGCGTTTAATTAGTCTAAAAACCAGTGCGCACACAGAACAGAGAAAAGTATGCACAAGTGAAAAAAACTGCCCAGCGAGAGGGCATTTCTGCTCTGCGAACGCACAGACTGAGATCGGCAAGCACGGGGCTATGACGAGCGTGGGCTTGACCCTCTCTACACATGTGCTCTACTCTCCCTACCCGCTCACTTCTGCTAAACACGCACTTAATATCAAAAGTTGTGAGATGTAAAAAGTTGCATTTTGAGACTGTAGAGACGAGGACATTGGCTGAGGTCTTTGCTCCTTTGATCAGTCACTTACTGATCGTGATCTTTGATTGGCTGTTTGACCAAAGAAATTGATGTCATTTGCAATCATGCTGTGTAGTGAGCTAATGAGCGTATAGGTCCATGAAGCAGGTAGGACATGACAGCCATTTGTTTTACCTGGAACAACAAAGCTATCACATTTCATGTTAGTTGTTTACATGTATTTACATCGATCTGATGAGATTCCTTACGCTTTTATATCCATGGCATCTGGAACTAATTATTACTTTATCTTCTATAAAATGTGGGACTACACAAGTGTACAAACACAAACGCATAGTTGACAAAAAAGTTTTTTTTTCTTTTTTTTTTATTAAAGCATACTTTGAAGATCATCCAACTCTTCAAAGGTAAGTGCTCAACAATCAATTAGTTTACATGTCAGCTAGCTAGCATACTTTGTAATCAAACTGAATTGTTAAAAAAGAATTTGTATCCCTTGTCCAACTTAGACCTTTTCGTGTCTCCTAGAATTTTGCCAACAAGATGGACAACAACTGCAATTTCGATTTTTGGGACACTATTCAGTGTCCACAGTAGTGCTTTGAACAGGAAGTCAGTTTTCCTAACTTCCAGTTTCGGTCACCATGAAGTGAAATAGGCCATAGGCAATACTGTTCAAGCCTGTCCAGTCTCAAAATGCAACTTTTCCATCACGCAACTGTAGACAGAGAGCAAGTGTTGAGCACAGTGTTGTATAGTAACAAAACAGAAATAATTTATTGTAGGTAATTTTTTTGGAAATCCTTACTTGACTTTACTATTTCTATTTCTGTAGACTTTTACTTTACTACATTTTCCAAAGAAAATGGATACTTTTCACCCATTACATTTCAAGTAAGCATCTCAGTTACTAAATAAACCAGAAAAAAATTGATAGGCCTCTAGCCAATATCTTTGTTTTGTTTCAGTAGCCAGTAATGTTGGATCACAGACTGCAAGACATTGGATCATAGGTAAATCATGTTAGGCGCAAGTGCAAACAGGTGCTCTTAATCTGCAGTACAAGTACTGACTTGGTTTTTACTTTGGGTGCTGCCATTGTCATGTTTTATGTCTGATTCTAAATCATTTTGTTGTTACGACGTAGAGGCCTTCACCCCGTTGCAGACTCAGCTTGAGCTAAAATTTTGCCTGTTGTGTTCAAATCGGGCCCACATGAGTTTAGAAAGTTTAGAAAACTTACTGAAAGCACTTTGGTTTAGCACTTTAATTACATTTTATTTTATGACTGAAATATTTTGTCCTTATCTAGACCAGAGGCTACAAAAATGAAGAATAAACAATTTTTAACAAGTTAACTCCACTGCTTTTTGCATGTACTTTTTACTTACGTTTTTACTTCCAATACTTAAGTACATTTATATTCACTGTACTTTTCATACTTAAATACGATGACTACCAGCTACTTTAAAACTTTTACTCAAGTAATATTCTAATAGGCAACTTTCACTTTCACCAAAGTCATTTTCCAGTAAAGTACTTTTACCTTTACTCAGGTATGGTTTTGGGGTACTTTATACAAGACTGGTTGAGCAGAACTGAGCATGCAGGGAGAGTCGAGCACACGCTTGTCATAGTCCTGTGCTCATGGAGCAAAAATGCTCCCTGGCGAGGCAGTTTTTTCACTTGTTAATCAAACGCCATACTAAAGGCCCAGAAGAGAGAGCAGGTCATTGAAAACCAGATGTACCATCAGAGTGTGTATGTTTTAAGTCTTCCTCAGGAAAATCAACTGGAACCAGCCAGGAAACTGAGAAAAGGTGGCAAACCAATAGCTTTATAATAGGGCTGTCATATGATTAAAGGTGGAGTCAGTAGGATTTTACTAAAAAATAAAATATAATTACCATAAAGAGCGACGTAGATGCACAATCAATTTTTAAGTAACAATAGCGTGAGAGCACCGTGGAGCACAGCTACTGGACGCCGTCCAGACCACAATGTCATGAAAGTTATGAATGTCGACATAGCGCAAAGAAAAGGAAATATAGCCCTAGTGAGCAAGCGGATAAAACTTGTTACAGCGCGAGAGTGAGTCTCAGTTTGGCTTTCAGCCGCTTTGGAGCACTGAAAGAGAGGCTGGGAAGAGCAATGCAGAGTTGGGCTACTTTGTGATGGACAGGTAGGTGCTAAACACTGGCAGTTAGCTTGTTAGCTTGCTAAATTATGGACTTCTCCATTAAGTTACGATACTTCTGGTGTGTTGAGCTGGGTGGAGGGGCCCAGTTTGAATGTTGTGTTTACAAACGACTGTTGTGTTTACAAATGCTACTGACTCCACCTTTAATTTTTTTTAAAATCATGATTTATCGCTGAATTTCAGTAGTTAATCGCATTTTTTATCGCATGTTTAACACTAGAACTGTTGTGAGGACTTTTTTACCTTTCTCGCCTATTAAAATGCACGAAACTATGATTGTGAAGTGCAATTTCAAATTTGTTTTGTTTTGTTAACTACTTACAAGCACATCTGTGGTGGTTTGCGCATGTGCCCTGCGGTTTACTTTCAGTACGTCTATGATTCTAAAATTACATGAAGTGCTAATCCTTGTCTAAAATAACATAATGTGGTAAATAAAAGTCACAACAAGCACACAGGACCATTTAGAATTGTTGAAAAGTTTATCTGATGACTTTAGGCAGAGGCAGGATAGCACTTCCCATTGACTACCAGTATTTGAGCTAAGCTAATTAGCGGTGGGTGAGCTCTGCCTGTCTCTTACTTGTTGCTGCACGTACAGTTGAATGAGTGGTATCTATCTCCTTGACTTGAACTCAGGAGGAAGGCAAATAACAAAAAGAAAAAATGAGCCATTCAGAAGCGCATTGCTGACATTGTTTCTGTCTGTAGGAAGCAGAAAACCGCTGTGGCGGCTTGACTAAAGGTGGGTCGGAGGGACAATATAGTAGCATGCGTTTCAAAAAAAACAACACATTAAATGCAGCCTTTTAATTGATCGCAATTAATGTGTAAATGCTGACAGCCCTACTTTGTAAAAAACTTCATGCTGTTTTGAGTAAATGCTGCCTGTATTTAAAACGTGTTAATGCCTCCAATACATTGTGTCCTTCTTCAAGCAAAACTGCAAGCAAGCCCTTGCATGTTAATGATTGTCTGATAAGGAGATTCAGTAAGTCAGCGACATTTCTTACTTCTTGCACAATGTGCTCTATGCAAGCTATGCCTGTTATTTTATCCAACTCTTTATTACAATGATGAAAGCCTTCATATAGAAATAAACTGTTTTTTAGCCATGCAGTGACTCTATTTTCTTCTAAAATTTATTTCTGCCAGCTCCAATACTCTTGCGTGTGCGCAGTGATATTTGATATTGAAGTTGTTTGAAACAGACTCGAAATCTCTTCTTCAGTTTTGATGAATACTGGAACTCATCAAACGGCCTTGTGTCTTCCATTCTCAATCCAAAAAGACCAAATACATGTAGGACTTTCTCTCCAGCATGGGAGGCACATTATGAAGTGTGATGAAACAAGTTTTTCTGAGGATCATTTTCTTCCATTTTTGTGAGATACACCTGCACATATGCTTTTTTCTTCTCAAAGTGATAACTGCCTCATGACTGTGCGCAGGCAGTACTGGACCATTGTTCTTGTTGCAAGGCGACATCACTGTGAATAGAGTGCCATTTCTGCTGTAAAATGCTGTGAATGGCACTCATCAGGAGACTGATCATAAGTTGACAACATCTGTCTGTGCCGTGGTGGTTCTGTCAATCATGCTCAACACTGCCAATTTTTGAAACGATTGGCCTTCACATGTCGTGTAAGCTTTTTCCCTAACAATTAACTTGTCAGGACTAAAACTTTGAAAAAAATCTTAATGAATGGAAAAAAGGCAGCTTTTTGTAAAGGAAAAAGAAACAAAACATGCCCTTAAAAATGTATTAACTTTAAAAGTGAATTTGAAGTGTTTCATCAGCCTTTGAGGATAAAAAGAAGTAATCATGCTTTTTTGACAAATATGTCTTGCAAGAACTACTTTGTTCTATGTAAGGGCAGTGCTTTGTTTTATATGATTACTTTTTCTATATTTGTTTAGAATGTGGTCTTTGAATTTGAGAATACTATTAATTGGTTTTATGATTAAATCCTGTATTGCTTTCTTTCAAATTTGGTTGAATGAAGGCATCTATGACAGTGTACAAAATACAGCCAAATAAAACAAGTTTTAACATTAACCGCATATGGTTTGCTCTAAGAATTGGAGCAAATGTGCCAGCAACAAGGCAGGGACTGTTTCGTTCATAAGTACTTCACCTAGAATTCAATTTTAGGGAGTATTTTTATATGGGTTTGTTCAACAAAAAATGTGTGAACAGAGAAAAATCCATGAGCAAAAGTTTGACAAGGCACACAGACCAGGAAAAAGGAGAAAGAGGAGAAAGGCTAAAGCTGAGCACAGTGGATCTATCAAGAATGCACAAGTGCAAAAATGACAGTTGAGCAGAAGCAGAGCATATCTAGAGTGCAAGGGTTTGCAGGAAAATGCTACTAAATTTAAATATGAATCCTTAAATTCTGATCTCCAACTGAAAGACCACATTCTTGATTGAAGGTTGCGGGACAAAATAGACTCCATAGTTCTGCACAACATACAAGCTGAGGGGAGTTAGTTGTGGTGAATGAGAGTCACACAAAGTTCAGGACTGGTTCACATCCTAAAATCATTGTTAAATTAGGCATAGACTACTCTCTCTATCTCTCGCTCTCTCTTTCTTTCCTCTCTTTGTCTCACGCTATTTAGCACCGTTTCCACTGAGCGGTACAGTTCGGTTTGGTACGGTATGACACGCAATTATTTGTGTTTCCATTGTCAAATGTTGGGAATGGTACCAAAAGACAAAAAGGACTTGCACTCTGCAGGGCTCCGTTAAGGTGATATATTGCACCACAATGTGACGTACGTTTCGAGTGTACCCACAACGTGACAGTACGTCACACTGTGGTGCAATATACCACATGTTGCACTCTGTTGACTGCGAGTAGGCAAAAAGCAGTTTTTTGAAGTATCGTCGTAGGACTGTTAATATATCCTTTCAATATATTTTTATATTTTTCAGGTGAGAATATAACCAGGTAGATTCTTTAAATGTAGTCAGTTTATCCAAATAACACCTGTTTGTAATGTTTTGCGTAGTTTTTTGACTTGTGAGGAGCCGCAGCGCCTTGGGTGAGACCAGTTGGTCATGTTGCAGCAGCAGCCTAACCCCATGTGTCATCACCTGGAGAGAAAATAAACTGATGAGCTGATGATCTATGCAGCTTTTTGGAGATAAAATACTGGACGTAATGCTTCCGTAGGATTTTTAAAAATGATTAAATTTATTGATAGAAAATAAATTTTGTATAATTCATTTTATTTTAATTAAACAAAAAAAATTGTTTGGATTTTTATTGCAGCTACATTACACACCAAGCAACATAATTTACTGAATCTCTGTCAAATGTTATTTTTGTTAAAGTAAAGAAATGAGTTGGGATGATTTAGTCAGGTATGATGTCACAATACTTACATAGCTGACGCGGCTGTCTACCAAGTAAGAGTATGGTTGACAGTGGAAAAGCAGCCTGATCAGATCAGCCCAGCTGTACTGTGCTGCTTGGTGGAAACAGGGCTTTTGTCTTTCCCAACTCGACTGGTCAAGTAAGATGGCCACCCACCTCTGAGTCAGGATCTGTCCCAAGTTTTCTTTCTGTTAAAAGAACAATTTTCCTCGCCACTGTTGCTAAGGGCTGGGTCATGTGGGAATGGCTTTCCATTGTTGGTACCAGAAAATTATAGCAATCCTGCTACAATTTATGTTTTGATTTGGCATTATCAAACAAACAAACAACAAAAAAAAACACTTTACTTTTACTTAGCCCATCTTATTATATTTATTGTTACTCCATCTAAATGAGGTAAGAACAAATGTTGATTGTTCCATATCCGAGCTATTGTGTTGAAGTATGGGGAAGTGCCTGTAAAACATTTACTCATTCACTTTTCATTTTACAAAAAAGAACAATAAGAATCATCAGTAGAAGTCAATATAGAGATCCACCAAACCTGTTATTCCTTCAGTTTAAGTTGTTAAAATTTTCTGATTTAGTAGATTATTGTATTCTGCAAATTATATTCAACGCTCATAAAGAAACTTTGCCTACCAACATCCAAAAAAGGTTTAAAAAAGAGAAAGCCATTACAACTTAAAAAGAAGAGAGGTCTTTAAAAAAACAAGATTACTGTGAAAGGAGTCAGTTTATGGAACAATCTCAACAGAGAAACCAAAGAATCTAAATCACATATTATTTAAAAAAAAAACAAAAAAACAATTAAAGACAGTGCTAATGAAATATAAAAAAAAATGTGTTGAGTAAGTAATTGTTCTGTGCTGTATTTTGCGTCAAGTAAATTACAGCATTTTGTGATCTTCCTTGTACGGTAAAAATGAAATAGTTACTCAGGGACTAGTAGTGGTGAGTGGATACGTTAACTATAGCTATTTTTAATTTTTTGATGTTGGTAGTTTTATTTTTAATGCTATTTGAGTTAAGTGCCTTGTTTAAAAATGTATAGTGAAATGGGTGCAGATATTATAAGATTATTCTTCACTCCTCTCCCTTTCATTCAAGAATTGAGATTTGGTTTGTATGGATTGATGTGTTGTTCAACGACTGAAATAAATGATAATAAATAAACTAAAATAAACTAATGTAACTATATTTATATTTAAACCATCAGCATTCAAAACTAGGCCATCTATATTTGTTTTAGGCCATTTGCTACATTTAGCTGTTTGAAAAGGCCTTTTTTTTAACAGTCTGCATTTTTTAACATGTAACTATAAAAATCACTAAAGCACTTTTTAAAAAAATTATCTATTATTTTATTTATTCATATATAATTACCTACGTTTTTTGTTATGGCAACGGAGGCACATGTAAATGCAGAGGCTGATAGCTCCTGCAAGATCTGCTACATTTCATTAAATATTTCTACTTCCTTTTTTCTGTCAATTTCTCCCCCTGAATGTCTAAAATTAAGTCTAACCTTCAAAGATGGAGGAGTTTACCTTTATCACTTATAGGACGAATTAATACAGTTAAAATAAATGTCCTGCCCAAGTTCCTGTTTTTATTTCAATGTCTCCCCCTTCTTTTACCAAAACATTTTTCAGACTATTGATCAGGATGTTTCTAGCTTCCTGTGGTGTGGAAAGGCACCCAGAATACGCAGGTGTATTCTTCAGAGGTGTAAACTCAATGCTGGATTGTCGCTCCCAAATTTTGAATTGTACTACTGGGCATCACAGATTCATAAAATTTCATTCTGGTCTAAATCACTGCATCTGTTATGGTGTCAGTTGGAAGTACGTTCATGTAGTTTATACTCTCCAATGGCTCTGCTTACTTCTCCTATACTCCTACCAACCGCTCTGGCTTTACAAATAACCCAGTGGTGAGTTCCACTCTAAAATCTGGCATCAATTTAGAAAGCATTTCAAATTTATGTCTGCATCTTCTTCAGCCCCTTTATTAAAAAAAAAAAAAATTATTTAATCCTGCATTATCTGATACCACCTGTTCTGTATGGCATGATAAAGGCCTGAAAACCTTTAATGATCTTTATAGGGATGGCACTTTTTGTAGCTTTTCAGATTTATCACATGAATTTTAACTTCCATCCTCTCATTTTTTTTTCTGCTACTTCCAAATTAGACACTGCGCTAAATCCTTGTTCCCAAGTTTTCCCTCTTCATCTCCAAATCAATTTTGGGAGGAGTTTCTCTTTTGTGACCCCTTTCAAAAGTCTCTCATTTCAAAAATTTATAACAAACTTCTGTCCTGTGACTGCTCACCAGCCTCTAAAGTCAAAGCTGCCTTGGAGAGTGAACTGGGATTAACCTTGAGTGAGAATTGGTGGGACGTTGCGCTTGGCAGGATTCACTCAAGTTCAACCTGTGCTCGACTCACGCTCATACAGTTCAAAGTACTACACAGGACTCATTTTTCCAAGGCACGTCCGTCACAAATTTATCCTACTGTCACTGACACCTGTGACAAATGCCAAGCCTCTTAAAGCAACCTAACTCACATGTTCTATTCCCGCCCATTAATATTTTCCTTTTGGAAGACGTACTTTGATACAATCTCAAAAACCCTCTCAATAACTTTAAAGGTCTCTCCTCATGTCGCTATATTTGGGTGTCCAGAAGATTACTGATAGATATGACTCAAAGCAACTAGATGTTCTAGCTTTCACCTCCTTATTGGCGAGACGACATCTTCTCCACTGGAAATCTACAAAAGCTCCCTCCATCACCCAATGGCTCAGGGATGTTATGTCTTCTTAAAACTTGAAAGATTAAATACTCTATTAGAGCAGATTCCAACAAGTTTTACAGTAGGTGGCAGCCCTTTCTAACCTTTTTCAAATCTTCAAATCTATTTTTGTCTTCTGATTGATGGACACCCCGCCCCCTTTTCTTTTCCTTCCTCCTGCTTCCTTCTTTCTCTTTTTTGGTGTTATTTTTGTTATCTTTTGTTTGCTTGTGAATGTGTTTTGTGTTTGAATTTTGTACATTAAAAAAAAAAGTAAAGTATGGCTGTATTTCTTTTGACCATTTGAGTTGCAGAGAATGATAGTTAAGACAGTTAATATTTATTTATGCTTGAACTCCTCTCATTGTTGTACTGTGAAGTTGTTTCTCTATTTTGCCATGCTTTTACAATAAAAATATACACCAAAAAAAAAAAAAAAAAACACTTTTACATCTTTTTGGTCCTTTTTTTGGAGGCACAGCTTGGTTACAATAGAGACGAACTTATAGTCATCAGAAAAGATGTGTGGGATTTAAATTGAGTGCAGCAGACCAACAGACGATCTCCGCTTGGCATCTGGTGCACGGCAAGTTGAGATGAGCGGGAACAGGCTTCACAGAGAGAGATGAGCCCGCCACGAAGAGAGGTCGCATCAGAGATCGACCTAAAGATGACACTTTGCTGAGGTTTCTTCTGTCAAACGTATGATTTCAGGAAAAAAAATGGAGATATGACTCAGGCTCACTCAGCAGCAGGAGATTAGAGACTGTTGTGCACACATCTTAACGGAGACATGGTTAAACCCTCCAGATGACGCTACTGCACTAGATGGGCGTGGCTTACTCACAGTATATAAGACACAAGACTACGTTATGCAGAGAGGAGGAGGACTCTGTGTCCATATGAATAATACTTTGCTCAGATGTAGTCAAAGAGGATGGACGACATTACCAGATGTTCAGTGTCTGATGCCGAGATGTCTGCCATTTTACTTACCAGAGAATTTATCAGTGTTTACGTTGTTGTTGTTTATTTTCCAACAGATGCGAATTTTAAAAATGCACTGCAGCAACTGTATGATGTCATCAGCAGCAACAACATGTCCCTCCTATGTAGCAGCAGAAATTACATGCCAAGACAAATGAGAGACCACCAGTATTATCAAAATATGGTTGGGGATAAAGAATCATACAGAATTAGGGTTTACCAGGCACCTTTTAAGCCAGATAATTTTAAAAGTATTAACACTATCAATGAAATGTAAAACTTCAAGACCTCCTTTCGCTCTCCTATACTGCTTTTTTAACTTTGTGAGTTTAACCTTTCCAACTGAAATCAAGGAACAGCTTATTAATGTCATTGGCTGTGGAATCGTTGACAAAACGAGAAAGTAAAGGGGAAACAAAATGAGACAGACCCTCTGCTTTGGATACAAGTACTCTGCCGTGTAATGTTGAGTCTCTTTAAAGCCAAAGGTTAGATATATATTCTTAGTTTCCTTAATTCTCTCATTAGTTTGTATATATTTGTTTATATGTTTTTCCATGTGTATGTATACTTTGGTGGTCATTTGCTTTCTGACACTGTATTATGTAAATGTATGTGTCCGACTTTGTGTGTACATTTTGACAAATAATTATAATAATTTCAAAAGGCTTGAAAAAAATGTAGCCGCAGAAATGAGTTAAATCACAATTTTGTTTTTGCACTGCAAACCTGACAAATTTTCCTTGATCCTGGGATTTCTGTTGTGAAACTATAAAAAGAACCACTTTAGCAACTTCAGACTGCATTGATCTGTAACTGGCATCAATAATAATAATGTATGACCTAAGTCAAAACACTTCTTAAGGACAGCACACATTATAGCCATCTTTCAATCCGTAGCCTTCTTAAAGAGAGTGCACTTTCACTACCTATCCACATTAATGAGTCTTAATGGGTCGAAGAGATCCATACTGCATTGTCCCCTGAATAAACTGTTTTCTCTCAACCATATATCTTCTAATCCGTTTAGTGGCCAGCAGCCAGAGATTCAGTGGACACTGCTGAATAATTTATGTGGTCCCTTAAGAGTTGACATGTGAACTAGGTCTTGCAGTGCACAAAATAAAGGCGAGACACAAAATGACATTAAGTAAATGACCATACAGGCTAAGCATTTATGGGTAACTACTTGCAAAAACTCTCACTTATGCAACAGTCTGCATTGAAGGATTTGTCGGTGGTGAGGCTTCAGTCTCCCTTCATTCAACAGTGCAAAGAAAACAGAATTCATATTAGTGGCAGTGACAGGGAATCTGACAACAACTCAATTTATTTTTAGTTAACATACTTCAGCCTCAAATTAGACATGCCACTTCAATAGCCTCTTGTCTCAGTTCCAGTATGTTTTATACGTTCTCTAAATTTCTCATGACTCTTGTCATTTTCACAGTAAAAGGCAGGCATCTTTCCGCCTTGTGCTCTGCTTCGGTACATTTGCCCGTGTTCCTGACATGATCTAAGCGTGGCAATGTTCAATGATTAAAAAAGGAAAACAAAAGCAGGCATATTCCAGATCTGAGACTTTCTAGATATGTGGTTTAACTCAGGGGGACTGATGCTCACTTTTGTATTGCACCAACAGACACAAACACCATCCTTTGAGGGAGCAGTCCATTATGGCTGGTGACAAACATGAAAAGCAAACAGCGAGGAACTAGTTGGGAAGATGCCACTCTGCAGGAAAAAAAAAAACAAAAACATTTAAGATTCTGACTGCCAGCAAAAATTCTTTGGCTGCCCAAACATCTCCCCACATAGTCTCTCTTTTCATTAGTGCAACTCAGAAATGTCAAGTAAGATAACCCATTATCTATCGTTGACAATAACACACTCGCACTCTGACACGCACACACACACACACACACACACACACACACACACAAATACAGCATACTAGGCTCCCTAGCTACAGATGCCTGTGTATTATCTTTCAAGTGTGATTCTATTGCTTCATTTGCCACAACGCTTGCTGCTGTGCTCAGCTCAGGCTTGATGGTGCGGAGGGACGTTCTGTCTTGCTGGTACTACTGGGACAATTTAAAACCACATGACACCCTACTGACAAATTTTCCATGATCTCATCCTGTAAAACAGATATAAATATGTTGACAGTGTCTATGGATGACTATGCACTGAACAGAGGATATCAGAATTTTTCACTCATCATTTGAATTGACCAAAACTGAGGTCACACTGTCAAGACTCAAGAGTCTATGTAAACCAAAATGCAAATTATTTTCACTGCTCTCACACAAGTTGTGTGACTTAAAAAAACAACAACAATGAAATATTTTCCTACTGCAAAAAATTGTACATTTTAAGCACTTTTTTTCCAAGTACTTCCACAATTTTTAAAATTGTTAAAAGCAGAATCAAGACAAATTTCTTGCATTTCTGAAGGAACCATGTTAAATTGTATAAATAAAATACCATATATAACAGTTACACACAGCCAGGTCTGACATGGTGTTCTGTTTTAGTTTTTGGAATTTATTTTTAGAGGAGGAGGAGGCCCAGGAATTTCAGTCAATAGTTTTTTGTTTCAACATTTTTTAAGCATTCACTGTCCATTCATTCATTCATTAAAGTTTCATTTATTCTTTGACAATACACATTACCGCAGTACACTCCATAGAGTAAATCGACTGATGCTTGCTGGCAACTCAAAAACAAACAAACAAACAAACAAACAAATTCTGAAAAATATGGAAGTTTTAATGGGCAGTTGACTTTTTTTTTATCTCGTAAGTACCAGATTAAAGAAAGTGGGGTTCTGAGGGTGCAACGGCCTCCCCTTTTACAGTAATGTTCAAATACAATGGCAATTAAAATATTATTAATATACAGCTATTTATATCAGCTATATCATTCCTTTTCGACTTAATAATTACAATGAAAGTGCAATTCAGAGCTTGCTTGTGCAGATTGGAACTGGCAGTTTTGTAAGGTAAACGGTTTGTAAGGAGATCATGATATTCAGAGTAAATATAGCGGAGCAAATAAATAAAGAGATGGAAAGGTTGTAGATGGCTGAGGTGTTAGTGGGCCACTGAGCTGTGAAAAGCAGATTCTGCTGGCTCTAGATAATAGGGAAGGAGAGAGGAACAGCTGTGCTGTAAGCATTCATGTCATGTTGGAGGCTGAACATCTGATCCTATAGAGAAGCAGCGCATGACTCACTCCTCCGAGTGCTCAGTGGGAAGCACATAGCCGACACAATTAGAACACAGAACACACATGCGTGCACACATACACACACAAAGCGTATTTTTCACTCCTCCAGGCTGTGAGGTGCCAACACAACCGACCAAACCGAATGTGGCCAGCAGCCAAACCATGGCTGACTGCAGTTCTTGTCAGGCCACAGGTTGTGTAGTTTCAGCCAGTCCAATCCAACAGGTTGAAAAGAAAACATGACTCAGTCAATAGAATAAAGCCTGGCACTATTCATCATAAATCCTCTTGTGGCTATGTTAACACAAAAGCTACAGATTCATATCACTCTGGAGGTAAATGGTTGTTCTGCATGTAGGCACACATTCATGAGAAGTCAGTGTTGGAGGTGTGTGTTGTGTGGGAATGTTCACATCAGGGGTTGTGCTTAACAGAAGTCACCTTTACACTGAGGTAATGCTGTTACTTTGCCTTACACGTGTTTTATGAAATTTTTAAATTCACCTCTAACAGAAAAAAAAAATGAAGACAACTATTGAAACACTGAGTTGATGCAGGTATATTTATAGATGGATAAAATAGAAGAGAAAAATAAGGTGTTTGTTAAGCATCTTAAAAAAAAGAAAAAGACTGAAATCTTGTTTCTTGCAGCTTTCTTTAGACAGAAATCTTTGGTTTGCCAATCTGTGGGATTTTGCTCTTCTCGGTCTTCAAGAATTACAAACCAAAACACCAGAACTTCTAGATGAAACACTTTTCTCCATTATCAAAAACAGCTTTAACACCAAGAGTAAACGAAAAAAAATGTTACCTCGTAGTGAATGATGCCTCCATATGATGTTGGCCTCAGGTCGACCGACTGCCAGGCAAATAAGATTGACGTTGCTGCCCTCGTTCACTGTGATGTCCTTCGATATGTTAGTGATCCTGGCGGGCACTGAGGGGAAGAAGAAAATCATGATTGATGTTTTTAGCTTAATTAATGACACGTGAGCAAAGGGCTCGCTATTTCACGTGATCAGAACAGTGATGAGGTTAAAAATAACCCCCGGTTAGGAACTCAATTAGCATGAAATTAGCTGACAAATCTGACAATTCTCTGGCTAGCTGTGGTGTTATACATGACTGAGTTTCTTCATCATGTATCTTTGCCACACTGCTCATTAGACAAGTGTCAGTCTGATTTGGAGTTACACATAATTTCATCTCTTTGACTGGACCAGCTTGATCTTTGTGTGTGTATGGTTGTGTGTATGTGTGTCTGTTTTTTTGATTAAATGTAGATTGCAACTTCAAGGGTAAAAAGTTATTCTTCTTTACTGTAATTAAACTCAGTCATGGCGAATTGGGCTTTAAGATCAATCATCAGTGCAACAGACAAGACAGGCTGATCATATATCCTTCTCTTTGTTATTTAGTTTGCAGTGGTTTTACTATTTAAGAGAACAGTTTAGTTTTTTCGTTTTTTTTTAATCTTATATGACCCTTGGAGCTAGCGGCTAAAACACACTGGATGCGGTTGCACCGCAAATAGCCGCAGAGCAGAGCCAGTTTCCATTCGGTGCCCATGTAATCCAGTCTGACTGTCTACACTGCCTGCTGTGGCGGCGCAGAGCCTCACACTCTGCAGCAATTGCTTCGGCGTCTGTCCTATTTTTTCGGCGAGCCATGAGCAACTTTGTCAAGCTGAACAGAGCAGATCAGAGCAGACCATACCAGACAGGAAGTCACACAGAGAAAAGACACAGAGAATCCGGCCAATTTTCAAAATAAAACACCCTAACCCTAAAACACCCTGTTTATTGATAGTGTGGTTGTCCTGTCTACATATGTATCCGTCAGTTAACAGAGGGGCAGACGAGCAGAGGAGCAGAGGAGCTTGTTGACCAGCGTGGAGAAATGCGCTTCTGGTGTGGACAGCGAGGTGCCTGCTCGGACGGGAAATGGCGCTTCGCGGCGCTCCCGCCTCCGGTGTGTCCCCGGCGTAAGAAATAGTATACATGCCAAATGGCAATACAGAGAACAAACCAGCGAGACATTACAGTTGTTGTTGTTTTTTTGTTTGTTTTTTTGTTTCTTTCTTTTTTTAAAAAATATTTTTTGGGGGCTTTTTGTGCCTTTATTAGGACAGGACAGCTGAAGAGTGGACAGGAAACAGGGGAGAGAGAGG
>JAPQLA010000006.1:1677674-1698645 GCA_029822935.1 Naso vlamingii | reverse complement strand
TTAATAACTGATCTACTGAATTATTAATGAGTTAATGATAAATTCCCTTGAAAAAAGGGTGGTGCCCCAAATTAATAGCGAGTGCAAAATTATCCAGAAACCTATTTTCCCTACAATTCACAATATATCATATACATATGTTTATCATTTACGTATGGCATATATCTTTACAAGTTTCAGAAGCTGAAACTTCTCCTGTTCGACTAAATTTTATATGCTGTGTGTGATTTTAGAGTAAATATTGTAGGGGTGACCCTAAATCTTCGACTGTTTTCAACGATCCGACTCAAATCTCAAAGTTGGATGGTCGGTTGGTTGGATGATTACTTGCATTTAATTTTGAATATGTACTTGATCACAATATCTTTTAATACAGAGAAAAAAAAACTTACAGAAAAAAAACAAGACACTGTCCATGTGGTCACTCTTCATGTCAACATACATGGAGCAGAGTATTATATAGTATCAGCAGAGACACGAAAACACCACGGCCATTGTGCCTGAACAGGCAAAAATGAATGATGCAGGTTTACGGAGTTAGAAAGTCACAATTAAATATGAACAACCAAATCATTTACTACATTTGACCCGCTGTAGATGAGTCTGAATTCAAACTTTATTCCCCGTCTGCATGGACTTAAAATGTTTGTACGCTTGTGCATGATCAGACGCATGAAAGAACATTGCTGCAGAGGCAATAATCATTAGGTTTCACATCTTTGACTCAAACAGACGACTTTTCATGGCAGTGTTGATTTAGTTATGAAGCAGCACTCTGCTGCCACACTGTAGACTGAATTATCAGCTCCACTTCAGTCAGAGTTTGAGGACAGCAAGTTCACACATGGCAGTGAGAGGCAGGTTAGTGGCTGCCACTGCTATGAGTATCTGAGCCAGTCTTTTCAGCAGAGTTTGGAATTCGATCCTGCTGGCTTGTTTGGGTGTTTTAGCTTCTCTGTGTGGTGTAGAAAAATGGAAGCCAATGTCGTAAATGAGAATAAATATGGATCAATGAGGGGGGAAAAAAAGGAAAAAAAACCCAACACGATTCGATGACAGTCAGGCAAGACTTGATGAATCAGATTTGATTATGTAAATTCTTAGTTGGGAACCCTCCTAAAGTATTGTTTGGATAAACTTGACTTTTGAGTGTTGGATCACTTGCCGGGTAATTGTGAGGAAAACCTGAGTGATATTTGCAGTTGTGCATCTTTGCTTAATTTGTCTGACTGTGAAAACAATTTCAGTGCAATTAGAAACTGAACTGATAAATGAGTTCTTTAAAAATTGCCCATACTTCACTTGACAGATTTGTGAATTCAGGTTTGATGTTCATTCATACATTGGCTATGACATTATTTTCAGAATGACACTTTTAAAATGAATTTTATTTTTAACATTTCCGGGGGGGGGGGAGGCTTGCCCAGTAACCACTCTAACAAGGCTAGGACTCATGCCCTCAGTATTTCTAAAATCCTGGCTATGACCTTTTTAGGGATATAAATCTTTGAGCAATTACTGATTAATTTGTGTTTGATCAAACATATTTAATAATGTAAAGGATGAGGAGCATGCGGTTTGTCAGGGCACATCTATGAAACAGACAAATCCTCCCCTTTCTCTGCCCTCCACACGTTGGCTCTTTTCCATGATTCAAACCCCATTTAGACGGCACAACTTTTCACATCAAACGAAAAACTTCTGTTGATATTCATCCTTTTTTTTACATGACAACGATGTGCTTGCACCTCTGAAATCGCAAACTTTTGAAACTGAGTTCCAGAGTTAGCTAGTGCTAACTCAAGTCAATGCATTCTGCAGTGGCTACTATCACACTCTGATTAAACACTTCACAGTGCACCCAAAGCAGGTCAGATGTGACAACAGTCTGTTGAGGTGAATTCAAGTGTTGGTAAAATAATTTCAGAAGTCAAACTGTGGCTAAATTTCTTTTATTTTTGGACCAGCCCAACACATGACTATGGCCGTGACTGAGTGACTGAGCATGCTTTGAGTGGGCAGAGTGTGTTCGGGTCTTTCCGTGGCTCCTCGGGTTTGCTCGCAGCATGTGTCCACGCCTCCCAGCCACAACACTGCAGTTATTTCACTCAGCGCAAGCGGAGTTGAGAAGCAGGAGTTTAAGGAAGCAGGTTTGTTCCTAAATGCCATTCTGCTTCTCTTTCCCTCCTGATGTCGTGTGTCTGTCAGAGGAACGCTGATTTTTAACGTCAAACAGTGGTATTGTGTTAACCAATCTAATTAGGTCCATTGATATTTAAGAGGAGACGATCTCTGCGGATCAGTTTTTAGACAGTTACAAGCACAGCATGCTAGCTCTGCAGCTAACAGCTCATTGCTGCAAAGTAGCTTAAAAAGGAAGCTGTCTGTATGTTGTTTAACCATTTAACCATTTAACCATTCAAATCTAAAATCTCACAAACTCTAGTTCACTGCTGACTGAGACAAGCAGCCTCTCCTCTAGCAGCAGCACGAGGACAGAGGAGATCCAATACTGAACCATTCTTTCCAAATTTTACTCAGAATTGTTTGATGTCAGGAATATGAATAAATTTATCAACATTTTAGATTTGTTTCCAATGAGATATCATTGCCTTTATTTAGAAACATTTGGACGTGCACTCAGAAGTACCTAAGCACTGTGTGATCTATAATTTAGCCTCATCTATGAAAATTTTAAAAAAGGTAACAGGCCCACAGAAGTCTTCATCCTTCTCACAGCGCCACATAATGCAATCATTATGTGGTTCCTACAAGCACAACTATTTTATTCATCCTATTATACCTCGATTGACTTACTAAGACTGCCACATAACAACTACTATTATTCAAACATGCTCATGTTACACATTGCCTCTAACTATCACTAAAACACACTGGCCAAAAAAACATTCACCAAACAGGACCAGCCATATACTAGGTTTTAACCTAGTCTTGTTATTTTATTTCTTTTCTTTTTTTTTTTTTTTTTCTTTTTTGTATTTGGCTCTGGTTAAGGTAAAGATACACTCAGCAGCAACAGAAAGTGAACAATGTTGGCAACTTCTGATGGTATGTCATTACAGACTTACACCGCCAACTACTGGCTTTGCATGCATACTACAGTGCTTTCAGTTGTTCTTGTTAATACAGATTTTTTTAAAGGAAAGAAAGGAAGGAAAGACTTTATGTTTTTAGGAGAGCTGCTCTTGTGGTCTAAGTAACTGGCTGGTTCACATCGATGACTGTAGAAACATTAAGTAACGTGAAAATCACAGAAAAAATTCTATCTGGCAGCTGTCTGGTTTTTAAGAACCTTCAAAGAACATGTATGCAAAAGTCATGAATTCTCAAAGCAATGTTCCGAATTCTTCGAGTGTTAACGGTGGAACTGAAACGCACAAAGATTCCTTGGAATGGTAAAACTGCCATCAGCATTATATGTGCATTCGTAGGACATATGGTCACCTGAGCAATGGCACCACGAACAATGAACGGCATTCAATAGGCCTACACTGCAATTATGTGGGTAAAACATGATTATTATTGGGTATAAGAAGCATAGCTGATGTCTCACATAACTGCTATTTAATATTTTGAACTTGCCTCTCATGTGTTGAGTTTTGATAAAAGAGACTTGGAGCACCACACTTTTGTGTGAATACATTGTGCCGCTATCATAATCTGCCATTATAATACCTAATTAACTTTAATTTTGTAGGGATTATTGGCCACATCAGTAGATTAAAAATGCTATTATGAAATTTTCATTCCTGCTTGACATAGAGAGTAGTAGCAGGACCTGCTTGTGGTTTGGTTTGGTTTGACTCTCTGACAAACACTTTTGCTCTCACATGCATATTGATTGAGGTGCATTCCTCCTTTGGTGCAACCACACAAGTCAAAGTCAAAGTCAAAGTCAACTTTATTGTCAATTCTGCTGTATGCACAAGACTTATAGAGGATTGAAATTTCATTTCTCTCACATCCACAGTGCAACTTGAGTAGAACTTAAATACAAGAATAAAAGGAATAAAGTAAAATATATAAATATAAAAAAATAGAGATATGACATGTAACATTAAACATAGTGCAAGTGGTATATGAAATGGTGCATATTTACACGTATGGACATAGTGCAGTGTAATGAGTGGGTGATGGGTGGGTGAGGTCACCTGCAATGTGTAGTGGTTTTCGGGTCAGGCGTGTGCTGTAGATGTCCTAGAGGGAGGGGAGGGAGGCACCAATGATCTTCTCAGCTGCTCTTACTATGCGCTGCAAGGTCTTACGGCAGGACATGGTGCATCCTCCATACCACACAGTTATGCAGCTGGTGAGGATGCTGTCAGTGGTGGCACGGTAGAAGGAGTGCATGATGGGGACTGGGGCTTTGGCTCTTCTCAGTTTGTGGAGGAAGTAGAGGCACTGCTGAGCTTTCTTGGCCAGTGATGCAATGTTGATGTTCCAGGAGAGGTCCTTTGTGATGTGCACACCTAGGAACTTGGTGCAGCTCACTCTCTCCACAGCAGCACCGTTGATGGTCAGTGGCGGATACTGGGCATGTGCTCTCCGGAAGTCGACCACAATCTCCTTTGTCTTCTCTACATTGAGTGAGAGATTGTTGTCGCTGCACCATGTGGCCAGTTGGGTCACCTCATCCCTGTAGTTTGCCTCGTCGTTATTGTTGATGAGACCCATCGCAGTTGTGTCATCCACAAACTTGATGAAGAGGTTGGTGCTGTGCTTTGGTGTGCAGTCAGCAGAGTGAAGAGCAGGGGGCTGAGCAAACATCCTTGGGGGGCCCCCGTGTTCAGTGTGATGGTGCTGGATGTATTGCAGCCGACCCAAACTGCCTGTGGTCTCCCGTTAAGGAAGTCCAGCAGCTAGTTGCACAGCGAGCTGTTCAGCCCCAGTCGGACCAGTTTCTGAATCAGCTGCTGTGGGATGATTGTGATGAATGCTGAACTAAAGTCTATGAACAACATCCTCGCGTATGAGTCTTTGGTGTCCAGATGGGTGAGAGCTAAGTGGAGGGCAGTGGAGGTTGTGTCATTAGTGGACCAGTTGACCCGATATGCAAACTGGAAGGGGTCCAGGGCAGAAGGGAGGATGGAGTTGTTGTGCTGAATGACTAACCATTCGAAGCACTTCGTGATGATGGGGGTCAGTGCTACGGGACGATAGTCATTGAAGCAGAATGGTGAAACCTTCTTTGGAACTGGGATGATGGTGGTACCTTTGAAGCATGTGGGGACAACAGCTTGGCTCAGCGAGGTGTTGAAGATGTCTATGGGGACATCAGTGAGTTCCTCTGCGCGGTCCTTCAGAACACGACCAGGTATGCTGTCCGGGCCTGCAGCTTTGTGAGCGTTGATCCTGGAGAGGGATCTTCTTATGCTGGCTGCAGACAGGGACAGCACCAGGTCATCTGTAGGGGGTGGTATCTTCTGTGCAGGAGTGCTGTGAGGGCTTCAAAGCGTGCGAAGAAGTCATTCACGTTGTTCAGCAGAGTGATGTCACTGTCACAGGTCTGTGGTTGGGGTTTATAGTCTGTGATGGTCTGAATCCCCTGCCACAGGCTCCTTGTGTTTCTGCTGTCACTGAAGCGTTGGGCTATTCTTCTGGAATACTGTCTTTTTGCTTCTTTGATGCCACGGGACAAGTTGGCCCTTGATGTTCTCAGGCCAGCCTCATCACCTGCTCTGAAGGCAGCATTTCGGGCTCTCAGTAACCTATGGACCTCCCCTGTTAGCCATGGTTTCTGATTGGCCCCTACTGTGATGGTCTTGATCACCGTTACGTCATTGATGCATTTGCTGATATAGGCAGTAACACTTTCTGTATATTCCTGGATGTTGGTGTGATGGTAGTCGGTGGCTGCCTGCTTAAACATGTCCCAGTCTGTAGTTTTAAAGCAGTCCCTAAGTGCTGAGGAGGCATCCTCTGGCCACACTCTTACCTGCTTCTGAACAGGTTTGGTGACTTTAACCTTTGGCCTGTATGCTGGCATTAGCATAACAGTGATGTGGTCAGAAGCGCCAAGGTGGGGGAGGGGTGAGGCCTTGTATGTTCCTCTCTGGGTTGTGTGAACAAGGTCCAATGTGTTGTTTCCCCGTGTTGGAAAATCAATGTGTTGATGTATCTGTGGAAACACGGACCTGAGGTCTGCATGGTTAAAGTCGCCAGCCACAATGAGAAACCCATCCCGATGGGCGGTCTGTTGCTCGCCGATGGCATTGTACAGTTCGCCCAGTGCCTTGTCTCTGTCGTTGTTGTTAGAGCGGGGGGGGATGTAAACAGTGGTGAGCAAGATGGCTGTAAACTCTCTCGGTAAATAGAAAGGTCGGCATTTGTGGATCATGAACTCCGCCAGGGGCGAACAGTGTTTACAGACCACCACAGTGTCTTGGCACCAAGCATCACTGATGAAAACACACACTCCTCCACCGCGGGTCTTACCTCCTTCGATGAGGGCTCTGTCTGCTCGGTAGCATGTTAGTTCATCCAGCTGAATGGCAGAGTCTGGGATGCTGTTGTTGAGCCATGTTTCCGTGGATACAAAAACACAACACTCTCACAGTCTGCTGAGTAGATCTCAGAAGGTGTATGTGGTCCAGTTTGTTGTCCAAAGAGTGCACGTTGGCGAGAACGATGGATGGTACAGTCGGTTTATATGGGTTATCCACTAGCCTGGCTTGGATACTTCCACGCTTACCCCGCTCCTGCTTCCTTTCACACCGCCTCCCGCGCTTCTTCTGTGCGTGTGGTCCAGTAGTGGGGATCGGTGATGTAGTGGGCCACTGGAGTATACCAAGGCCACGTAGCTCCACAGCGTAACCATGACTTCACTTACAATTTGCAGTGCTGCCGATGTTGAACAGGATCTCACGGCTGTATGTACATCTTGAGGTAGACAAATGCGCCGAAAACTCGGGAGAGAGAGAGAGGCCACTGCGTCTGCATGCGCTGCCATCTTGAATCACGAATCAAAGCACCACTGCCAGTGTTTTGTTGGTGTTTCAATGCCCAGCTTTGCCCTCTCCGGTGGTAGCTTTTAGTTTCAAGTGTGTTCTTGCTGCACACAGATGACTGAGTTATTCAAGGTCAAGAAATAGGAGAGATGAATGCATGGGAGTATAATCGGAGACATACTACCTTGTCTTTGCAAGAATGCATGTCTGTTTGATTAAAAGCATGGCCTGATGCTTTTCAGCATCCACTGAGAGCTACTGAGATATCATCATGAATTATACAATGTAAAAAATAGTCAGTGTGAATTATAATTTTATAATGGTGAACAAAAAAAAGGATCTGATTTTTTTTTTTTTCAAATTATTCTTTTTTTTAATGGTGTGACATGGGTCCATGTAGAAGTTGTTAGCAGTCTTTTCTTGATGTAATGCATTCTCTTTGATTCTACATACTTAATTTAGTCATCTGACTCTGTCGACTTCATCTGAGTTGATCTTGATTTAGTCCAGCAACATAATTTAAACCTTAAATGTAGAAAGTCGCGCCAGCTGTTTGTGAAAACCCTAAAGGAGATTTCATCATATGAGATCGCATTAGTCTCAGTGCTGACAGCTGATTTAGCAGGAGTTTGCAATGAAACTGAGCCAGAACATTTTTCAACGCGCTACGTCTTAAATCGATATCTATCAACAATCTGAAATTAAATCGAGATTTAACCCGGGTTCCATCACCAGCTCTAATGCTTGCTGAGTTTCATCTATAACACCATCCTAAAACAGGGGAGGGAACATTGATCTGATTTGATTGATGACCCACACTAGTCAAATCTGGAAAAAGAAATTCTAGAATTCTCGAACATCCATATACACCACCACCCCCCAACCCCCCAAAAACGCTCACCAGCAATAACACAGTTCCAGCACTGTTTTTTTGTTTGACACCTTTAGTTATTTTTAGTTGCTGAATTAAATCACTTACAAAGTGTTGGAGGTCTTACCTTGCACAATGAGATGCACTTTTGTGGATTTTGGTTTCTTGTTTGTGAGAATCGAGCAGACATAGGGTCCTTCGTCATGGACATCAACATTTTGAATCTTGATGCTGTACTCTGTGATTGCTGTGTTTTCCATGAGAATGACACGAGGGTCCAGAGACCACTTCTCACTTCCTGCAAAAAGAATGGTGGTCCGATTGAGCCACGCCACTCGTGATACTTTGCTGTCCACATTGCATCTGAAAGGTGGATAGACAGAATAAAAAAAAAACACACATTAGAGATTTAGACCTTTAGCACTAAGTTTTGTTCCTACTCCATAAAACCCATAAAAACACAACTGAAAGAATATTTAAAAATTTGGGCATTTTGTCATCCAGGTTTGTCTGATGAACTGCTCAGAAAAGTTACACTCTTTTAAGAAGGTTCAGTTGTGGTGGGTGAGTACTTTGTTAAGAATGCAAATTAGAGTCCACTCTCAAGACACTGATTTCTATTCTTTGATATAAATATAAGTTGTGAAGGTCCTGCAACCGTGTCTCGTTACAAAGTAAGACAGTTTTACAAAGTTGTGTCTTTTCAAGGAGAAACATTTTCATAGCTAAATTCTAGTCTACAGTATACACAACTCTATACAGTGTTTACCATCACCAAATATGTAACAGATAGATATTGTAATGTTTGAGTAAGATCAGCTTAAATATTCTTGTTGTCACTTTTGGACTTTATTATCGTGAGCTAGGGTTGATCAAGTGTCCAACTGATTGCTGGCTTATATCATCAAACTGGGCTTTTGGAGAAGAAAACTTAGCCTATAAGCACATTATTCAGCATGCACTGTACTTGCACTACAAATCCCCATATAGTTTTTTTTTGTTTGTTTTTCTTGTTGTTGTTGTTGTTTTTTTTACAGTGTGTTTTTTACAGTGTGTTGGTAGAAAATCATGTTAAAAAAACATGTAAAAACAAAACAAGCAAAAAAAAATAACTTACACTCTGACATGCTGTTGCTTAATATTTCATCAAATGACAGAGAGTGAAAGAATTTAAGCAGTTGTATATGAGAAGAGACCAAGTGAGTCAAACAGCAGATGTAATGAATAAACCAATTATTAATAAAGTCAAAGGAAAAATATTGACCAAATACAAAAACATGTTCAAGGCTCTCCAAGGAACTTTCATTTCGTTTTGATTGTGGCAGTACGTGGACAAAAGTGCTACTGCTTACTGTTGTGACGATCCTGTCTAGTGTGAGCAATGTTTTGGAAGCGAGTAAAGGAAACCACTTATGATTTTGAACAATACCAGTTCCACCATAAGTCTAAAATATTTATGTTATGGGGTTCACCTTGGACAAGTCAGCAGTTCATCACAGGGCTGACATATAAAGACAAACAACCATTCACGCTCACACTCAGGCAATTTAGAATCACCAACTCAATGGTGACTCTGTGGTGACAGTGGTGACCAGTCAGTTAACGTAACCTGCATGTCTTTGGACTGTGGGAGGAAGCCGGAATATGCAGAGGGAACTCATGCAGACTTGGGGAGAACATGCAAACTCCACACAGGTTAGAAAGGTTTTACCCTAGCCGGGTATCAAGCCCAAGATCTTCTTGCTGATAGGTGAAAGGACCTGGACTCCAACCCAGGACCTTCTTACTGTGAGGCAACAGTGCTAACCACTAAGGCACTGTGCTGCCCTATTAAGATTATCTTAAGAAAAATATTGTCTTTCTTCAAACCATGTAAAAAAAAGAGAACAGCGGATCGTACTGTCTCAAAAACTGGTTGCAAAACACAACCCTTTAGTCGCAGTCTGGAGCCCTAAGCTATTTTGGAGGACCACAGATAGATTTTTGTATAGATATACTGTATGTCAAGTTGCTAACAAACAACCCTGTCACCAGTCGTGTCATGTTAAACTCCACAAATGGTTCAGGATAAATAATGAATTTTGAAATTTGGTGACCTTCAGACTGTAAATTCCGTGCCTGAGTACATGTGAGTACACAATAATGACAGTAAGGAGATTTGACCAGCAGGATAATGAGCAGTAACTTAACAATTTGCTCTACAGATAGTGTGTGTTTTTTCGTGTAGAAAGGCGTTGTACATTAACCATGCCCTTTACCGCCTGTTCAAGCGGACTCGAGGTATGCCTGAGTGCGGTGCGCTTGTGGCAAACACACAATGAAGGAAAGGACGTCCCCATACCACTTTTTCACTTCCAATCCCAATTCCAGTACCTGGGTTTTGGGCATCTGCAATACTGCTATCAATCCAATATTTTTTATATGATTAAAATTTTTACTCTTGAACAAGTAATCAGTAAAATGTATGGGAGCACTTTGTGCATGATCAGCCACCTGAAAATGAACAAATGTTTCCCCTACCACTGATTTGGAGGGGCAATTCAATTGCTCGCTGCCTCTTCAATTCCTTTCGAGATGAACTTAAACAGAGAGATGTTCTGTCCCGAGCGGGTCCCGATAACGTTACGTTGTCACTCTGTTACCTGTGTCGGTACTTTCTGAAATAAATGCGTAGGAGGATCAGGATACTGTCACATGTCGTTTTCAAGAAAAATATTTGTGGCTGTTTATGGCATTTGCGCTATTTATATGTGCACTCGTTTAATTTCAGAGGAACATAAGCGTCTTTTATGCAGTTCTACTCTCTCTGTCTCTGTCCTGCTCTCCTGCTTCTGTCGCAGGCGTGTCTTACACGTGTTTCTCACACACACACATACAGCCCCCCACGGTACACAATGACGATCTCCTCTGCCATTCCCATTTTTGTTGTTGTTGAAACTTATTTTCACTTTCTTTATGGAGTATTTGCAACAGAAACATTTGACTTGTCACTGTCATGAAGTGGATGTATTGCATAAAATCAATGCCAAACAACTTGCACTTGGAAGTATGTGGACAGTGACAGTTACAGTTTGAAACGGATGTGTTTAATTGCATATTGAAAATGGAGCATAAAGTACGCCTGAAAATGATGGTTCCCCATGGTTCCCTCTGCATCATAAAAACCCAAACAGTCTGTCAGACTGTCTTCGAGGTTCTAGTGTTAATTAAGCACCGGTGGTCAGGATGCAAGGTCTTTAAGGGGTAAAACAAAAAACTTGAATCACAAAGGAAAGTTAGCATTAAGCTGTTGACTCAAGGACACTAAAGTAGTGACCTGTGCTCTAATTAGAGACACAGTCACACATATGGAATTGTCTGTATCCAAGCAGGAAGACTTACACAACTCTGGAGGACTGTATTATTTGTAGGATCCAGTAGAGGGCTCTAAGATTACAATATCTTGACCTTTGTTAACATGAAATCTGTTAGGGTTTTAATGCCATGGCATGCTGAAAGTGTCCCATTCCTGTTTTGAACTGCTGATCCATAGAATGTTTTATTCGTCAGTCTTTCACATTTCTTTTTCTTGGCTGGCTTGTGATGAAGGCTTTTAATTTCATGCTGTGATAATTCAAAATAGTTATAGTTATAGTCAAACGTCCTACAGTTATATATATATAAGGCTACATTATTAATAAGCTAATTTGCCATAACATGCCCAATGGATTTGTTTTCTGAACGTCATGTATCATTTTTAAGTAGTCCTGGTAGCAGCAGTCTTAACAGCGTGGTGGCACACAGACAGACAGAGCTGTACAGATATACACACAGCTACACACAAACAGACTTTATAGACTCAACTGAATGAAAGGTTTAGTTGTAAAATAGCTTAGACCAGAACAGTCAATAATGGGCTTTTTTTTTTTTTTTTGTATTTTAAAAACATATTGTAAATGTAAATATAAATTAAAACTGAATTGCCCTTCTAAGATTAATAAAGTGGTCTGAACTGAATTTACAGGTTGAGAACATAACATTTTAAAGAGAGAGAGGGTTTGAATTGTTCATAATAACACTTCAACAAAATAAAATGGCATCAGGGGAATAGTTTTAAATTAGGTAAAAAGTTATTTAAATAACAGACAACAGTTTGTGAAGCTGGGAAATTGTACCTCTACATGTTTGAACATTGCTTGTGGCATCCCCCAGGGGTCAGTGTTGGGGCCTAAATTCTTCATTTTGTACATAAATCACTTATGTAAGGTATCAAAAGTCCCGAAGCTGCTCTTGTTCGCAGATGACACAAATATTTTCTGTTCTGGGGACAATTTAAATAGATTATTAGAGGTGATCAACAAAGAACTGCGCAAATTACAGAACTGGTTTAAGAGTAATAAATTATCATTGAACTTGAGCAAGACCAAAATTATGTTATTTGGTAAATGTTGGGCTAATACGCGGGTGCAGGTTCAGGTAGATGGGTTTATCATTTAAAGGGTTCATGAAAATAAGTTTCTTGGTGTCACAATAGATGATAAAATAAGCTGGAATCACAAATAAAACATGTACAGACAAAGTGTCAAGAAGTATCTCAGTCTTATATAAAGCGAAGCATTTGCTGGATTATAAATCACTACATATTTTGTACTGTGCACTCATATTACCATATTTAAATTATTGTGTAGAGGTCTGGGGCAACTATTTTAAAAGTTCATTGCATTCACTGATCATTCTTCGAAAAAGATCAATCAGAATCATTCACAAGGTTGGATATCAGGATCACACAAACACATTATTATTAAAGTCAAAATTACTAAAATTCAAGGATCTTGTAAATTTGCAAACAGCACAAATAATCTTTAAAGCTAAAAATAATTCACTGCCAGCAAATGTCCAAAGAGTTTTCTGTGATCGAGATGGGGGGGAAGTTTTTGTATTTCAATTTGTGGTGTAAGATTATAGAACATTTTGAAGTCAGGGTTGAAGCAATGTTCAAGCATGTACCAATTTAAAAAAATGTTCAAGGAAATGATTTTCATGAGGTACATGGATTAAGAAGGGGTTTGACATTCACCAGGTGATCTGAGGATTACTGGGTGAAAATTATATATATATATATATATATATATATATATATATATATATATATATATATATATATATATACATGGTACTAGTTGTATTATTTCCTTTTTCTTTCTTCTACTTCTTTTGTGTTAATAACAATCTAAATATATTTTTCAGATAGTTTATATAGTTTATAGTTCATATATGGTAAAGTATTGTTTAAGAAAATTTAATCTATATAGAGAGAATAAGAATAAGAATGGCAGTGGATAAATAACTAAATTTTTATCAACTAATGGAGAAGGGGTGGGAAGTTTACACTTCTTCCTGCTCCTTTTAGAATATGTTGTATGTTTATGTATATTTGTATGTTTATTGTATCCTTTATTTTTATTTTATTTTATTTTTTTGCATGTCCAAAATCCAGTCCAATCCAATCCAATCCAATCCAAACATGTGTCGATGTAAAACCAAATTAACTCCCTTGCACAGTACATTTATATAATATTTACATCTATCTGTAGTTTTTGAAATGGATACAGGACCAAATTTTCTTCGGGGGTTATTTATTTCAGAGAGAAATGCTCCAGTAGCAAATCCTGCCAACAAACAGATAAAAATATAAAGTTAATAATAGGGCAAGCACAACATACCTGCACAGACTGAATAATTTCAAAACGCACTCACTGAAGTTTTTCCTCAATATAAATAAAATGGGTCACAAAATTTAAATATAAAAGGTTGTCTCCCTCCCTTGCTATTTTCCTGGCAGGTGCCTGGATGGTACTGTAGGATTTAGTTGAATAAAGGCCAAGTCGCTGCAAAGGAGAAAAGGGTGCAGTTGAAGGTGCAACAGGAGAAGCTTCTCTATTTTCTTTTTATTAGTCTTTCTCGCTTGCAAGATTATTTAAAGTCCATGATGAGCTCAACATGATCCTGTTTGCTACTGACAATGGTGTGCATGTTGACACTGGAAACTATTCGACTCTGTACTCCTCTGCTGGCTACTGAGTCACTGGTGGAGCTATTTGAGGTTAAGTGCTCAAGGGCACCTTGTCAGTGGCTACTCTGGAGCATTACTTTTTTTCTCCCCTTTAAAAAAAAAACTATTACTCCCTGGTGGTTCAGGGATTCAAACCACTGGCCTTCTGAAATATCTTCAACCTTCAAAAGTTAAACTGACCCACTAATCTGGGGAAATATCTCGTAATTAAGATAGTTTCAGTGTTTTTGTTTGTTTGCTTGTTTGTTTGTTTGTTTTTTTGTGAAAATTTAGATTTTGCCCTACCATACCCTGCAGTGGAGCTCAATTTTGGTGCTCACAAAGAATGGAAATGCATGTGAAAATTCAACAGCAGAATTTCCAGCAGCGCTTAATAGTTTAGTCGGCCAACAACACACGCCCCCGCCTTAACCACCGTTGTATTAGCGTTGTCAAACAAATCGCTTCCTCAATACAAGTTGATACTGGATATTCTAAAGCAGTTCCAACATTTATTTTCCACACTAATGATGGCAGCTGTGTTTTCTCCTGTCTCTTCTCTCCCACAGAGAGTTGATGCACACACGCTGAAGCATTAAACTAAATGACCCAGTAAACTGCGTTTGATGCGTGATTTTGTTTGTTTCCATCGTGTGGGACGAAGTTTTCAATGACTTACATTGAGATGTATTCAATTGCTCTTCAGTAAAATGAGTACTTTGCAAAGTAAGTTCAGCATAGTTCAGTTTAATCTATTAGGCAAAAAACTAAAACAAATGGGCTTTAGTTGTTGGGGGAGGGGGAGTCATGTTTTTCAATATGACCCCCTCCTTCAGTCTCCAGCTAGGCACCACCCTAAGTGAAGAATTTCCTGCAGGAGAAACTAATCAGCAACACAACATGTATACAGTTTTTAACATGGTTATGTCTGCTGCTCATTGTTCACAGCAAACTTTGTAGATCACAGTGATCAACTGTGTAAAGACTCCTGAGACAAAAAGAAACACTTCTTGAAATTCCCCTGAATTAAGACGTTTTCTTTGCAGACATCTCTAACTTCAGTTAACTACGCTGGGAGATCTGACTGGGTTTACTTGTACGTTCTTTGAGGGTAGTGTCCTTCAAAAACCACATACAGTGATCTGACACACTTTACACCTTTGAGTCTATTTATTTAGACAGTGCCACTATCAAATATGCTGCTCAGCTTCAACAGTAGCACTGTTTAACAGAGATAGTTTACTGACTTTTCAGGAGGACTCCAGAAAGTAATGTAGACAAATACCTAAAACCAGCTGTTTTTATATCTGCCAGTAATTCTACATATAATAAATTTAAAGCAAATAGCATACAAGAGGGTTCACCAAACAAGTGATTGAGGGTTTTACACAAAACATAGAAAACCTGCAACATGATTATCATATTTAACTGATTATCAGATGCAGAGTTGATGTATAGAGTTAAAATACAAAGTGATGTTCAGTATCAAGCATCTTCATGAGAGATATTTAGGTTAAAGTTTTGACAGGGTTTTCTCTGGCTCAAAGACTTTGCTGACAAGATAGCACATTAGGTCTTACACTTTAACATCAGTCAGACGTATTTCAAATTGGCTGCACTTGTGAGATCCAGTAGTTGAAAAGAGACTGACAATGGCTGGCACTGTCAAAAACTGTTTGTGCCATTACATTCAGCTGAGAGGAGGCTTTGTGCCAAAATGATTTGTGTTTAGTGATGTGATGACACTAAAATTCATTAATGTGACAAGATAAATCTGTAGCTGATTAAAGGGTAATATCAGTGCTTTTTATGGTTGTTTGTTTTTTCTTATTAGCCATGCTCTGGAGATGGTAATAGTGGTCAAACCAAAAAGTTGTCCAGCCTGAAACATATTGAATAAAAGACCATGGAATTTTGTACAGACATTTATCATCCTCAGATGATGAATACCACTGCCATCGGTGGTCTCTATCCTTTTGTTTTCGCACCACTATGAGGATGACGTTTCTGAATTTCGGTTAAATGGTAAATAGACTGTATTTATAGAATGCTTTTCTAGTCTTTCTGGTACTCAGAGTGTTTTTACAACACAAGTCAGCATTCACCTATTCACACACTAAAGGCAGGTGGATCTGAAAAACACACACATTCACATACTAATGGTGCAGCTGTCGAGAGCATTTTGGGGTTCAGTATCTTGTCCAAGGACACTTGACATGTAGACCAGAGGAGGATCAAACCACTGACCTTCTGATTGGTAGACGACCCGCTCTACTTACTGAGCCACAGCTGCCCCAGTTAAATGTCTCAGCATTAGGGCTGGGTATTGTTCAAATATTTTCGATATTGATACCAATACCTTGATTTAGTGGCGGTTCCTGAAAGATATGTTTTTTCGATACTAGTTTTATTAAATCCATTTAAACAAGATCACATTACAGCAAAAAATAAATAAATAGGCTAAGTTTAATTTTTCAGCTCCTTGACATTGTTACACACTTACAGCAGTTTCAAGAGGCAAAAATTGCAAACCTATTTACCACAGTGTGATTTTATTGAAGTTGTCTTTTCTTAACTCTCTTGTTTGATGTTTTAGCACTTTGACATTTTCTTCCTGATCTTCAAAAGAATTATATTAACCACAACTTTATGTTGAACTTGTTTCTTAGTATAGTATCAATAAATAAAAATTAATAAAAGCAGAAATCGAACTGGCTGAGTTTAATCTGTTGTTCATGGATACAGTAAGTCATGTGGCAAGTCATTTAGTAATTCAGTGACTAATTTACACCACAAGGTGGCAGTAAGGTATACTCAACAGTTACAGTCAGCAAAAGTAAGTTGTAAATGGTAGAAGAAGTAGTTTCTTTTAGGTCTTAGCATGCTAAGCACACTGCATGGGTATTGGCTCACTGCCGTTGAAGACATTAACCCCTTAGGTATCGAAATTGGGTACCGAAAGACAAGACATTTTTTGATACTCGATGGTAGTGAGGCATTTCAGTCAGTGCCTAAAAGGTATCGTACTTCAATATGCAGCCCTACTCAGCATTCGATGGGTTCCCATGAGATCTGGTGCCCAATAAAACACATTAACTCACATTAACTGACTTTATACTAACGTTATTATTTAAAATGTGATAAAGTCTTTGGTCTATGTAAAAATACTTGTGATGATATATACCTGTTTGCCTCAGCTGTATTTTCTAATTAGTGCCACTGAGCAAATGTTACCATTGTACTATGCTAAACGAAGACAATGACAAGAGATAAACATTATAGTTGTTAAACTTGACCATGCTGGCATTGACACTGCACGCATTCTGGCATTCTGAATTTAACATTTTGCCCAAAAACACCATGATGCACATCTCTAGCTCCAGCTGCTGGAAATGTTGAGGACTTTTCTTCTTGTTTTTAAAGAATACTACCAAAAAGCCTGAGATTAATGAGGTGACAGTGGTATTTAGATGTTTGGTTCAGAAGCTAAGAAATGAAGAAACAATTATTTGTTGTTTCTCAGTATAGTGTACCTGTCAGGGTCAGGCAACACTGCCTTTGGATGAAGTGCGTGTCGATTCCATGCATTTAATTTATTAGTCCTCTAGAGCAAACCGTTAGACTTCATAGGTAAAGGTAGTATTTACTTACAGGCATTTACATATTCACTTTCAGCTTGCAGACTTACACACTGCCTTAGCGTCACTATGTGTCAATACCCATATTCCCTCTGCAAAATAACTTCGAACCCATTAGCTGATGTTTTTTTTTTTTGTTTTTTTTTTTGTTTTTTAATGGAATACCGTTATAATTTGGCTATGATAAGTTTTTCTTAAAAAAAAAAAAAAAAAAAAAAAGATAGAAAGAAAACAGACGTCAAGCTCTTCTCCCTATGTCAAAGATCCATTAATTCATTGAGGTTATATTGAAATTTAACATGTTGCCATTTATCCAGTCTGTATTCAAGGACCTCCACATTGTGACTGCACACCAAAATCTCAACTAGCCTGTCCTTCAGGGAGCACTCGGTTCTTCTCATGTTTGTTTCTCTCCTAAAAACTTTATTTTTTGGTCATATTTTATCTCATTCTGTTGCTCTTTGATACTGCATTAGGCCTGACAGGCTATCCCAACACACTTAAGCCTACTCAGTGTGTTTGTATCCCACCAAATACCACTGCAAGTGTTGCGACTGGGTTTACCATCTCACAGTAAAAAAATTTCTTCTTGTTTTCTGCTATGTTGTAAGTACAACATAGCAGAAAATTGTGAGTGGAGTCACATAAATTATATCTTCACAAAGCAACCTCCAGAACTGAAAAGTGAAGCAAACACCAAATTGCCACAGAATGCAGTCCATCAAACGGCCCGCTGAAGCTAGCAAAAGAGTTAATCCCCACAGAGCTCCATATTGGAATTCCCAAAATAAATGTATTTAGAGCCTGGTACAAAACATGGTAAAGCTAATATCCTCGCTCATGGCAACTGTATAGGGGAACTTTTTTCAATATAACTTACTACTTTAAATTATATCAAGGCTTGAAATTATGCACTATTAAGTCTGTGGCCTCTATATCTGCCAGTCATTGATAGAAATGTATATCCTCCCCAGCTTTGCTCTCTATCAAATATGAACAATTCTGGATTGAAAAAAAAACCAACAAAAAACCAAGATTGTGACTGGCATGAAACCACTGTCCATGATCTCAGTCCAACACCGTTGTCAAGAGCCACATGGACCACAGAGCACACAGAGGAAAGAAAGACAAAAATGACAACACAAAACAGAATTCACTCCATGCAGGTATATTTCTCAGCCGAAACCCAAACTTACGAGGATGTTCTCCAAAAGTATGTTAAGTTTGAACCCTGAGCTTTTGTTATTGGGCAAATCACCGCAATGACAATCCCATACTATCAACATTCTGCTCACCAACCAACAAATACTGTGCTCTCTGCTATTATTTTCCAAACCAAGAATCTTTTTTTTTTTTTTTCATTTGATATGTGGCACCCTCCTGTTGCATTAATATTTCAGGTGCCAGACACAAAAAAGTAGAAGGATACAATAGAAGCAGCTGCTTTCTCAGCAACATTCAGTAAAATAATAAAGTCATACATGTCTAAAGTATATGCCCAATGCTGCCATAAGGACTTGGAATTGAGACAAAAACAGAAAGCTGATACATCTATGAGTCAGTTCCCTCCTTGTGGGCCTGGAGTTACAGTTCAACACAGATTTTCTGTGTAGTAAACGGAAACAAAAATAACAATACTAATACATCTGGTATAATATATGGCCCTTGAAATACTAAAATAATGGTCACAAAAGACAAATACATTGTTTTATGGACTGCTCAAAGTTGGTGAAACGTCAGTACCAAATAGCAGCTTTTACTTCCTACCAGAGATGCTCACAAGTCCTTTTTTTGCAAGTCCAAGTCAAGTCCCAAGTCTCCTCTGGCTATAATGAACGCTCTATCATTTGTTGTATGATATTTAGAACACTGCATGACTAAATCTAAGGAATTCAAAGCATGTACGGTGTTATTACCACTCAACTGTTTAACACTGGTGTCAGCATTGATCGTTTTTTTGTAATATGGTCACTTTAAACAGGCTTATTGCATTTCACTATTTAAAAAAACAAAAGAAAACAAACAAAAAAAAAACAAAACAATGAAAGCTTTCCTTTTGAGTTCATCAGCATACAGCTACAATAACAAAACCAACCAACCAGATGAACAATGTAAAATCAGTGTTCTCTGTTCAAAAAAAAAAAAAAAGTACAAACGTTGATAGCAAGTACTCATCCGTCGCTTAGTTGAGTCATTACCTCTTGGAGTTAACAGTTTGTCTGCAGTCTGAACTCCAGCACACAGCTGATGTACATGTTTTGTTTACAAAGCACAGCTGGAGCCAACATGTGTTATGTGTTTTGTTTATATCAGAAAGTATGCTGCTGATAGAAGAAGAGTGTCTGATGCAATGTGATAGTTGGACGCTTACATTTAGTTAAGATGAGGTGTAGAACAAAGATTGTTCACGAGTCCCAGACTGCGAGTCCAAGTCAAGTCTCAAGTCTCTATTTTCAAAATCATGCTTGACAGCAATAGAAGAACTGCCAAGGTAAAAGTAAAGCAGCTTGACTGCCATTATACCAAGCATGAGACACTGCCAAAATGTCAGCACCTCAGTTAATCTATGCAAAGTCCCAAATTTAAATAATTTATTATTCCCCCACATTAAGAAAATCTGTGTCTTTTTGTCTCATAAATGTTGATCTCAAAGACGGTTGCAAGGCTGAAATGTCATCATTACTTGGAAAATGCGTGTGGAGCCAGAGTGGGCAGCACTTTTCTATTTTCAAGTCTACTTCCAGTCATCAGCACGTCACTGAAAGCTTTGGTGTGCATTACTTTATAAAAAGAGAAGGTTGCAACACAGCGAGTTCTCTCCCTGCAGAGTCCTCGGTACAGAATGGTTGACAAAAGATTCATATTAAAGACAGATTATTGTTTTGTCACCACAGAATGCCTAGCCTTCAATCCAATGGACCACACTAGATGAATAGCATTACTCATACTGTCATTTCCTACTGCGACTGCAGGGTCAGAGGAGACAGCCATGTGGGAATCCACTTCTATCATAGAGCTCCATCAAAGTCGAGACGTGAATCAGAAATAGCAGAGAAATTCTCCCCATAGGACAAGTGTGACAGACATTTTAAGTACAGAATATGTTACTCACTGCTGAGCCACTGTTGACCTTGTGGCTTTATTCACAGCTAATTATTTTTTTTAAGTAATGCACAAAAAATAGCTTTGACAGCTTCTTTTTTTTTGTTTTGTATTTTACATGGTTCAAATGTAAATTATCTTTCAACAAAAGAGTTCAACTTTTACACACCAGAGGACTTTTTGAGCAACAGCATGGGTTAAGAGAAAGTACCCCCCCCCCCAAAATGGACAAGCCCGATGGCAAGCCCTTTATAAATCAGTTATGATAGGCTACATTTAAGGCAGAACAAAAGTTTCTTGTTTCTGGCCACAGCAGGACACTTTTGCAAGCGCACTGGGAATTCAGCACCACATCTGAAGC
>JAPQLA010000006.1:1642438-1654439 GCA_029822935.1 Naso vlamingii | reverse complement strand
CATTTGTTGTGTTGGGATATCTATTAAAAAAATAATAACACCTAAAGATAGTGAGGAAGAAGGAAAAATGCCCATTTTCATCAGAGACGGATCATCCAGATCTGATGCAGGTGAGCTCTGCTCTGCTGTGCTGCTTTGAGGGACAAAAATTGTTTCTGTAAATGGAATTCGCAGACGCTCTTGAGTTTTACTTTTGACAGAGACAATGATAGTTACCAGGCTACCAAGATGCAGCTGCCACCGCGCTAAAATGCATTAATTTAACCGCAGCAGAGTCTGTGGGGTCATTTTGACTGACCTGTGATGGACTAGTGGCAGAAGTAAGTAGAAATGATCCCATTTTGTTTGCCTTTGGTGGAATTTGTATCAATAACATTTTGAATGAAAATACAGACATTTTTAGGAACAGTCAGGGACCCGCTGTATTATGTTTTTGTTTAACAGAGTTGCATGGCATATAAAGGTGAAAATGTTCAAAATGCCCATTATGGCCTTTCTAGTGTTAGGGCCCACAGCAGACACATGATATACAGCTTCAGTGTATTTTTGATAACTACGTGTGTCTAAGGTGAACTAAAATATTTCCACCTTTGTCAATATAAAGTAAGTTCTGTAAGTTATCTGGTGCTATGTGATAATGACTAACTGACTAATATTGATTATAACCAGATTTTTTATTTGAGTTAATTATTAACTCAGTTAATAGCATTTGCATTGTTAACTGGGCTGTTTGCAGCAAGTGGGTCATCCACACGTGTGTGACAGCTACTCAAGCCCACTTTAAGCCAGTGAGCTCAGATCTGCTTTCTTTATTAGAGGCATGCTTGTGTGAGAGGCAGGCTTTTATTTTAAACTGCCTCTGTTTGATAGGTGTTTATTTTGCCATAAAACCTTTCGTCCCTATTTTTTTTTAAACAGCATTATGCTGTTAATACTGCTAAGAACAGCTTTGCTGGGACATTGACACAAATGCAAGGTTAATGATTCAAAACACAGTGTTTACACAATACGTTTATATTTCTGAATTAATTAAAGTTAAGAAAATTAACCTTAATCTTACCTTGTATGCACACTACAACATGCCCCAGAAGTTTGTCCCCCTTGTCCCCCCCCCCAGCCTTACCACTCCGCCAACCACAATGACCCGGCTTCTATTTGATATGTTATTATATGCTGCCTTTTGCCAGCTTGATCAAAGAGTCCTTGGCTCTGACACTAAAATCAAAATCTCGATGCTAAGGACAGAGCTCTTGTTGAATTCACTGTGATTGCAGGCTGATCGTGGCTTCGGATTCTGGAAGTTTTTCCACCTCTGTTACGCATGTTGGTGTTAGTAACAGCTCTAAGTGTGTGTATGAATCACCCGCTGCAGGTTATTTATACCCACACTTGTTATGTATGTTGTATGTATGGTAAGATTCATGAGTATGCTTGTGCTCACATGCAGATAATATTAATTCATCAGACATTCTATATGAAAATGTTCAATTTCAGACTATTTATGTCAGAAAAACAAAATATTAAGGTAAAAAAATGGGGCTACTACAAAAATAGGGTCCGTGGAATAAAAACAAACACTCTAAATGGGAGAAAAATGAAATAAAAAGCTGTACACATCTCGCCTTTGATCTGATCTATAATTTTTCCTCGCAAGATTGTGCCTTGGAAGTATTGCAGTTGTTGTGAAGGTATATTTAAAAAATGAAGCAGACCCCTGTGTTGTTCCGACTTCTATCAATTTTCTTATTTGGTCTGGAAATTTTCACATCATTTCACACATATCCTTGCTTGCATAGCAGAGCGCTGGGAGTTTCAGCTCTGAGTTGACATCTCACTAACATGCGTGACGGAGGCAGAGTCACTACTAAAATAGAAGTCGGCTCTGTGCTCACAATTGTCAATTTGGCTGGGTCAGAGATAGACAGATTTATCTGTAATACAGCTGTCCATCATCCCATACAATCTGTTTTCCTTATCTTTCATCAATCTGAATTACTACGGACAGAGTCTGATAACTTGCAGCAAATCCCAGCCTCAGGGCGCCAGTGGCCCTGGCTCTGGCCTGTGCCACAATTTTCATTTCCACAATCACAGGAAGAAAGTGACGGCAAGCATGATATGTTGTGCAGGTAGATCCATTGACTGCAAGATAGCCATGATCCATCATGTCAAAGTTGGTCTGTTCATCTTGTTCTTTCTTGGACTGTATACCGAATCCAGGGCGCAGGTATTCTCTCTCCAGTCCAGACATTTTTATCTGCATACTGCAGTGGCTCTGAACATTAATCAGGTGAGAACCAGTATACAGTACCTAGATGTCTTACCTAAACACTGGCAAGTGTGCTCTCAGAAGTGATCATGAAAAAACGCTCTATCACCATATGCCACGAGTATGAGTAATTAATTTGAAATTAACAGGAGAGGGAGGAGTGCAGGCAGGACTTGCAGTCTGTCTGTGCAGTGGTTAGACGTTGGCAGCCTCTGCTCAGTTGGATGGTTTCTTGTCTGATTCATCTGCTTTCTTGCAGTGTTTCAAGTCCAACGCTTCACCAGATGCTTGTTTCGTAAAGAAACCACGGCTGCTGCCAATCAGGATCTTAACACATCACTAATTTCTCAGCTCTTCATCTGAAGCCACACACAACAAAAAATAACTTGCCTTGCCCCTTAATATGATGTGTCACTCATCTTCAAAGCGAGAATTAAGAGGACACTGAAAAGGTTTCATAATGATTTTAGAGGTAATGGAAGATCTAATACTTCAAAGCTTAAAAGAACATATTGAAGTAAGCATCTTTTCATTCCCAAAGGTGACTACAAGACTGCTATCAAGTTAATCTTTTCATTCTATTTTAGGATATTGCAAATGATCAAACAGTGTTACTCCCCTTTAAAAGAAGAACATACAGCATGTTTTGTATCCTAAAAATATCATTAAGCTGAAGATTTAAAAGGTAGATTGGTGACAGGAGAATACAATTCTGCTGTATGGAAAGCAGCTTCCATTTTCTCTACAGTACATCAAGCAGATACATCTGTGTTCTGGTATAACAAGGGGAGAATGGAAGTAAAAAGATATTTCAGACATGCATATGCAGACACATACTCACCAAGGGATGAGAGGCAGACAGCTAATAACCCATCAAAAGAACAACTGAGTCTGCTAAAGCACAGACCACGATATCTGCAGAGGGCTCCAGGCCGAGACGTCCCAACGCTTCACAACATGACCTCCATTTTACAGACAAATCAATCTATGATCGACGGGCTAATTGCCAGGAAACTCACAGCGTGACCCATTAGGCTCCTTGCTGCACCCACGCACACAGAGTAACATGACAATCCTGTGAATGATGTAGAAAAATTTGGATTTTGCAAAAAAAGGTAATAACAAAGATGATGAAATTGACCCTTTGCTTGGCCACACCTCCCTTAGTTACTGTTGCTATGTCTGTCAAGCTTTCAGAGCCAGCATAGAGCTCACGCTGTAACTAACTGCACTCCCTGGGCAAATATTGTCTAATTTTTTGAAAAAAAAAAAAAAAAGATATTTCAGACAGAAGCAGACAGGAGGTCGGTAATAAGCCTCTGAATGTTTAATACAGGAAGTCAAAGTGACTCAGCAGTGAAAACAGGTTAGAGTTATGAACATAAAGATACATGTTAAAGCTACAGATCACAGTGCAGCCGCTTCAACTTGTGTTTCACTTCATTCACTGAACAAACAAGGACTCTCGTAATGATTTAGGATCCATTTAGGACAAGCAGAGGACACGTCTCTTCGTATATTGACATTAAAAGTAAAGTTGGGCTTTTTGGTCGGGTTTAAGTTCAGGTTACAAGCATTGCAAACTATTAAGAGCTGCTCTTTGTAGACAGCAGCCATAGACTTTAGCTTAGTTAGCCAGGCTTGCTAGTGCTCTTAATAGCTATAAGTAACTCAAATTAAGCAGCTAATATCAACTAATAACAATGTAACATGGCCTCAATGTTTATCGAAGGGTTACTGAAGCAGATGTAACATTAGCTTTGCTTTTAAACTGTGAGGGGTTCAACATGGAATGAGGACGCCTGAACAGTTCTGCCCAGAGCATGGCCTTTCACTTTTCAGCGTGTGATTTTGGAAAGGTAAAGAACGTAAATCTCCTTGAATCTGACAAGAATAACAAGCATCATTTTTAAAAGTGCCCCAGACATGTTTAACCACGACAAGCTCGAAATCCACAGAACCAGCCTGAAAATGACGAAAATCTGAAAAAATTGCATGAGTTTCAACGGAGCACAGCCGAGTAGTTGTCAGAGCTGGAAGATGCTACGCTCTGATTAGCCCGTTTGCGTTTCAGAGTGATGCTTTGCGAAGGGTCAGTTACTTTTATCTTTAATTGGTGCTGCTACTGTACTACACATAGATTTGTAGTTTTACTCTTTGCTGGCAAAACATCGCACTCTAGACTAGACTTCAGACTTTAGGGTGTACGTGTGTGTGCATGTGCCTGTGTGTGTAGTCTGATTGAGAGACTGCAGAGGTTGTCAAAGTGACCTTGGGTAAACAACTCTAATTGACATTTGTTGTTCCAAAGGGTCTGATGGGTAACAGAGTTTCAGCAAATATCTTTTATCTAATAAAACTGAACTGTAATAGTTTGATCTAGTTTGAGTTGAGATTCTAATTGTAACAACAGAGAAAACTATTTCCTGGTGTCAGCTACCAAAAAAATCTAAACTTATTTAAAAATATTTCAAGCAAAGTTTTTTTTAAAGGATTTTTTATGAGTTAATTGATTGGAAGCAACATGTACAGTTACTGCGAACCCAACATACAAACAACAAACAGGACTCATCCTGAAGCATAACAGTTAAGCATGTTTCCTTGTTTTTCAAACATTGGGCATAGATGTCAGTTCACATCCAGCGTTGTGTTGTATGAAGAAAGTCATTTTCTAAGTCATGGCAGAAACTGGACGACGCTCCATTTTACAGCGCAGAACAAATAAGCACAAGACAGCTGCCCCGCATCGAGCAAGTTTGCTGTCAAAGCACCCTCCTCATTTACTGTTCGGTTATCTCTCCTCCTTTACACTCACACACACGTCGTAAAAAGCAAAAAACCAGCAGACCCCTCCACATGCAGCGAGGCTGTTTCCAAACACTTGCTGAGTAGCTATCAAACACATTCTTGATCAAGGACAGGTCTGTGCAAACCTTCCAGCTGTGAACTGGCAATGTGAATCCACTCAGTGAACAAAACGAGTGCACATGGATAGCAATCAATAAAGATCTTCTTTTTCCACTTAAACCCGCATGGTTTGCATTTGCTATAAGAGCTGATGCACATCACTGATATTGATACAACGATACTCCAACACAAAACATTAATGCTACAGAAAAATGTGTATGTCTGTTTTCTAAGGAGGACACATTGTTTTTGCCTAGGGGTAGAATAGGAAAGGAAATAACTGAACAGCTGCAAATCACATTATGTCGTGGCTTCTTAAAAATATCCTCCCAAGATAACAAGGTTTGACTGCACTCCATGAAGCTCAATTAAAGATGCTGTTGTATATACTTCAAAAAAAAGCTAGGACCATTTCACCCTTAGACAGCAGTGTTACAGTGTCACAAGAACATGGTTCTGTGACACTAAAGCATGAAGAGTGTCAACATTGTATGAAAATATACCTGTATCACCTGCCTTTTCTGCACCATAAATTAAGGCTGCAACAGTGAAGAACATCCAGTCCCCACAAACGGAGATGCCAGTTCCAACCGATTAATCAAAAAGAAATTGTGGTATCTAAAAAATTCAAACTCCACAGGGAAACCCAAAACCTTTGCCTAAACTGCAGTAAACTAGTCCTCCAATGAGGAATCCAGACTGTCTAACAATGACAGAACTTGCTGCAAAACTAACTTCTGACTCCTACCAGCAACACTAGCAGAGTTACATGAATTGGGGGTAATTCAAATTTACACAGTTGGGCCCATTTTTGGTCGGCAAAGTACAGAAAGTCAAAGTGCAGCATCAACATTGATTTTAGCATTTAGATTTTCAGGGGCAAACAGAAGGAGAACATTTACTCTGACAAATTCCAAAAGAAGTCCCATCTGCAGCGGCAAATTACTGATGCCTGTTGATCTCAATGTGTTTTGTCAGACACGAAAAGACATGCCGCTCTGTTTGTAAATGTGTTCAGAAATTTGGCGGTGGTCGGTCATTTGAGGAACTCAAGACATTCCAGGCACTGTGCTGTAATTGTCTGATGCAGAAGTCATATATCTGGTGTAGAGAAAAACCCGACTAAGTAACAGAGCTGTAAATGCAGCTTGTGAACGGTTGCACACAAACTTTGAGTGCTAAATACATTGTTGATTTCAGCCATTTAAAGTACTAATATGAATATGTATAGTACTATTTATAGTTTGTATGGCTGTGTAAAAATATACATGATAACATAATATTTCAAGCATGTGATATTTGTGGCCTTTGAAAACAAACATTAAATAAGAAGAAGATGTACACTGTTTAAAAATGCATAAATGAATAAAATTTTACAATAACTTTTTACAATAACTAACCTGGCAACAATTAACCAGTAACTTACTGTAATTATATTTACAATAAAACTACTGTACTTGTATTTAGAGTAGTGGTTTCATTATTGTAAAATGGATTTGCAGCACTAGTTTCCTTATTGTATTTCTTTTCACAGTGCTGATTTATTTACTTTATACTGGTTTACAGGTCTGTTCCTGTCTGTAAAATGTATTGACGTTGTTCAAGTCTTTATTATAATTTTTTTTACAGTGCTGTTTTCTCACCTGCATATTTGTTTTCAGCGCTGGTTTCTTCACTGTATTGCAGCATATAGTATATATTTTATCTTACAAGGATGGGTTTCCACAGTGGGCCTTGAACTCTGTTCTCCCAGATCATGAGCAACTGCACTGACCATTCAGCAACAGATCAGCTTCATCAGAAAAACTGCATACTACTCATCATATACAATTATGAATAATAGTACAGACAATGTATACAGTAGTCCTTTACTATTGTGATTTTCCACAGTCGTGATTTGACTACTGCGATCTTCTAAAGTAGTCCTTTTCTATTTTCACAGGAGTTATTTGTCTGCTGTTATTCTCCACAGCATAATTTAACTACTGTGATTTTTTACAGTAATGCTACCCTACTGTAAAAATTGATTACAGTATTTAACTGTGTGTTCAAGGTAATTTTTTTAGGGGATCAATAAATGCAAAAAATGTTTGGAGGTCACATGTTTAAAGTGAAAACTTGGCATACCTTATGTGGATGTCCAGTCACCGTTGACGGCAAATCAATTTCTCAGTGTGTGCTATATTGACTGACAGAGTTCTCCTGCTCACGGAGCTGTGTCGACAGGACCCAACATGTATTGTGCCAGGATGCCCTGTGCGTGAGCTTCAGACGCCCACACCCACTGAACAAAGCATAATCAAGGAAAACCAGATTTGTTTTTGAGCCGTCTCATGCCCCCGGCTACTCAACTGAAATATCCTTCAGAACAGCAGCTTTCTCAGCAGGAGAAGTCTGCATTCTCTGTCTAAGTTGCAAGTACTAAGAAATTAATAGCTTCAATTTACCACATTTACTATTAACTCTAATTGGACATTTAGTTAAAAAGTGATAAATTCCACTTCGAATCTGTGATTTCTCAACATTTTGTGCTTTCTCCTATTTTTTTTCAGTCCTACCTTATGTCTTATTCCTCTTCAGTTTTTTTTTTTTTTTTTTTTTTCATTTTCAATTTGTACTCTGGACATAAAATATCCCATTCACAGTTTTGTGAAAATACAGTAGTTGGGTAGTTTGTAGGGCTCTGCTAAAAAATCGATACGGCAATATATCATGATATCTGCATCGTACTGTGACCCATGTACTAGGATATGTATGGTAATGCAAAGTCCTTGCCAAACCCCAGCCTTAAAGTCCAGTGACACAACAGAACACTTCTGCACTTTATTTTCATACTTTTCATTTCAGTGTGTCCTGCTTAAGTGCAAAATTGCATTTAATTTTTTTTTTTTTTCATTTTGATGTTTTGGCAGCTACATCGGTGTCTTTGTAATTTTCCAATACCATCCAAATAAATTGGAAAGAAAATCTGAAGTGATCTGACTCAATTTGTCAGTTAAATTATCAATATAATAAGATATGATGTACTAAGACTATCCAGACTGGACACAGCAACTTGTATTTTAGCTATGTTTTTACATTTTCGGTGAACTATTTTGAATATCGCAATATGCATTGCATCGCAATGTTTCATGAAATAATCGGATCGTGACCCATGTATCATGATGCATACTGTATTGTGAAATTCTTGCCAGTACCCACCCCTAGTAGTTTGTAGTGAGATACACAAAGTAATGTTCTTGTGAATATACAAATAACTGATTTATATTTCCTCTCACAGAGGTGCAGAATTTACATGCATTTAATGTGTTCACGCATAAAAGAAGACGTGAGACCACACAGCTGTCACTTTTTGTCAGTGCAGGTTCTTTGAAGTCAGCTCGGTGTGTCAGGGCTCTGAAGGGCAAAGCAGTGAGTAAAGCAAATGACATTAAGGGAGGATGTGAAACACCCAGCGCACTGATGACTGAGAGCTGACCTTTTAAATGTGATGCAGTGCAGTGTTAGTCAACCACAGCATGTATAGTCTAAATTAGTATTACAGATGCTTCAACAGCATGATAGTGTTACAAAGTGTTTATTATCTTTAACACATCTGCTTCGCTTCAGAGATCCCTGCATAATTTAAAAAATCTCGCTGGTCCTGATTCAAAGTGTGATGTTTTGGACTGGAGACTAGCACATGTGCTTTTCTCTAAAATAAACTCATTCACATTTAACAGCGATCATATGGAGTTAATTTCACATTTGGTCTGGTACAAATGTTTTGATTTAATTGTTGCTGATTTTCAGACAGCCGAAAAAACAAAGAGCTGTTTTGATGTGAAAAGTCCCATCTTCTCTTTTGTTCCACCATTCTTGTTTATATAACGAGGACGTTTTGTGTGTTTGATCCTGACAACTCGAAGCTCCAGGGCCATCAACCAAGGCTAAAACGTTCAATGCTGCTGTCTGGGAAAAAATGTTGTGAAAAGATATGCACAGTGGAGAATGTATTCCTGATGTGTTTTTGTGAGCGCCTGTCTGCATGTCATGTCTATTTGTGATGCTTCTGAGCCCCACGGAAAAAGCCTTTTCTCCATTTGGCTGTTGAAGTAAAACTGGCAGATTGTCTGCATCGTGAAAGCAAATACATTGGCTTCCTGGTAGAATTTTCTCCAAAGTAGAACGTCTTTGTAATTGTCAGCAATATGGAGCCAAAAAACATAATCAACTTTTGAATACACCTTGGCACAGACAAGCTGTCCTTGCACACAATGGTTCCTTCCCATAGACAGAACGTAAATGTGTGCACACATGAAATCCTTTCAAGTACACGCATAAACACATCACGTACACAAGTATTCACCATTCTCTCTTGTGCTCTCTGTGTTTCATACACACACACACAGACACTGACTATGCCTGCAAAATTGCATTTAGTAGGATTTCAGGCAGCCTGAGTGTACAAACCGGCATGGTGTTTGCCTTTAATTGCAAGTCAGGCTATAATAGGGGGATGCAGCAACTATTTCCTGTTTCCCATGGGCAATCTGGGAGGCTACAAATTGAAGATGATTCCTACACATGGCCTAGATTCCCCCTGCAGTCATATTACCCTCTGCCCTCTGTAACAGCTTATCATTGTGCAGTAACAATGTCAGAGAAAATAGTGCACCTGACGCTCACCCCTCCCTCCCCCCCACATTCTTGCTATCTATCATCATGTTGTGCTCTCTATCTCTAAGCAGAGGCAAACCCCTGGATTGATGGGGTAAGACTGACATTTCTTGTCTCCTATTAGCCAAAAAATGTTACCCAGAGGCTGAAATTCTACACTGATATGTACAATGGTGGCTTAATAAAATGATACTTAACCCGTCTTTACATGGAATAATAAAAAATCTCCAATCGTCAGTCAATTTCCAGCAAAGTCATTTTCGCTCTGCTGTAGGATTTTCAGGAGCAGCCCCTCCTCTGGGTTCTGGCTCCTCTGGTTAAGGTTTGGATTAGTGGCTGTTGCTGAGTTCACCGTGTGTGTGCCTCAATCTGTTGAGCATCTGGCTGGAGACGTGTCCGTTGTTTTATTTTTAATACCCATTTCCCTTTGCTGAGGGAAAGAAAAAAGAAGAAGAAACTACGCTAATGCCACGCATAGCTTTACTACAAACACTGGTGTATTTCCATCAGTGTAAATATTATCAAGACATGTCTGTATCATTTCATGTCATATTCCATCAAACAAATGACCTTTCACTAAGCTCCACCCTCTAACGCAAACAGGCCAATCAAGGTGAAGCATCTGCCAATTCTGACCAGGGTCTCACAATTACACGGTTGTGCTCCATTGAAATTCATGCAGTGTTTTCAAATCTTCGTCATTTTCAGGCTGGATCTGTGGATCTCAAGCTCATCGTGATTAAACGCTGAGTTTGGAGTACTTTTAAAAGTTATGCCCATTACTCGGCAAGGTTCGAAGGAGATTTACGTTCTTTCCCTTTCCAAAATCAAATGCTGAAAAGCATTAATGCTACATCTGGGCAAAACTGTTCAGCACCCTGATTCTCTGTTGAACCCCACACAGTTCAACAAGCACCGTTGTGTCTGCTTCAGTAACCCTTTGTTAACACTGAGTCCATGTTACATTGTTATTAGTGGATAAAAGCTGGTTAATTTGAGTTACTTAGAGCTATTAGGAGCACTAGCTAGCTAAGCTAAAGTCTATGGCTGGAGTCTGGAGGCAGCAGCTCTTAACAGTTTGTAACGCTGGTAACCCGAACTCAAACTTGACCAAAAAACCCAACCTGAGGCATAGATATAGGCAAGTGCAGGCAGTGCAATCGCACTGGGGCCTGCATGAGTATCAGGGCACGCATAATGTAGTCTGCAAATATATGACCAAGATGTGCTTGAAGAAAGCAAATTAAGTTAGACCAGCATGCACTTCATTAGAACTTCTGTGTTTTCTTCATGTGAAAGTTTGATACATAAGCCACTATATATGCATGTCTACTTTCATCATGGTTTCATTGATTTTACTGAAAACAAGTCAATAATACGAATAATATGATGGGCTTATTTTCCACATAGAATACTATAAAAACTTACGTAGCCCCTAAAGGGACATGGGGGGGGGGGGGTTGGGGGGGATTGATGGGTGAAAAAAAAAATAAGGATGAACTTTTGCGAGATCTCGCAACATTTTTTCCTATGGTTTTTTTTCCTTTTAAAGCAGTGTCAGTGAACCGGAAGTAAAACAGACACAATTCACCAGTGGGAGAGGTTAGTTGCAATCATGGAGGATGATTTGGAGCGGTTCTTAGTCTAAAAATCAATAAACTTCTCCCACGGATGATGTGTATACTCCTCCATCGTTGTGTGTCTGTTTTACTTCCGGTTCACTGACACTGCTTTAAAAGAAAACAACTTTTGCGAGATCTCGCAAAAGTTCGTCCTTATTTTTTTTCACCCATCAATTCCCCCCCATGTCCCTTTAAGGGCTCCGTAAAAACTAACTGAAATACTATAAAAACTATGGATGACTAAGTAGCACTGTAGAATCCAACACATGGTTGGTACTTTACATATATGCTAAATTTTGTGTGCATATCTAAGTGTGTGTGTGTGCTTTGTATCTGATCAGCCCAAGAGCCCGTCATAATAGCCTGCACTAGGGTCCATCGTTACTAACCTCCGCCACAGAACCCAACTTTACTTTTAACGTTAATATACGAAGAGACGTGTCCTCTGCTTGTCCTAGACGGGTTCTGAGTCATTACAAGAGTCCTTGTTTGTTTCATGAATGAAGTGAAACACAAGTTGAAGCGGATGCACTGTGATCTGTAG
>JAPQLA010000006.1:1612079-1624431 GCA_029822935.1 Naso vlamingii | reverse complement strand
AATGAAAAATTATGTTTACCAAGCTGACACACACGGACCATTCAACTTAATGTCAGTTAACGTTACTTTTCCGATCTGTCGGCAAAATAGACGAGTAAGTTTGCTAATTACGTAACGAACGTACACAACAGCTAACGTTATTGACGTTTAATATTTTCCCAAGACTGGCAGGTCGGCAAACGACAAACTCGCTTAATATCTGTGCTGAACTGACATATCTGTCAATGCTCGCTCATCCCAGGTGAATGTTTGGGCAAAGCAGGAGAATAATCCGGCGCCGCGTTTGGTCAAATTCTTCTTTTTTTGTCTTTGGCAGGGTACGCACTGCTGCCCCGCGTTGTTAGACTTGAGTACTGCACGTGCACAAATGAAACACGGCTCTCAAGCTTTTTTTTGCGTAGTTTTATGTGACAAATCGTACCAGCGTACTTTGAGGTCAAAATGCATATCTGCTACGCAAAATACGTACAAGTTGGCAGGTCTGCTGTACTCAGATGACAGAGAGCTGCTGCATCATGACGCACTTCAACTGTCTGATTCACATTTGATTCAACAGACAAGAGACAGCTTATTATTTTACATGATTAACTGTAATAGAACAAAATAAACATTTTGATTATTCATGTGGCCTAATGAAATGCGGAGGACATCCACTAAACCTGCCTGTAAGATTTTAGATAGGACTGGTCATGTGTGCTGTTGACCAGGACAGCCACGAAACTAGCGCTCCGCCAGCTGCGCTGCACTTCAGACCTGGTTTGGGCTGGCGAGAAACGCAGCCCAAATTTACCACCAAAATTTCACTACGATAGCACATCTTTACCCTGCTTGCCGCAGCCTGGTCCACGAAAATAGCAACTTGGCGCAGGTGGGGGAAAAAAAAAAAGCCAATTGCGCTGCACGAAATTACAAATACGCCTAGACGTGTGCTTAGACCAGCTTTGCGCCATCATGAAAATAGAGCCCTTAGTATTAACACCAATACCAATAACTGGTATCTATCCATACATAGAAAAACCCAAGTTGTCCTGTCTCAGAAAACTTCACGGGCCCTATTTCAAAGATCTGTGGTGCATAGTCTGAAGTGCACAGTTCAAGTTCATGGTTCTAGTTCAATTAGGGTGTGTCCAAATACACTTCACTACTTCGACAGCGCATAATCTGAGCGCTAAGTGAGGCCCATGGTGCAAAGGGGACAGATTCGTTTTGGGCATAACAGGGATCAAACCAGTCTGTGTGTCGTTTCTTATCCCCTTTACAAGCCAGGTGCACTTAGACAAGGTACACTGCTATTTCGATGGCGGAGACAATCAGTCACAGAAGTGAATGCGTTAGAGCATGGGGGTGCATCATCTACGGGAGCATCAATCATTTACCAAAGCTCCCCGAGGTGAAACAGGCACAGGAGGAAAGTGTCATCGTCTTTTGGCGTCACCAGAACAGTGGAACAATGCAGAAAAAGGTCAAATGATGTCAGGAGACGAGGAAGGCAAAAGCTTCACTGCATACAGTCATGATGGGCAAGACAGGCTGATACGCCCCCATGCGTAACAAGCAGAATGTGCGTGCCTTGAGAGCCCGCCTGTATACATGTATCCAAATAGTCCGTCCTGTAAATAGACATTTTTTTTGTTGGTCGATAGCGCAAACACTTTCTGGTGCCACAAGATAGCAATGCATGGAAAGTACAAGTACCTTGCTGAACTAATTGTAGGTATGACATTCATATGATTCTGCTAGTCTGTTTGGGAATTGCATGCATCATGCTGAAGAAATAGGCAAGACCATGAATCTCACTGCAGCATGCAGGCTGTGTGGCTGCTCTCATCTGTTAACATGGAGAACAAAACATGGAGCAACTCTGAAGCACTGCTCATGAGCAAAGCTTAGCTGTACATACATACATCAGCTACTTAACTGATAATGTTGTTGTTTTATTAGACATCACGCAATTTTAAAGTACTGCGCTGCAACTGTAATCCAGTATTTATACCATTTGTTTAATGAATAACAGGAGCTTTATTATATATCACTTTAATGGCTTCTCGAAAAGACGGTCGATAGTAGCAAAAATTATTCTCATTTTAAGGGCTGTTTAAGAGGAGGCCGTTGCTGCTATTTTAGTAATTATTAGAGTTAAACCTCAGTGGGACACTTTCAATTTGTGAATACAGGAAGTGTTGAGTTTGCATTAACAATGTAACACTGTAAAGGTAACAGGGAAATGGGAGCAAATGAAACCAAGTCCACAAAACACGACCAATTAAAAGTATCAAACAGAGGAAATAAAGCCTGCCTCCAATACACGCCACAATCACACAAAGACCTGCTGCCCTCTGCAGTTGTTTTTTAAATATAGGCCCCTGTTGCTATTTAAAAAAATACGGTATAATAAGGTGTCGGTTTATTAGGAACATCTGCATGTGGCTTAATCTAATGTGCTCTGATACACAGTAATGCATTCCTACAATAAGTTCTCTTTAATCCTTCTTTCATGAAGGTTACACTGTTCAGTAAAACATTGTTTTAGAGAATCCTTTATTTAACTGTTTAAAGGTTTAATGACAATAGCAAACATTATCTGTGTTACAGATTAGCATATTGAACATTATCATTGTTAGCATGCTGAGTCAAGCGTTTATAGCTCACTGTGCCGGTAGTTTCACGGAGCACAGGGCCACCATTTGCTTTATAAAATCTCTGTAAAATCAGGTACATAAACCTTTCAAACCTCATTCATGGCCACAACCTACATGCAGTTGTTTTGCTTTGCCACGGACATGACTCTCCAATTATTATTATTTTTTTTTTTAAACCTTTGCTTTACACTAATGTCTCTAACTATAACTTGGATTTACTGTTATCTAACTTTAAAAAATATATGTAACTTTAAAAAACTGTTACCATTACAAGTACTTTTCAATTCATTTAAACCCTCTTTATTTGGCTCCTTATGTGCATTTGTCCTTAAGTAGGCCTCTTATCTAATAGCCAAGCATCTCACACTTGTGGGTAAGCACACAATAATGCAACATTTTGTCTGTAAAAGTTAGAGTATTCTGTAGGCAAGGAGACCAGTTCTTACTAATGCTGTTAAGTGTTTCTTTTTGATTAATACTTCCAGAACTGGGTTTTATATGATAAGGAGCTTTCATGTACACTTCACTATCGTATTTTTAACTCAGTAAATATGTTGTTTACCAAAAGTGTTAAACAGACTGCTTCATAATTTAAATGAATAAAAAGTGTTTGGGGGTCAGGTTAAACTTATAGGACAGCACAGAACTGACTTCCACAGCATGAACTCACACCACAGCAGGCCAAAAAAGCATGAGCACCATTACATGAGGTACATGAGACCATCAAATCCCAATTGATTAAAGAGCTTTGAACCATCTGCCACCTTCTGAAGGCTGTACAAAAAGATTGATGATGTTTATCATGTTTCTATAAAACTCCAGAGGAGGCGTCAGAGCCAGCTCATAACTGGCCTGTAAATCGATATCTGTACGTCAGACGAGGCAGAGCTTGTGGAAGCATGATTTCAGTCCAACATGCGCATCTGTGTGTGTGTGTGTGTGTGTGTGTGTGTAATTCTGCTATGGTCTGAAATTGAGGCATCTGCTACCAGGTACATCCGTTCCAAGTGTGGAAATGGGTTTCGAACAAACCAATACGTTAGCTGAAAATGAACTCCCTGCTGCTGGAACATTTAAAATATTTTTTAAAAGTAGGCATTCACATGTGATCTCTACATGCACCAGCTTAGCTCTGTTCACAAAAAAATATCCAAAATACTCCAAATGGCATACAACAAAAGGAATATATTTGCCAAAAACGTACACTGCAAACACACTGACTGACTCTGGAGGACTTTGATCCAGAATTTATTTAGCCTAATTCTAATCACTTACTGAACTGTTTTCATCAGCACACCATTTATCCCCATTCAATCTTCACAATTTTGTGCAGATAGAGCCCTTTAGTTTTACTTGCAGTGAATCTTTGTTGATTGCTTTAAAACCCTCCATTAGATAAGAACCACACTTGCCATCTCAAAACATACAGACTATAAATCTTGTCCTTATCTCTTGTATTAATCAAATCTTTATCTATCTTTATCTCCCTCATGCTTGCCTTTTATAAACTACCACTAATGTACTAATTAATTACATTTTCTCAGGAGCTATTACTGTGCAAGGACTGAAGTATAGACGTATTAGAAATTGATTACAGACAAAGGACAAACCAAAGCATTTCAGGCTGCAGGCTGCTCTGATTGGAAATGGTTTTGCAGACCTAACTAATTGTTTTTAATTAAAAGATCAGATGATAGCCAACAGATTTCCTTTTGGAATAGTGATTTGTTGATTAAAACTAACCCTCTACCTTATCTGAAAATTAGAGATTGAGAACAATGCACTCTAACCTATTCTAAGTAAACGTTTTAGCTAAGTTGTGAAGTTTGGGGAAAAGCGCAAGAACTGACTTGACTTTTAAAAACATATCTTAATGCAATGCACTTGTTGTGTTGGCAGAGAAATGCACCAACAGCAGTCAGTATGTCTACATGATGTTAGAGATAGTTGATTTATCGTGTTAGTCCGGCTAAAACCGGACTTTTAAAATGCATGTAAACATGTTAGTCCAACTGAAATCACACTAAATGGAATTTCTCAAAGTTGAGCTAAGTCACCCAGATCATGTGACTGGAAGTCAAATAACTCTTGCATGTAAACACCTCCACTGGACCCCAACTGGCCCAAGCAATCTGCACATGATCGACAGTCCCTGCAGCGTCTTTGACCTGGAACCCAAACAGCATTTATTTGTAGAAGAAAGCCAGTATGAAAACAAAAGCCCATAAGCACAACGAGAAGCATGCATCGAACTTCTACCAAAAGCGTGGATATGAAGTGTACAGCACTGTAAAGTTGCCCATTTTTTCACTGTTAGCCACTCGCTAACTTGTTTGTAGCTTGTTTGGTTAACCGGAAGGTCCGATAGCAACCAGCCAAACAGGGCATATCACTGCCAAATGAGTCAGACAAAAAAAATTGATTCTCCCTCAGTGCTTGTATACTGGGACAAGGACAGTAGTGTGATAAATGGCCTAACTGAGCTTTAACCATAGCTCGACTTAATTGTGCATGTAAACACACTAAGAATTTCATTTGCATAAATATTGTAAATATAAAATGTGTTGAAATAGAAGGAGTAGATTCATATTTTGTGTTGCACTTTCAGATGTTTTTACCATTAATGCAAAGCAAACTTGTCAGTCTTAAAATGCCACTTCAGTATGTTGTTTGAAATGTTATTTGCAGGTAAACAGATTAGATTCTGCAACCGACTGCTCTACGTTGAGATTTCTGGACCAGTCCAAGGTTTTAGGTTTATTGAACTGAAACCTCCTCTGATAAATGACATACATCCTTGATAAAGAGATTATGTTTGTGGCATCAGATATTTGCCTCAAAAACACAAAGTAATCTCGTGTAGTCTTTACTCCAGTCTCTATATATTTTTGCCTACCAATCAAAGAGCCTGCAGAGTGATCTGGAAATGCATTACTCTGGAAGCTGCTAAGGCCTCGTGTTTCAAAAAGTGGTGACCTTTCTGTAAGCTGCAAATGCAGTCTTCAGTTTACTACAGGGATATCTGAAGAAAATACGTCACAGATGGAATAAGTGTTACACTTTCTTCCACTATGCCAAATTTATTTTATCAACCAGTTTGCCTTATTTTTTATTTTAGAAAACGTTGTTCAAATAATTATGTCTACAATCTAATGACTCCGTAAAGTAAAATGATTCTTTTCTTAAGAAGTAACCTAAGGAGTAAATTAGAGAGCAGTATGATCCAACATCTAATTTACAAAAAAAAAACAAAAACAAAACACCTTTCTCTGCTAGTACTCAGATAAAATATCAAAGTTGTGAAGCTCTACAAACTTTTTTAAGAAGTGTGTGTCTGTTTTCTAACTCGGGGCTAATAGTACCGCACTGATCCAAAGTGACATGGCTCATTTCACTCGAGACAAGCATATGGATTTGGAGCAGGGTGCCGAGTGTCCCAAAAGTTTAGAAGTGCACCCGAAAGAGAGAACTCTATCAAGGCTTCTGAAGGTGGCACTGCCCTTGTTCAAGAGCTAATTTTATCAGATGTGCTACCATGGTCAGGAAGCATTCTATTTTATTTGCTGGGTGAATGTGCCACCTGTAAGGCAGACAAATGAGTGCAATGCACTTTGTGGAGAACAACATCATTGACCCTGCGCTCCTTTACAGCTATAGATTTCCCTCCAATGCAAGCTCCATATCCACAAGGGCAGAGACAAGGCCTAGCCAATGATTCATTTAAGCACTTTTGTACCTATTTAGCTATTAATCTACTGGGCACTTCGCCAGAGTTTTTCATGTCAGAAAATTTACCTTTCTATTTGTGCCTCCTTCCAAAATTGAGACACTATCTATTATTCATAAAATTCAACTGTTTTTCCAGTTTGGTTACTGTGTGTAACATGAACAAAAATCTGTTTTATATTTGTTGTGTTTCTGCACTATGTCTTTTGGATGGATTTCAGCCAGACAGGAATACCATTAGGTGAAGAAATAAAACTCAGAAGCTACACTGTGTAATATAAAGGCAGCACACAGTGGGACTGACTCCAGTAATGGTTCATGCTGACACACACAAGCAGGGGATGGTCACTTAAAAGTTGTGCCCTGTGGCAGTTTACAAAAAATGGGACTGGGCTGCTCAGTTATGAAGTTGCTCATTGCAGTTGTTGGGTTCACTAAAACAGAAAGTGCCAAAAGAATACAGAAATACATCCATGCAAGCCAAGCACATTTAGAACAAGGATTATTTCTGATTTCTGATTTAACAGGAACATATGTTGATGTGACATGCCACACAATCTGACATCAGAGCTGAAATGATAATCAGTTGGTCCACTGACAGTAAATAATCACAGTCTTTTAATAAATAATTGTTTTAAGTCACTTTAAAAAATGCCACACATGCCATCCTTGTAGTTTTTCCAGTGTAATCATTTGCCCTGTTTGTTATGAAACATGACTAATAGAAGGCCAAATATAAAAAATTTAGTTCAGTATTTGTAGTTTTGAAGTTACTGAACCTTTATTACTTTGTAGTAAATCTCTTCTACTGATGGAGAATTATCATTGTCGGGAATACAAAGTACCACAACCTGAGAATTGACTGGACTAATCCATTAGAAGCGGTGTAATGATTCATTCAATTTAGAAATACCTTAAAGCAATAAACAAAGTCACATAGCGTGATGTCGATTATGTTGTACAAACCCCAAGGTAACCTTGCTTTGGCGCTGCATCACTTGCACTTCAATAAAATGACATTTTTCTTACCACTTTGTCTCTTGATGTTTGTCCATGACTCGTACTCACTTTTTTTTACTGCCATGTATAACCTTAAAACACAATTGCTGCTTTTTCCCAGATGTTTAGACTCTTGAGTAAATAATAATACATGCAATGTAAAAACTGTTTTGACCCAGCCAGCACATACACTTGAGGGTGTGATTTGTGAAGAGATGATGAGTATGACCTGCAAGCCAGCAATATTTTCAATTGTTTTCGAGAGTGAAATTGGCAGGAATAACTTCTGGAAACTGCCAGAGTTGTTTTTTTGTTTTTTTGTTTTTAAATCCATGTGGCAAAACTGCAGACTTTTCACAATGCAGCAACATTAGAGGTCTCTCTCTTGGCAGCCTTCATTCTGGTGGGTGACAGAATTTGGTCAGTAGAATAGCAGTGAGCTAAGCACAATACCGTCAAAAAAACAAAAAAGGGCAAAGCACTTCATGTTAGGAGTACAGGTGGACCACGCAATCATGAAGGTTTATCTTCACAAGCCTCACTTCGCTTGAGATCTAATATTCAGTTGGGGTTTCAAAAATATTTTTAAAAATGTTCTTACTTGGGTTTTCAAAGTTAACACGATAATAATGAGTTAACACAAATTCCTTTAAATGCCACTAATTTATTTTGACAGGCAAGTAACATGCACACAGGCTGTAGTTTTGACCCTCGGCTCGCCCCGTTGTTTGAGAAACCAGGAAGCGATGCAGCAGTAATGTTGTGGATGTTAGCAGTAGTGCTGCATAATTAACTGAAATTCAGTCGAAATCACAATATGACCCACTGCAGTTTTTAAATTGCAGGGAGGTGCAAAATTTGTTCAAAGAGAAATTAGTGTGCCATAATACCATTTAAATTCAAATACTGTGGTGCTGCAAAGCTGTCCTGGCCTACATCATGTTCTATGAAAAACATTTTAAACATCTTTGTTTGTAACAGATCCCTGCAAAATTACACCATAATTATTTTCATGTTTTTCAATGAAAATGACAATAATGAGGTAAAAATCATCATTCTGTCTTATATCAGAAAAAAGCAGAAAAAAAAAAAAATCTGCTTGAGAAGAAATGGACAAAATAAAGGTTCAGTGGAAGTTTGGCTTCAAAGCCCTGCCAGATGGTTGTCTCGACAAGACCAAAGTTATTTGCATCTGCTGTCGATGTAAATTGAGTTACCAACAGAGCACGTCCAGTCTCAAATACCACCTGCTGACCAAGCATGCAGGTGATGCAGAGAGCCCCCCCCTCCCACTCGCCAAAGGCAGACCATGCTGGATAGTTTGCAACAGAGACGAATGGACAACTCACCTTTGAGGTTACTCTGGAAAATATTCTTGACAGTGTTTATCATTGTTTTGGACTGTTGCAATGATAATAATTAAGGATGCACGGTATTGGATTTTTTGTAGATATCTAATATGCTGAGATTTTACAACTACATTATCCAATAATCAATAATAATCCAATAATAAATACCGCTATATATGTATATTTTTTCCCAACACCTAATTGCCGGAATCATCAAATCTCTTCTGTAGTGGATTTTACATACAGTATTATTATGCTTACTCTACCCTGTTGGCCTGTCAGCAAATGCAGGCATAAATTACAAAGCTTAAAATTATGTATTATTAATTCTTTGATACATTTTTTAGCTTATGTTATGTAAAACATGTCATATTTATGTAGGACAAGTGCTTTTAAACAAAACAAGTAAGATAGATCGTACTTAAAACTGGATGATGCTCTCGCTGAGACATACATAACAAAACCCACAACCAGGACAAATTTGTTTTGTTTTACAAGTGACAAAGTAAGTAAACATAACGTCTGTCCACAGGGAACATGGGAAACAGCAGATATCGGATATCGGCATGCTGGTCATTTTAATTTTTAAACCAATATCCAATAACTAAACCAATACTGAAAATGTGCTGATGGTATCATCCATCCCTAATAATACACATATACATATTTGTATAAAGCAAGCATATTCGTCTATTCCCATGTTGATAAGAGTATTAAAAACTTGAAAAATAGTCCTCTACGGTACATTTGGAACAGATACTTATTTACTTTGTCCTCTTCTTCCCATTTGGGAAATAAGGCTTTGACGATCTGGCGCCATTCATCTCGGTCTTTTGCTATCTTCCAAGCCTCGCCCCATGTAAGTTTCATTTCTCTCTGCTCACCGTCAACTGTCTTGCACCAGGTGTTCTTTGGCCATCCAGGCTTAATGCTACCTTTGGTATTCTACCCTGGTCCATTCTGAGTGTGTGGCCTAGCTATCTTAGCCGCTGGCGTTTTATTTCATGGATCACACTGTTGCAACCAGTTTTGCAGTAAAGTTCCTCATTGGACATTTTGCTGGGCCAGAAGATGTGGCAGATTTTCCTCAGGCACCCATTGTGAAAAGCACTGATCTTATTCATATCTCCTTTTATCACTCGCCAGTTTTCTGATCCGTATAGGACAATAGGACAGATTTGAAATTGCTGTTACAAAGTCTAATCTTGGTCCTAATATTGTACTGCCTAGACTTCCAGATGGTCTGAAGTCTTGCAAATGCCCCACAAGCTTTGCTGAGTCTGGTTTGAATGTCCTTTTTTGCCCAATTGTCTGTGCTGATAAGGCTTCCCAGGTATGCAAAGTCCTCGACATAGTCAAGTGGTTCACTGTTGACAGTAATGGGTGCTGGGTTGATGTAGTTTATGCACATGACTTGTGTCTTTCAGGTACTGATGTTAAGACTTGTCTGCTTTGCATACTTGTTCAGTCTGTTAGTTTTCTCCTCTAGGTGTTCTCTCTTTGCGGAGAGGACTGCCAGGTCATCAGCAAAGTCAAGATCTTCTAAATGGGAGAAAGGTGTCCACTGAATGCCTCTGGGCCTCTGGGTGTTTCCCACACATTCATTGATTTGTGGCAGCCCGCCACAATATCAACATTGTCTGTCACAAATATTCTATTTGCGGAGTTGCACGTCCTGTTCAATCACTCAGACAGCGCAGCAGTGAATAATATCACATCAAATACGCCGACACAGTGGATGGAAATGTGGCTTTTGGTTTATCAGTAAAACCAACCAAGCAGAGGAGCTTCCTGTTGTTTCGAAGGCAGGAAGTAAACAGGACTTACGTATACAGATGTTAGCCGCTAAACTGAAGAGAGTTGGAATAAAAGACGAAGTAAATGTGTGTGTGTGCTGACAATAAGTTAGTAGCAGCAGCTGAGCACGAGTGAAGCCGTTAACCAGCTGCATTCTTAAAAGGCGAAGACTCAACAGCTTAATCATAGCACCACGCTAACAGTGGCGCCAATGAAGCTAACGGCTACGCTCACACTGAGCAACTGCTTGCGACCTCTTTTTGGTCACTTAGCTGTTGTCTATATTGTCTGCATATGTTAGTGAATTAGCGTTACGGTTAATTTTGCACTCTGATACTCAATGTTTGCTCCTTCATCCAGATGAGAAATGGAAAGTATTTTGCTTTGCAAACAGATATGACAATAGCCTGGTTCAACCCATCCTGATTTCAACCCACATGATTCTTCTTTATTGATTACATGTTAAAAAAAAAAAAAAAGTTACCATCCATACTGGCAACAAGCATTATGTTACAGTAGTTACAAACAGTGAGACTCAAAATCAATAAAATGCTGATCGAGTAAATATAAAGCCTAATTTTTCATCATGTTACATCTGTCAACCTCCGCCACAATTACATTCTGATTCTGTGGGAAACACTGGTTACACATGATCCGGTCGATGGTAACTAAGAGGAGGATGGGGGAGAGGGTACAGCCTTGTTGTGCACTGGATTTGGAACAGATAGTATGTGATTAATCAATGGACAATCACATGATTAATCACCATTAAATATTCTAATCGATTGACAGTCCTACTTCTTACTGATCATTGCATGTCATTTAATTTGTTAAAAATGAATCAATACATTGTACATATATGTGTGCACTGCAAATGTGCTTGACCATGACACTTATATGAAAAGCACGATAAGGTGTGCTCACCAGATCCCAGACCTGTAATTAAAGCTTTATGGTCACGGTAGCTTTGACCCCTTGAAGCCAAGAATGCTGTCTTGACAGCTATAAATTTAGTGATGAGTCAAAGGGGTCATTGTCAGCAGTCTGCTTTTCATGGTTCTCATTATTCTCAATGCCAAGTAAAGGACACTGGATGACCAGTAGAAGGTTAAATGTCTACAGCCTGCATACTCATGGAATCAAGACCCAATTTTATCCTTTTAAAGCCATGCTACTAAATGTTTGCAGAAGTGAGAAGGATGCCATTCAGCTGCCACAACAGGAATACACTCCTGTTTTATTTTGAATATTTATCACAATGTTTTCTGAGAGAAGTGGACATGTGTCATAATCATCCCCTTCCCCTGAGTATGAGAAGCATGCGCATTCATTTTTTCTTCTAAGAGAAAAAAAAATAATACTGATGAAATAATGATATTGAAGTTCATTGCATTTTATTCTGTCTATCCATCAGTCTGTAGGCTCATTAAGTGGGCGGATCTATTTCTTAGATAAGAAGCTAGGTTAAAAGCAGGGCTTGCTTACATTTTCTTGAACATTTGTATGATAGCCAAGATGTTAAATTAATTCATCCTTACATCTTTAAACATGTACAGAAGGGCTGTTTCCTTCAGGTGATGTGACAGATGGAAATTGCTAATTGCACTTTCATCCTTTATTTACTGCTGGATTTCAAAAAGCATCATAATCTGCATGCAGAACTATGCAAATGCATTCATTATGCTTGTACTGAACTAAGTTATGACTGTTAACAGCATAATCCAAATGCAATGCAGGTCCAAAACATCACACAGCAAAAGGTGCTTATTTTGTAGGGTGTACTGCAGCATTTCCTGGTTTTAAATGTTGTATATTGACAGAGAAAGCACAAATATATATATA
>JAPQLA010000006.1:1591870-1602349 GCA_029822935.1 Naso vlamingii | reverse complement strand
CTTTTGTAACGCTAATTTAACTAGCTAATATAGTCCGAGGCCTAGTAACAATTAAAATGTCTGAATGTAAAGCAGGATCGAGATAAAAACTCTTCGTGTTCATACAAGACCTCTCACCATGGCAACAACCCATAAACTAATGTAATGTCACCTGAAGCAGAGAGTGACTGCGAACCACAGATTGCAAACAGCAGGACACATGTCCACGCAACGCAAAGGGACGGCTAAGTTAGCCAACTAAATTAGGCCTACTTATTTCGGGCTAACATGGCTAACCCTATTACTGAAGCTGTCAGCCCGTCTGTGTGCGTGTATGTGTGTGTGTGTCTGTTACAATTGCAAGGCACACCATTAATCCAATTGTCTCCAGTCTTTTGCCAAAACACTTTCAAGGTGTCGGGTTTAGCTGCATCAAAAATTAATACACATGCATATACATTAAATAAAACGAAAATGTTGTAAATTTATGATGTATTTCTGCTCTGTTATATCCAGGGTTAGATGTTCCCCCTATGTCCCCCCCCGCCACCCCCTGCACTTCTCCCCTGCCCAGTCAGGCTGTTGTTCGCCTCCTGACCATTCACAAAGATTTTTCACCTTTATTCATTTTGTTACTTTCACAAAAATGCCAAAAAGGAAACTTGTTTTGTTCTTTAACCAAAATGCCAAAAGAATGACATTGCTACAGATTCACAGATTTATAGGTAAGTTGTCTCATCTGTGTTTATTATTGGCATGTTAAGTTGGTGGATTCTGTTGTACAAATGATACGTAGCGAGATATTTTTGAGCATGAATGCATGTGGGTCTGGTTGTATGCCACTGTGTGGTTCATTACTATATCAGAATAATGTAGGCCACAGCCAAACATCGCTTTTAACAGCGAGCCAAACACAAACGACTTGTTGTCAGTGTGTAAGTTTTGCACGGAGAGAGTTGAGGAGAAGTGCCACGTCAAGCAGCACGCTCATTTACAGCGATAAGATCAATGAAGTCGTTTAATCTATTCCCCCTCGTTCACTCACCTGTTTACATCAGCAGCCTCTGGTCTTGACGTGTCGCACACGGGTCAGTAAAGCTTCCAAGCAGAGGCTGCTGACGCTTCACATATTCACATCAACTCACACAAAACTTATAAATCAACGTACTTTAGCCTGCATGCGCTTAACTGATTATGTCATGGCAACGATTTTAACTACGAAAGGAATGAACACTTAAGAAAGCAAAGCTGACTGCAGATTTTGGATTATCCATCTTGCAAAAGAAAAAAAAAATATGTGTGTATCTCGGTTCAACATCGCAGCAAACGCAGAAAAAGTTTCACTTTCTCCTGACCTGCAGGCCTGTGTGTGCGAGATGGACACTGCCTGACGTGCAACAGCTGTCAGTCAAAGACAGTTAACAGATTCCCTCTGACACATTAAGGATCATTTGGACAGCATTTATAAATATAAGATTTTCAAAAATATAAGTTGTTCAGTCATTGAACAAGCCATTTAAATTTTTTTGGTACAGCAATATGATACAGGTTATTTAATTCAAAAAGAAAAATGGCTAAAAATGAATAATTTATTTTAATATTAATTTAGTATTATTCAACATAATATTTGTCTTGATTTTGATGTACACTTTATTACCTTGTTCAGTTATTTGTATTTTTATAGGTATTAATGTTAAGTTTTGTAATTTGTAAGCAAGAAATTGGCAAGGTTCAAGAATTTTCATTTTCGGCTGTGCACGTTCCTCTAATTTTTTTTACTTTTTTGGGGGGCTATTGGTGATTAAATCGGTTATCTGTTTTTTTTTCCTGGTTTAGACTATCGGCAGTATTGGTTATCGGCAAAATCAATTATCGGTCGACCTCTACCAGCCACCATTTTGTGTCATGGGTGGAGATTGATTACTTCAAGTGACTGGTGTACTCATTTTAATTAGGGAATTTTTAATCTACAATACTATTTTGGATTAATCTGCATTTTATATATTTTGACCAAGTTTGTGGTTCCTCATTGCAATTATGCAACTCAGTGATTGCAATTGACCAGTTTTGGTGGTTTGGCTTTTTGGTTATTAGCATGTTATGTATCGTGCCACTTCAGCAGCTAAGCAATACATTTATCCCACTTTGATTGCTCACATTTTACCCTGTGGTTGATACAGAGCGGGCCCAGTGTGATCGTATAGGTAATTAATGTTTTACACCATTTTTAGAATTTCTGTATTTCGCTGTTGTTAATTATATTATTTCCTGTACCACATTTAAACATTTAATGATACTATTATCTGGCAGCTACCATTTACAAATTAGTGTTGTCATTCTGCTGAACTAATGTGAAAAGGGGCAACTGCATCCATCTGACCAACAAAATGGACAAATGTTTTTATTTGTGAGGCATCTTTGCAATTTGGATCACATGTTTGTATTAGCATTAGTATCCATGTGTGGCCCATTGTGCAGTGTTTAAAAATTATTATTTAACACATACGTGCCAGCTGTGAGCAAAGCCTTTTTTAAACATGGCCATTGGTTAGGTGATTATAATATCACACCGTCATCTGTCTTTTCAGCTACACGCCGTGAGGCCGATCAGCAGTGACATCAACAGACCGGAGCATTGGAATAACCAGAAGCCACAGATAAATATTTATTCTTTCCTGTCAACCTTTTTATGCAGTCTCCACTAAAAACAACCACATTTATCTCACCATAAACATTTTTGGTTTTTGTCAAACTCTGTTATTAATTACCTTACTTGGCATACACTATAATCAATACCCACAATACTCAATCCTTGCTCACCAGCTGCATGCGGCTCTTTTTTGGCTGGTTTTGGCTCTTTTAAGTCCCATTTCAAAAACTGAAAAACAAAAAATCTTTCGAAAAACGCTGTCAGCACAACTCACCAACATTTCACTATTTTGCTGAAGCAACATCAAACTATTAGCACCCACCCCTCAACCATCTGAATGACCAATCTGGTCTCACGCTCTGTTTGCAGGTGCCTGAGACAAGTGCTCCCTCACACTGGGAAAACAAGCTTCATGTGATGCTAAAATGACAAAAGTTTTTCGAGTTTTTCTTCATGTCCAGCAATGAGGCAAAATGCATCTGTCTGCTTTGTGATAACATCATTTCACAGTTGAAAAGGTCAAATTTGCAGCGCCATCACGAAACAAAACACCCAAGGTTCAGTATGGACTTCCTGAAAGGTGGAGAGCTAAGGGCTGAAAAGTTGGCAAGACTCAAATAGAACCGAACTGCTCAGAAAAACTTCTTCCACACCAACACCAGAGAAAGGGCGACAGAGGCATCCTACAAAATCACACATGAACTGATGAAAAAGTTGAAGCCATACACTGACGGAGAAACTGTGAAGAATCACATACTGCTGGCCTGTACAACTTTGTTTCCTGAGAAAAAAGACCAGGAACAAGGCAACCAGTGGTGACCGGTGGCTCAGTTGGTGAGTGGGCGCCCCATATGCTACCGTGCCTTCAGTCACGGGTTCGAATCCACCTGTGGATCCTGTCAGTGCTCCTGACATAAGATCTGGAGGGACTGACATAAGATCTGGAGTTGGTCCCCAGGCGCTGTACTGTACTGCTCCTAGTACGTGTAGTTAAGGTTAACTATGAATAGCATTGGTTAAATGCAGATAACAAATTTCCCTACGGGGATCAATAAAGGAAATACATTATTATTCAGTGTTTTGGCGACATTCATTTAGCTAAATTATTGCTGCCACTTCTTTAAATTTCCTTTCTTTTTTCTTTTTCTTTTTTATTTTCTTGCAAACGCACCACCACCGCTCCGAGACATCTCTGCACCTGCACAGCACAGCCTGCAGTGTAGTGATGAGAGTAGCGGCGGGGGATGAGCTTGTTAAAATATTTCTCTAAGAAGAGAAAGTCGACTGATGATGAAGATAGCCTAACCTAACCTAACATTAGTCAGGTAATGGTAGGTTCGGGAGGAGGGTTGTGTTAGATGTTTTGTTATGTTTGTACATGTTGGAAGGTATGTTAGATAACCTTGAAGGTAACTTTATGCATGTCCCAAAGGGTGGCATGGGATGGCAGCTACCCCCCTAAAATAATGCCACCCCAGCTGCTATTCCAGTTTTGGAGAATCTAATTAAAAATATACATATGAAAAATAACATTATATAATAGGAAAAGTAAGCACAAAGGAACACAGAGAGGCACGCAGGAGGAAAGAATATTTTTTTTGTCAAAGTGGCTCCAGATTAGGGCAAGGTTGTGTACCACCGGTCTACATGTACAAATCTGTTTATGACAAGGCCGTTTATTTGGTGACTGATTTCACACAATCGTCTGTCTTTTCAGCTACACGCTGTGAGGCCAACGGACAGCAAACCAAAAACGATCATGTTGGCATCTGCCTTTCTCAACCAGTCTTTGCTCCTGGCCAACTCTACACAGCGTTCTCCAGGGGAAAACGAGCCAGCAACATCAAGGTCTTCAATGAACATGAAGATGGAATAACAGACAACACAACCTACAAAGCAGTTCTGTAACCATTTTCATTGCTTGATGTTTGTTGTTGACACTCTGCATTAGACGATTGCTTCCATATATCACTAATATATCACTGTCTAAATACCTCAATTCATGTTTGTCACAGAACTCCTAATCCTCCCAACACACACAAATTGTAGATAAAAATGGCATCATCTCCTAAATCTCACATACAACAAATTGTCTCTGTTGTACCATCTACAGTATTTTAAGTTACACTTGTATTGCAATTTATCTTCTTCCACCTTATTACATTTCCAAAACAAAAACTCAGTCTCTATCACAAATACTTACTTGTCTTGCTTCTTGCTTGGTCATTCTCTGCTTTTCTCTTCTTGGCTTCCTCAGTCATTGTCTTCTTTGGTCTCTTTGCCTCTGCCTGATTTCCATACTGAAAAGCGAATAGCTGAGCTAGTCTATTTTGTTGCTTGTAGCTATGTGGTGTAGTGCCGTAAAGCTGTACACACTTCTGAGAGAACCACAGCTTGCCAAGTTACATAACGCTGAAAGCCGGTGACTAGGGCGCTTTGTGGGATTGGAATAGGTCCCATTCCGTCTGTTGAAGGTTAGTGTAATTTTAGATTGACTTCAAAACTGCTATGTTAAGGTGGAAAAGCTACATAATGTTGCTTTAAGCTAAACTAGCTTTTATTTCAAGCACACATTGGCTTGCCTCATGATTAGTGGCAATTCACTGCTTACTTTGACCACGTCAGTGTGTCATTCCCACGTCATCTTCACACTGCAATAATGTGTATGGGTGCTTGTTAGGAGCACATCAAAGAAGTTGCTAATACAGGGCAAAACTGTTTTGATGTGAAAAAAAACAACTGCATTTTAACAAAGGTGGCAGGTCTCTGTAGTCAAACTGACATATTTTAAAGTAATATTCAATTGCCTGTGACTACAATAGGGATGCCACAATACAGCCAGCCCATGGTTCAATACGAACCTCGGTTCTTGGGTCATGGTTTCGGTACGCATTTTGTGCGCAGGGAGAAAAAAAAGCAATGTTTTTTTCCAAAATTATTTCTTTATTTGCCAATTAGCTAAAAAAAAATCCATTCAGACACACATTGTAAAATGTAAAATAAATAAGTGTGTCTATCATAAGGCTGTAGTCTGTCTATATCTATTTCATTTTTTGGTGCTCTTTACCTTTTATGGGACATATGCTTCTCTGTAATTTAATAATTTAGACTGGTTCTCAATAAACCCCAAAATATCTCATTGGAAACATTTAAAATGTCACTAAATTAAACCATATTGCTGACATCAAACAAGTCTACATGAAGTCTAGAAACAATGGTTCAGTATCAGATCTCCTCTCCTCTTGCTGCACTCGTCTGTAATATAGCTCCTGGGGGGGGGGTTCACGTTTAAAATCAGCGTTTCTCCGACAGACACAGCACATCAGGAGTGCAAAAGACACAGACGGGTGCTTAAAGAAAAGCTGCTTCCTCAAACTCTGCTCCTCCACTCGTGTGAAACGAGTGATTGCAGGCGGCTGGGAGGTGTGGACACATGGTGGGTTCACGGGCTGCTATAAAGCTTCGACAAACTAGTTTCATAAAACTTAACACAAAACTGAAATACCGCAGTTGCAAAGTGTGTATTCAACCGTGGATGGCGTACGGTACGGTTCAATATTATACTGAGAATCGTGGCATCCCTAGAATACACCATCATTTTATGTTTAGCACCCCATGAGATTACTGTACTTTAGCTAGATTTGTTTAAATATATAACGAATACACTGAGTGATGCAAAAGCAAACATGCAATTAAGTCCTATTCACTTAGAATATTTAGTATTTCATAATTGCACAAATTCAGAACATGAACACGATTCCCAAATGTGATTAACAGAGGAGAAAGGGAGGGGAGAGGATCAATGTGAAGCGAATCAATTCATTACAGCCAGTGGTTTCAGCCACTTATTTGTCTAATGTGGTATGACATTCTTCCCAGATGACTCCTAGTCAGTTTTATCCATATTAATGAGAACCATCAGCTGGCAGACTGAGTCCAATTCACTCCTTCCATCCTTGTCCTCAGACGGTAAAATCTAATTGCAATAAATTAAAGAGATCTATTGATTTCAACATGCCTAAACCAGCAACACCAAAACTATGTGCAATCTTAAAGGTACAGAGTGCAAATAAAAGTTACAAAACAATGCTGTATTTCTCAAGATGGATGCCTCTGATTTTGGCATCTATTCATTTTTTAAATGATTTTTGTATGCTTTGACATAATAGCCCTTAAATAATGACAGGAGACTGGCAGTCAGGTGTCTGATAAAAATATCTTTTACAAGTTGCATGCTATGAAAGTGGATTATCCTGTCCAGATTCCAGGATGCCTGTCAGTCTGCTGAAGCAGTCAGTTGCAGTTTTCATGGATCATGGACTGATAAAGGCAGATGGGCAGATAACTGTCAAAGAGAGCAATAAGTAAGTTGCTAACCTAAGCATAATCATTGTAATGCACTTTTTGACATGATACACATGTTCATGGGAAGGCTGTCACATTGTGATCAGCTTGTAAACTGAGGCTGGCAGCCAAGTTCCATTTAACAGCCATATTTCTTGCATTCTGTTTCCAAATGACTGCTGTCGCTGCTTGCTTTTTGTTGAAATTACTCCATCAAGATAAGTTAAGTCTCATCAACACGCTGCCCTTACAGAGCACTTGGAAAACAATGAAAGGGCAAAAATATTACATCAACCCCAGCCTTGATTCTAAGTATAGCTCAGCTACACTATCCTTGAGGCGGCATTGGCCAGGGAGCAGAATCAATGGGAGGCACTTTTCTCTGCCATATTCCTTCATTAGGGGGATCTGTTTCGTTAGAAGCCCAACGGCTGGGATCCAGGACCCGAGGAGAGGCGGGAGAATTAGGAATGATTTGTCTGGTCACAGGAGGCCAGTACGTTGTGTTGACAGATGGTCGGAGACATCTCATTTTTGAAATTAGGGAGATCTCGAGTGAAACGGGCGAAGAACATTGCATACACAATCTCAAGAGCTCCTTTAATTCCCACCAACAGTGCATCAACTCATATGGCAGTGCTCAAATATGAAAGCCTGCAGTTATGAAAGTGCCATTTTTTTTTACTGCCAAGGTTTTGCAACAAGTAACAGTGCCCCAAAATGAGAGGAAAACTGCAATACTCAAGTGTCTCAAGTAAGTAATCAGTTAGTAATCTAGTTTCCACTTCAGCTGTGACTCTGATGTGCCCAACACTTCTCTAGCATGAAATTTTCTAGTCATGCTGCAACATTAAATGTAAAGTTTGTGCTCTCTCATGGTAGCAAACAAAAAGTTTATACTGACACAAAACGTCAGCAACCTACTACAAGTATCTTAATCACCTGTAGTGAGGATGCTCTACTTCTTCAGCATCCGATATGTTTTTGAAACAGAAATAACAGTTGGACAAATAACAGCCATTATTACGAAAAACAAGGGCACATAAGCTCACTCATGGTCTGCATTATTTCAGTAAAATATATCGAATACAACCACTGTGCCAAAGAGGTCAGTAACTAGGCTAAGTTTGGCATGAACAGATCTCAATATACTTACCTTCATATATTGCACAGGGAAAACTGCATTAAAATCAACTAACAGCCTACTGACTGCTACACACAATGCAATTTTTGCAGTATTTTTTGTTTATTAAAAGCTCTTAAGAAATTCCAAAGAAGAGGAAGAGGAGTGAATGTGAACCCAGTAGTGGCAAAGAAGTGCATCAGTTCATGCTGCACTTCTGTTGGTTGGTTGCTCAACGTAGGTCATAGCAGCTGTCACATTGGAGATGGTCGTCCTTAATTTCCGTCACTATCAGAATTTGTCCCAAGCTACCTTTGGTTTCAAGACAAGGACAACGGCCCTCTGTGAACGTCTCTCACAGTGAGATGTAGGACTACCGTTTTGGAGCCACAACAAAAATTATTGCCATGTTCAGTGATCATTTATCTGGGGTGATCTTAAAATCGCAATGTGTAGCAGGCAAACGAGAGCAATCTTTTTAAAACACTTTCTATTCATTATTTTTAGCGCTGTCAAAGTTAATGTGTTAACAGTATTTGTCATGGTCTGTGTTATACTGGGACACTATTATAAGGTTACCAGTGAGTCTTAACGGTGACGGCGACTTGAACTGCTCCATGTTTGCGCTGGTCGGTCAAAGTCAGCTGTAAGCATCCAGGCTAGCTCTGTTAGCACACTGTACATTGCTTGAATAACTGTGTAACTCTGTTTTCCGACACCGTGCTGTAGTCTGTATTATACTGGGACACTGTTATAGTGTCGTCTGACTCCTGAATATAGGCTGAGTGTTTATTGTAACACTTATGAAGAATGGTCAATAAGACAAGATGACAAGACTGAAGGGGCTGTTGTTGTTGCTAAACATACGTTTGAATAAAACAAGTGTATTTGTCCACTCTCACGTTGATAAGAGCATAATGAACTTGAAAAATAGACCTTCAAGTTACATTTAGAGCTGAATAAGAAGATGTGCAATTAATTTGCGATTAATCTTAACAATGAATATCATGCAATTATTTTGCAATAGATTGACAGTGTTGGGGAGTAACTACTTACATGTAATGAAATGACGTAATTTAATTACAAAATAAATGTAACTTAAACCAGTTACAGTTACTGAGAGAGAATGTGTAATTAAATTCCATTTATTTACGAAGATGGTAATGATTACAAAGGGGGTTACGTCTGAATATTTTCTGTAAAAAGCTTAGGCTGTATGTTACATAATATTTGTTTTGCTGCTTTGCATGTTTTCATGTGCACGGTGTCTTCTTTTCTCATTCCCAGCCAAGGCTGTTTAGTAAAGTTTAATGCTGTTCTGATGCTTTTTATTGGTTCTCTTGTTTGAATTTGCAGCGCCCCACATCTGCCGATAACACTGCCTGGTTCAGACATTTGAAAATGGACAACAGTTGAAAGCATTTGTTAGAAATTTAGAAAAGTAATCAAATGTTATGTTACATTACTTTGATAAAGTAATTGAAAAAGTTACATTACCTATTACATTTTAAATAGGGTAACTAGTAATCTGTAACCTATTACATTTCCGAAATAACCTTCCCAACCCTGTCGATTGACAGCACAAATTATTTTACAAATGATATATGTCTTGGGCCTCTAAAGTCTATCACGGTTTTCTATTCTTTTGGAGGGAAACCTTTGAGAAAATGATGTTACTATAAATAAGGTTTTGGAAGAGGTTCAGTCAGGAAGACTACTCCTTTGCATGCTCAGCGGTAGTTATTTTCCAAACCATCGGCCATTCACTCTACTCAAGCATGCTCACTGCTACTTTCTCTGTGTCATAATCTGGGGCTATCAATTGAGCTGTCAGCTGTCCTCATCAGCTGCTCACATCCAATGGTACACCTTCATCACTAGCCTACCATCTTGTTGGTGTATTTTTTTTTTAATTGATACCCAGGCTACCTCTAGTTCATTAATGCTGCTGTTATGTGACCCCTCCACCTCCCCCATCACCGCTAGTCTTTGCCATTTCATTAGTTCCATTATTTCATCGGCCATTCATTTGCAGCAACTTCATCAGCAATCACCACCACCAGTGTTTGGGCATCTTATATTACCAAAACCAAATACTTTTGCTGACTTCACTTGTCCCACCTAGTTGAAATATGGTTATTGGGTTCACATGACACAGAAGCAGACAAAAGGCAGGGTGGAAGGGAGATCCCATTATGAGGATGTATTAATGTTACTTACAATTTTGTAATTACTAAGGCTGTCAAAGTTAACACGTTATTAACGCGTTAACGCAAAATGCTTTTAACAGCACTATTTTTTTTAACGCATAGTCTGCTGCTTCTCTCCAGACGTGACCACACAGACAGGTGTATGTGTGTGTGTGTGTGTGTGTGTGTGTGTG
>JAPQLA010000006.1:1580095-1591770 GCA_029822935.1 Naso vlamingii | reverse complement strand
GCACTTCCCATTGACTACCAGTGTTTGAGCTAAGCTAATTAGCGGTGGGCGAGCTCTGCCTGTCTCTTCCTTGTTGCTGCACCAGACTTATGCAAGAGACGCACTCTGGTCGGCATATAATTCCAAATCAAGTTACACTGGTAAGAATTGCTTTACATTGTTGATGTGGATTTAAAAACTGTTGTGAAAGGTAAAATAAGAGAATTTTAAATATGCAATAAAAAATGTAAATAATCACTACAAACTATTCAAATTATGCGATTAACTGCGATTTTAAATAATAATAATAATAATAATTGTTCAACAGCCTTAGTTATGTCATTACAAAGTTGCACCACCAACTACCAGCCTGTCATGCATACTTCAGCACTTTTGGCTGTTCATGTAATTGGATTTTTTAAGAAACACAAAGCAAAGACTTTTCCCTTTTTAGTAGCGCTGCTCTCATCTAAACATGGCTTTAGACTGCTGTGCTTTTCATTTTAATTTCCATTTATAATATATTTTCATGATAGAACACTTGACATGGTTTTACTGATTTTTTCAACATTATAATTTAAATGCAATAGTGAGCAAACAGGGTGAAAATGCCACATATGTTGCTGTGAATTTGTTGGTGGATGGCATCTTAGGGATACAGGGCACCTCCATGTGCTTGAGCCAAGAAAGGAAAAGCATGCACACAAAGTGTTTGTTTAGTCACTCCCAACCAGATGTTAATTGTTCAAGCTTAAATTAATACTGTTGTATTCCTGTATGCTAATTAATTTCATTTAACAAGAAGTTAGGTCCTGCTCTGTACGCCCTCCACTGCCCACACAGCCAATAGCAATGAAGCATCTCACTGATTGACAATTAGAAGCCATGCCCTCTGGCTGGCAATAACAAGAAGAGAAGGCTACTAAAAACACTCAGATTCTGGCATATTATCTCCCTTGCATTATGCTATGGCACCACTTAACTTGTAGCTTAATTGTTGCCACTTGTTATTTATTGAAATACACTTTAGAAGTTTGCTTCAACAGCAGGCAAAAATGTCTGTTAGGCATGTCTCCCACCTATCAGCTAATTAGATATTTATTACAACTGCCACAATGACACAAATGCTGCTAACATTCAAGCCAATTAGAATCAATTATTCACAAAAGATCAAGGATGTTGGGCTATAAATTAAATTACTGGTACCTGGAAATACCACTCTACACACAAATTAGCATCAACTTTTGCTCCTCTAACATGTCAGTCAGCCATTTTATTTTCTGTGGTGATCTCTATGTGTGTATGTGTGTATATATACTGAAAATGTCTTACATTATTAAGTATTTTGTAGCTTACATCTTGATGGCAGTGGCTTTTTTTAAGTGAAAATTGTTCTGCTTCAGTTCGTCTTATTGAAATAACCCTGCAGTGATCTGTCAATTAAAAGATACTGCAAGGTTGTACTAGTTTACAAGCCTACATAGATTTAACCCTTAAAACCCTCTATGAACTGGCACAGCGCACAAATTTGGACTCTTTATCAGAGATTGAAAAGCTTAATGTGCCAGACTGGAATGAATGTATTTCAACCTGTATTTCTAGTACAACACTTACACTGGTGGCATAAGGTAATTTTATCCACAGAGTAATATCACAGCTATAGCAGTATGAGATACTGACATTCAAGACATTCAGATTTGAGTGTACTTAGCATTGAGACCTCTGCTACTAATGCAAATATGGGAGTATTTGTGTTAGTTAAATCAAATCTCTTATTTATACAGCTATGTTCAAATGAAACCACAGCAGCACCCGCCAATTTCTTCTAATCTTGCCATTATGTAGATCAGATCAGAGGTCATCTGCCCTCCTCTCGAGCCTCCTCTCCAAGGCTCCTTCCTGCTGGCCCACCTCCCCGAGTCCCAACCTCACCAGCCAGCTGCCTTCCAAGCCTCTGCATTACTGCCACATGGATGATGAGGGAGTTAGACAGGCACCTTACAAGCGTGGCGGTGGGCACTCACAATGTCAGCCTCAGGGTGCTCTGGGTATGTACCAGTTAGCTGTCAAATGTGCAGACAATGCTATCATATACCAGATCCACTGGCCTTATTCCCACCTGCAGAAGCTGGAAAGCAGGATGAGAATGATGTCCTTTGATTTCTCTGGTGCTTTCAACATTATCCAGCCCCTACTGCTTGGGGAGAAGCTCAAAGTGATGCAGGTGGATAGCATGGTTTTCTGGATTATGGACTGACTATCTCACTGACAGGCAGCAGTTCATCTTCCTCCAGGGCAGTGTATTGAATACACTGCAGAGCAGTGTATCCAGCATAAGGATGCCCCGGGTAACTGTATTGTAGCTTTAGAGTTCACTCTCTACACCTTTCCTTTTAAGATTCAAGTCAGAGTCATGGCAGCTCAACAAGTTATTTGATGACTCCTCTTTTGTGGGGTGCATAGGTTAGGGCAAGAAAAGGAGAACATGACTCTGCTAAAGAGTCCTTCCAGCTGCTACGGGGGAACCATCATCATCAGCGTGACAAAGGAGCACAAAGTGGATTTTGGCCTGTTATCGTCCAAGGTGAGGAGAGCAACATAGTTGGTTTCAGTGGATAAGAAAACTTCTAAACTGGTTCAACAGAGCAGCGGGAGCCAACTAAAGGCCTTTACTCACCAGGTGTGTGATGAATAAATGACATGAAAATGAGAATTGTTCGGATGCAAAATGTTCAAATCAAAACTCTCACCGGCAGCGACACAAATTTGTGACAGAAACACAGGAGGACGAACTTCCAAAAGAGTTTTGACAGCTCACTCCAAAGAGGGAAAAATTTACCACAATATTAAAACACAGCAGAACTTATCAGCCATCACACACAAAATATTGATATGACAACATCACACCACAGGCATTAACACTGGGCAGATGGAAGCCATATGATTAGATAGGTGAAAAGTTAGCAGAACCTCCCACACGTTAATTTATGTTATCTAATGTTACCTCATCCAAAAGTTAACTACAGAAGGTATCATTACTCACCATTTGCAGAGCCCAACTGACCGGCGACACTCTACAATATGTTGCTTAAGATCTTTATAATCTGCGTGTCATTTGTCAAACAACATTTGGTGCTGAGAGACACAGATAATGAGCTTGTCAGCCATTGTTTTTTAAGTTGTTGTTGTGGGGTAACTGTATCATAATTGGTTGATGCCTTTGTTCACAAATGCTAATGTTTGGAAAAATCAACCTCAATGTGAAAAATAAAATGGTCACTTTTTTGCAGCATGATATTTGCATTCTGTGTGAAAATACTCACACCAAATCAACAGTTAAAAAAAAATAAAAAATTGTGCGAATTATTGCACAAAAAAGGTATCCAGTGTGATAAGGCCTCAACAGTTGTAAATGGCTGAGAATGAAGACAGGATTTTAAAAAAAAAAAAAAAAAAAACTGGCAAGAAGGACTCGCTCTGTTGTTGATCTTGGACAACACTTTCTGTGGTAAGCTGGAGCAGCTACGTTGCATGTTCACCCTTCACCTGGTCTACCCAAGATGCAACAGCAAGCTGTTTAGCTGCTCGTATGTGTCAGCAGTCATCAGACTGTACAATAATTCTTGTCCAGATTCCTCATATCTCAGCCAGCCTGGAGCCTGCTGAACTGTGCTGCCCTGCACCGACAGTCTGAGGTACTGAACGTGCAGCCTCTCCTCGGCATCATAATGTGACTTCATTACCAGCTTATCACACTCACATTTGTACTGCACATGTCTGTCTGCTGTCAGAGCCTGTAATTTGCAAATCTCAGTCTGTTTAAAATCAAAGGTAATCAACACTGTATAAACATGTGTACACCAAACAGATGAGTGTAACTGTTTGGCACATGTTGAAAATTATGGTCCACATGTTTATTATATCTCACTATCATGCATATTTTGATTACACTGTGTTCGATCAAGCTGCTTGTGTTCTATTTATTGTACTATTGTTGTTTTGTTGTTGTTGTTGTTGTTTGTTTATTTTTTTTCTGTATTAATTCTTATAACCTTTGTGCTGACCACAACTTCTATCTGATGTTTTCCATATTCAAATATAATCAAATATTACGTGTGTTAGCCCTGTGATTTACTTGGGACCTGTCCAGGGTTCACTCTCATTCAGTGTCAGGTGAGAATGATTTGGTATGATAAAGAAACACTGTTTGTACAGTGTGTGTGTGTGTGTGTGTGTGTGTGTGTGTGTTTATCTCACAGCCTTTCACAAATATTCTGACTTTCTAGCACCACACCTGGTGTACTCTAATAAAAGAACTACAGCAAACCCACATCACTGTTATGAGGGAAAAAACAGAAAAAAATCACAACGAGGAGAGAAAGATACGAAAACACCACACATGAGATACAAAGTAACCTCTGTGGAGGAACATCATGACAGAACTGTAGGTTTAAAACTGTAATCCAGACAATGAAGTGTGATCAGGCCACCGTACATTCATGACAAGCCCTCATAACAGCATGTATAGCACAATCTGGACATTTGGGCTCAAGTGATATAAGCTGGCAGAAACAGCCTCGATTCAGTCTTCAAAACATTTCCTGAAGTGTGACGAAAACAACACAGTTCTGAAAATTCAAGTCAGAATTACACTGCTATCACACTCTGTAATCAATACACACTCGACCCCTCCTAATGCTGAATTTGAGTATCTCGGCTCTGTGCATCCTCAACAAGACATTAACCAACCGAATCAATAACATTCAAGGGCAACGGGCAGAAAAGGCAACAAACACACTTTGGCACGTTATATTATAACTTGCAAATGATACACAGGCAGCATCAGTAGTTTCATCGATGGGTCCAAACAAGAATTTGTGCATTTTTATATCGCTGATAATGACCTTTAGTAACTCCCGGACCGCTGCACTTGGTTAGGCAACACACGCTGTAGAACAGGAGTCAATTCGCATGGCGCACAAGAGGAGATGAAACTACTGATGTGTGATTACAAAATAGAGTGAAAGACTTACTTTAAGACGGCGCTGTCCCCCTGTTTGACGGTGATGTTGTCCTTTAATACAGAATCTCCGCTTCTAGCTGGAACTCCTGCAGGTACAAGGAATAACAATTTAAGTCCGAGGACGACGAGGCATTTCCCAGGCACCGCCAAACAGCCACAAATTCCCATGTTTCTCTGTCACTGCGCAACTTCCAGGAAAACTTGAACCGTTAGATATTCCTTTTGCGTCTTCAGCTGCGAATCGCACGATCCACTCTACAAACAAGACGTTGTATCGCCTACTGCAACTGCGGACGACCTGCTTTTGCTCCAAGTAAACAGGGCTGTCATGAACCACTGTCCGTGTCGATGCAGGCAGAAAAAGTGTCTTTTCGCCCGCCAGCCGCTCTAGGAAACTGACTTCGGAGGAGAGAGAAGCACCGTGTGTTTCTCAGAGAATTGCGCACCGTCTCCTCCGCTTCAAACTGTAATCGCCGTGAAATGGATGCTCTCTGAGAGATATATCAGCCAAGTCTCCTTGTGCGTTTTTTTTTCTTTTTTTTTCTCTCACTCGGTGTCCCCCCTTTTTCCCTTGTCTGGCTGAGTCTCCGTAAAGCTGTGTGCACTCAAAGCAAAAAGCTGAATACGCTGTATCTTTTTCGTGTTAAGTAGGCTACAGCGCCCGAAGTACTCCGCTAGGGTCTCTCTCTCTCTCTCTCTCTCTCTCTCTCTCTCTCTGTTAATCCAGGTAGCATCACTTGCCTGTGTCATGAGGACCATATGGTTTGCAGCCTGCAGTGTTCTAATATTCACAAGGGTTATAGTAGCCCAGGTGGCTTTCAAACTGGGGTCGAGGGACCTCCAGTGGGCCCTTACTGAGGTTAAGAGGGGACACTCCTATTAAACATCATGACAAATAAAAATCAATTCATAAAATGTGAAAAAAAAGTCTTGATATGACTTATTTTCGCCATAAAATGAACGCTGAGTTAGTCTTCATGCAGGGGACATGCAGAGATGGTGTCTTGTGGACTGTTACAAAATTCACTCTCATTTTAATTTGGATCACTTGTAATTTATTGGTTCTCAAAGTAGGTGACAGACCAGAATCAAGTTTTAAGACAGTTTTTTTTTTCATTTAAGACAAGGTTTATGTTGCATATTACTAATTAATATTAATAAATCAGAATGTGGCATTCTGTGGCCATGTATTTTAGCAGCAGGAAGTGTAGATGTTTTTACATTCATGGGGGTAAAAGCAGCTAATTTTTGCCTGAGCTCACCTAGCACGTTAATCCAGCCTATATCAGTGTTTCCATCAGTGTCCATCAAGTGTGACATGCTGTAGTCTGAAATGAAATTCACTCATTTAGACAAATCCTACCACAGGGATTTTTTTTTTCAAGTCAAAAACCCTCTAAATGACATCAAAGAGTTCATTTCAATAATTGATCTCTGCATGGAAAGATCTGCACTGATGTCTCTGATTAAAAGCTGCATAACCAGCTTGTAGGCTCGAAAAAGGATGGAGAAGTCGTCTTTGTATTCATATTGTGCCTATTTGTAATAAACAAGATCTGTGATATCCAACTTTTTTATAGGTTGCTGTCTGCCTTTTTTACAATGTTGTTTTATTCAGAACACAAGGACGGTGCATATTTTATTCCAGAATTTTCAGTCCATGTTTTCCCTTGATTGATGGGATGAGGAGGAGTGTAACTTTAGGGAAAGTGTTGAAGTTAATAAGAGTCTGAACTTCACTAAACCACACTGACTTTGTTTTTTAATGGGCTCCAGCAGCGTTTCTCCCAATCCATCTGTATGCATGCAGGGGATGCGAGCCACTGGGGATGAGAGTGGCACTTTGCTACGCATCTAACAGCAGCACTCAAAATTAGCACAGCTTTTGAGTCTCACGAGAAGACTGAACAAGATAATTTCTTTACCTTAACATCAGTTTGGCAAAATGTTAAGATATTGGGATGAGAGGCAACAATGACAATGCACATGACAGCTTTGTCATCTCCGAGAAAGATACAAATGACACATGGCATTGTTTTGGTCTTTTGGCAAGTGTGAAAGCATTGACGGCTTGTGTTTGTAGGCAACAGTCTGCGATGTCTGTTCATCAGTCTTTCCCATATATAAATGACCTTACAGTAAAAAGCTTTTCTCTCTACAATAAACACACTAAGTGCATCACTCAATACAGCGCCAAAAAGACAATTATATCTTTTAGCAGGTGTGAGGCTTCCTCAAGATTTTATGACCAATTTTATGATTATCTCAACAGCAGAAGGCAAACATTTTAGCACAATGGAAGTGGACCCTGGGCTGTGATTAACAATACAATGCATTATCTTCACTGCCCCGTGTGTATATCCCATTTATGTAGTTTTCATCATTTTAAGGCCGGAACTAAAAACCAAAATATTTCTGATTTAAATCCAAAAAATGTGCAGACCAGTCTACATTATTCATCATGTTGGGAAAAAGCCTGAGGTTCACAGGTCAGCACTTGTTGTTACATATGAGCAGCTCATCATGTTTACTAAACTTCTGTTCATTGTATTCGAAGGCTGAGGAATTATGATGATGTCTTGTGCTGGAGAAATTGGGCAAAGATAAGACTTAATTAAAATGATATCTGCCTGGGATGCAACACAAGACCTCACTATGTGCACATCTTAATGGTTTTTAAATTAAAACCCCTCCCTGACCTCAGCAAAATCTAAGATACGTGGTCTTAATTAGAGTCAAGGGTACAGGGAGGGGGTGGGCCGAGCCAGTTGTTCACAGACACCCCCTCCAGTTGATTAAAGCTGCATTATGTGGTCATGTGATGTCCTTTAAACACTCTGGTGGCTTCCTCTATCAATTCACTGCAAGGCTAAAGAGGGTTTAATAAAAACACCATTAAGAGAAGAGTTACAGGTTAGAGTCGGGCGACTGGATGAATATATTGACCACTGGCGATGGGTGGAGCCCATCGCCAGTTGGTTTGCTGGAACCGATATTTTGTTCTATTTTTGACATTTTATTCTGCAAAATTAATTGCCTGCCTCCATAAAAATGTTACTCAGTAAATAAATAACCTGTAAGCACCAAAAATGGGAACAAGCAGTCTGTGGTTTTCTAACTGCCATTAGAAAGGACTGACAAGGAGCAAAACTGACCAGCGCAAAGAAATGCCGGTGTGGTGTCGAGGGAATTACCCCTGATAGGAAGTGTGTCTCCAGCTGCAGGAGTGCGCATGCAGTGAAGGTGGATCAGCGTTGTTACGCTTCGATTTCACCTAAGTACATTAAAAATTACAACATGTGAGAGTGAAAATAATTATAAGCGCTGATTACACATGAATAATTATGCAAGTCGAAAAATGATACAAGTGACACGCAGCATTTTGTATCCATATTTTTCAGGCTAAAAAACATCCATTCTTCCCTGCACACTCCTCAGCATGGGCATGAAGCGCTTGACTTGTAAGAGAAAAAAAGTGTTGTAGACCTACATGACTGACACATTGAATCTCACCATGTATAAACAGCGGTGACTACACACTGCACGTGATGGCACACACATGCACGAATATATTGCCAGTTGCCGGTAGATGGGCTGACGGTAGCTGGCTGGAAAATTTTAACATGTCACCCAACCATATTACAGGTATGTGCAGATTCTTCAGCACTCACTTATGCTTATGTGTCATGTTTGAAGAAAAACTGCTTTCCATTTCAGATGCATTATGCTTTTGACCTCACTGTTCTGCTTCACAGGGGGTCAGGTACATCCGCTGACCTTGCAAAAGCTCCACCATGTGTGAGGGTGTCAAGCATGCAGAAATGACAAATTAGAATGGCATTGTCTTTTGCATGCCTCACATGAATCACTGTTGATGTATCATCTAAACAAGAATAGGCAGAGAGCAAAGAAAAAGGGTAAACTAAGTGGCCTAGATCAACTACCCATGCTGTAGAATAGGAGGTGGACATATTGATTTTAACACGCTCAAATGAACAAAGCCATTTTACTTAAATCAACGTCTTTTTGATTGGTTGCAGCCGTATACAGTCCAGTTTTTCCTGGCTGATTGTGTTTCTCATTTATTTCACTTATACATGCAGTGACATTCACATAATTTCCTGCTTTGATGCATTAACACCAGACCCTGGGTGGTTTATTCAAACAATCCATGCTAATCTTCATTCATATCATGCAAGGATGGGCAGAGCCAGCAGACAATGGACTGGCCTCTGACCAAAGCAAGCTAATATCCAAGCAAAAACATGGGTAGACTGAATAAAGGGCACTCACTCAATGGGTTCAGTCATCTGCAGAAGCTCAGATTGCACTGCTACACAAACCCAAATGTTACACAACTTAGTCATGAATGCTTAGGCTACATTCGAAGGTCAGTCCAGAGGAGGTTTGTGATTTTTTTCAGAAAAGAACTGGCAATATAGTAACAACTGAACACATAATATTCTTTCTTGTTAGCAGTAAATCAAGCAAATGAGCTTTAATAAGGTAGGTTCGAGGTTATACTTGGGTTGTGCCGTTGTTTTGAAAGTGAAATAAATCACAAGTCACACAAATAAATTACAAGTCATTGAAGTAAGAAACAGATGTCAGTTCATTACCAATCCAATGTCCTTAATTTCCACCATGATATCGTACAGCTTCCCTCAGCATTCCCATGCTTTCCTAGTTCCTGCTGGATGGAAAATCTCCTGCAGCCATTCAGCACTCAGTAAGCATTGGAGACTCGGCACAGCAAAAAATACAACAAAATACTACTTTCATATTACAAATATGTGATGTTGGAAGATGTATCAGTTTAATTGGTCTTATTCAGACTGCTGAACATTGGAATGCAGATTTTGTCCCTCATCACTAACATTGAAATTGCTTTTAGAGGGGATCTGTGTGTTCTGAAAACAAGAAACAGTTAAAGATATTTTGTTTGTTTGCTTGTTTCAAGCTGGTTAGGTGACCGACCCTGTCACTTGAAGATTAATTAGCAATTTGCAGTTGGCTAATATGTAAAATTAAAAAGTCGGAGACAAATACAACACTGGTTATTAACTTAACCAGGAAATATTTCTTCTTCTAAGTCCTAATATATTCAAATTGAACACACTTCCATATTTAGCCTGACAAACAAAAAGACATTTATTTGCTTTTGTTTTTGTTTTTCTATAATAAAGTAAAAAAAAAATCTACTCTACTCACTAAAACATGATTTCAGTGGTCATGTAGAGAATTCACAGCACTTGGCTCAAGACTGACAAAGATATTCTTAAGTTTAGTATGTAAGCCTACTAATTTATGCATGTTCAAATTTTGCCATTATGAGTAGATAGATATGTTTTCTTCTTTACTTCCCCTGTTACTCCTTTAGTTGATTTCTCTATTAATAACAATACGTAATGACCGCAACCTGCAGCTTTGAAATAAAAACCTAACGACGCACGAAAAAACGTTGCGTCTGTTTTGTGCACAAAACAGCAATTTTAGCCAAATTGGGTCACATTTCACGGAGAAAATGTCCACTGGTTTTCTCTCTGATGTCCTATGACTGCTCTGTCTGTCCGCAGCCTTTTATTTTAGCAGAGCTGTCTCCTACAACGACCCGCTGCTGCAGCTGCAGCTTCAGTCTGCAGGCAGCCTACATGTTGCCTTCAGGAACCTCCGTGAATCACAAAGTCAAGGCAGTCGAAGGGCATCAGAGGGAAAACCAAAGGACAATTTGTCTGAAAAATATGATCCCGTTTTACTAAAATAGCTGTTTGTACAACGTATTAACGAGTATTCTTAAGTTTTGTTTTTAAAGTTGCAAGTCGTGGTAAAGCACTAAGTCACAACTGTCTGATAATTTTTTGTGTCAATTTCAGATAACAGGAATACTGAAGTACTTTTACAGACAGCTGGTAATTATTTTTATGAGCTAGTCTGATTATGCTCAAAGGACATGAGGGATACTTTCACAAGATCTGTAGACCAGAATTGCTGATTAATCAAATATTAAAAGCTAAAAATTGTGCTGTGTTGTGTCTGAAGTGCATGACTGCGTGGGATTTCTGTTTTAGAAGAGACTGACTGCTTCTGCTGACTTTTTTTTTTTTTTTTAAACCAAATAGCAACTTCATTCAGGTCGGCTTTATACTGTGTAGGAGCTTAAGTGTTCCTGGCATGGAGAGCTGCACATGATTCAAACTTTGATCTCAGATAACTACATCTGCCTCAGTCTTGACTTATCAGACAGCTTTAATCAGATGCCTTCACTGAAGTCACAGCATGTGGAACAAAAGGCTGTTTATGTCTGTGGCGAGCCTTTAAAATGTAAGGTTGGTCTTCCCTTGCTTTCAAGGAGCTGTGCTGGTCTTTGTCAGGTTTGATCCAATCCCAGGTCTCTCTCTTTCTTTTCCTGCTAATGCTCCTCGATGTGTTGCAAAGTCAGTCAATGTATGCGTAGCATGAGGGCATGAATTATTTAAGAGCTGGTACCTGTAAATGATTTGAATGTTCACACATCTTGTGTTATCAATCGGCGGAATATTGTGCTCCCATGATGATACACTATCAGAGTGCTTCTCCACTGACCTCTGCTTGACTTCTGTGTGTGTGTGTGTGTGTGTGTGTGTGTGTGTGTGGTATTTACAAAGTGTACACACAAAGACACGGCGTTGACATG
>JAPQLA010000006.1:1557681-1579995 GCA_029822935.1 Naso vlamingii | reverse complement strand
TGTGTGTGTGTGTGTGTGTGTGTGTGTGTGTGTGTGGTATTTACAAAGTGTACACACAAAGACACGGCGTTGACATGGAAGATGTTAGTAGGGGTTTTAACTGCATGTTCAATGTGTAAAACTTTTTTTCAGTCAATTAGTTAATATACCAAACATTTAGGGAAATCTCATGAATACAAGTAATGGACATAAAAACTACTTGAAGGTCAAACTTGAATCCTCCTGCATTAAAGCATTCAGAAAAATGTGACTGACACCAAAAACTGTGTGCTAGTTTGTCTCTTCAGCCATACGAACATATTTACACTGAGTTGAGAAGACAAAACATCCTCTCTTGATAGCATTAAAGGGATAATTCAGAATTTTTGAAGCAGGGTTGGATGAGGTACTTATGCATATTGTGTCTATTCAGCGGTATCACTTTCAGGAGAAGTGTGGAGAAATCACTGTACCTGAAGTCAGCATTGTACAGTTGCAGACAGGGTCAGCAGAAAATAATTTTTAGCCAGATATGTAAATGCTTTCCTAAAAAATCAGTATATGTTCAACTGCATGCTAAATTTAAGATTTTTCACTACTTTAGTTTGCCGCAAGACAGCCGTTTGTTTTGGCACTTTTTTTTTAAACTATAGTTCCTCCTTTTATTACCATGCTGACTTGTACAAGGATTTGTCCTTCTGCAAATCAGCTGTTTGGCTCATAGTTAAGGCAGCTTATTTAAGAGACACAGGAAAACACAAATGATGCCATTGACTGCGGACACAAGAGGATACCTTTGTGAGCCAGAGTATACAGAAGAAGATCCTTTGCAGAGGGAGAAGGAATGGGCCGACAGAGAGAGAGGGAAAATCTCTGGGGAAACTACAGACCAATCGGAAGTCCAAGAAAGAGCGCAAGCTACCTGGTGGTGCAGATGTGTGAACTGTAAACACATACCCACAGACCCAGAGAGCTACTGCTGCCATGAGTGGGACTTAGGCCCAATTCCATGTCTTATTTTTACCCCTACCCCTTGCTCCTTTTCTTTTGGACAAAGTCAAAAGAGGGTAGTGGTTGAAATGTACCCCTTCAAAATTGGACACCCCCTCAAGACGTGATACGTCATTAGTCTCAGATGGCTTGCACAGAAAGCAGACACAACATGTTTTTGCAGGAGCTGTACAGCACAACTTTTTGCATCTCCAGATGATGTTTTGAACACAGACATGACGTCCAACGTGTCTGGGACTTCCACAACTGATACAGTGCAGCAATAGTGGTAATATCAGCCATAGTCAATGACAGAAAATAGAAAGTGCTCCCCTCCCCTGGACGGGCTACTATAAGTAGGCTGTGTGTATTCCCTTCACGCATGAATGATGCAATTGCACACAAATTATGGATTATACAATGGTTGTCGTAATTTTTAAATCTTTATTAACTGAGAAAATACTTGATTTGTGTGTTTCTTTGTTCACCTTTGACGCTCCTGCAGCAATCTTACCTGTGATTTGCAAGAGAAAGCTCATACCCCTCCATTTGAAGCGTGCCCCTGAAAAATCTTTGTTTGAAGGGCTATTCAGCCCAAAGACTTCATCCTACCCCCCACCCCACCCTTCATTCTCAACAAGAATCAGGACCCCTCTTATTTAAACGTAAACATGCAAAACAGAGGGGTAGGGCTGGGTGTTAGGGGTAAACGGTGAATTAGGATTGGACCCAAGTTACAACGCAAGTTGAGGATCATTCTGAAAAAAAGGAGTGGAAGTGCGTCACATACACTCTGCATAACCAACCATCCAGAGCACTGGTACTCCAGGTCATAATCACAAAGTGGAAGAGTCTCGTTCTTTATTTCTGATTCGCACACGCTGTTGGAGAGCAGAAATTCAGCCTTACTGAAAGCTGGTGTCCTGTTGATCTTCTTCAATTTTCCACAGACAAACTGGAAAAAATGTCCCAGACCAGAGGGGCCTAATGATGATTTGTCTTCAGAGAAGGTTTTTGGTTCCTACTTTATTTTATTACAAAATGACTACTAGACAAGTGCAGTTTCATAAGCTGTTTTATGCCAATTATATTGAATATCACCATATCAACCTAAATTACTTGTGTTAGCTGTTAGTATGGTGAAACTAAGGTGCAATCACAAAATGTAAATTTATTTGAGGAAAGTAAAGTTTGATGTCAGTCTGGTCTCACTGCCATCTGAGCCAAACAGCTGATTTGCGGAGTGATGCGGTGCACGGCGGAAGGACAGAAGCCGACACAAGTGGGCGTAGTAATATAAGGAGGAACTACGGTTCAGAAAAAGTGCCAAAATAAATGGTTGTCTGGCGGCAAACAAAAGCAGTGAAAAAAATAGTAAGTTTAGTGTACAATTGAATGGATGTTGATTTTTTGGGAAGCATTTGTAAATGTGGCAAAAAAAAACCCCATTTGTCTGCTGACCCCATCTGCAACAGTACAATGCTGACTTCAGCTGTAGCGACTTCTTCCCCCTTCTCTTCACACCACTGATCACCATCTGTAGAAGGTCATAGACTGACTACGCATGAGAATCTCATACAAGCCCACTTCAAAAATACTGAGCTATCGCTTTAAAATATGTCTCAGTGTTGGCAAGAGAATGCAGTTGTAGCACACATATGTCAGGAAAGAATCAAATCTAGGATTGCTGCTCTGTAAATGGTTTGGATGACTTTGAGACGGCATTTCAGCTGTTACCTGGGGGGGGGGGCTAATTGGTTTTTGAAGTGTATAGGGATGAAGAGACGACTAATGAAGAGTGAAATGATCTGACAGTATTCAGTTATGTTTACAACAAAAATACAATGACCACATTTTTTTCCTAATTCTTTAATGACCAGGTCTTTCCTTGGCAAACAGTGGTAACCTTAAAATATCTAAATCCCACAAACATTCATTAATTAGAAGTTACATTGCTAACTGTTTATCAGTACAGTCCTACTGTGATTATCAGAGATAGAGACCCTTCTTATCAAGGACAAAAGAAAACATGAGTGCCATTTTAGCCCTAATAATAGTTTCAACATTAAATTGTTCATTTGTATGTATGTAAAAGGAGCCATCTTTAACCTTGAGGTTATAAACAATTTATTTGGCAACAAAAATAGTGTCCAAATTGACGTTAGAGGAGCAACTTCCAGTAAATGCTTGTTTAGACAGAACTGTCATTCCAGAGACGGATTCTGCTCACTTCAAGGTGAACGCATTTGAATGAGCAATTTCCATTCAGATATTAGTCAAACGGAACTAATACCTCGGGACAGAATGAATCAGCCATTCAGATCATATTTGACACTGACATATGGATGGCAGTTTGGGAAAGTTGGAAAAATATCTACATGAGAAATCAGAAAATTCTATCCATGATGAATTATTTGTCAGTGCCACTCCAGTTGCCCTAAAGGTGGGAATGTCCATGTATACACATAAGGATGTGTTTCTTTTATAAAAGCCCTAACTTGTGATGCTGGATTTTGAGGCATATAGACTTACAGTAATGTTGCAGCGGGAAGCATTTGCTTTTTGTGTTCAGCTGGTGACCTTGGTAGCCACAAGCAACTCAACCACGGCAGACCTCTGCATATTCAAAATGTTAATGATGACCCTTATTTGCAATGCACCCATGACTAAGACACATTATTCTAAAAGTAGTGCCCTCGAGACTGTTGTTTCATATATGTGTAAATGAGAATTTCTTAAGATTGTGCAGAAGAAAACATTTACTGAGATGACAATGTCCAGTTTGATTCCTGCCAGACACTGTCACATCCCTCTGTCTACCTTACCATCACCTGTCTCCATCTCTGTCAAGATCTAATAAAGGAAAAATGCCAGAAAAAAATAGAGAGAGAAAAAGAGGAGGTGATTATGACATATGCTGAAGCAAAGAAATGTGCTGTCAATGCAGTTAGAGCACAAGTGTTGTTATTGATTTGATTTCTAAAACACACTGCAGATACCATTATGATGTCAACTTTAAGAAGCTGGACTGATTTAGGGAAGCCATTATCTTTATATCAATTCCAGTCCTTAATTATTTGCAGATTAATTGCCAAATTGTCAGTTTACATCAAACTGACATTTGGAGAATTATTTAGCAGAGTTTTTTTTTTTCTTACTTGGCTTTTTCAGCATTGCAGATACTGTAGGTTAAGTGAATAATTTGAATATGGAACATAAACCAAAGACAAATTCTACACTAATAAATAACACTCTCAAGAGAAATAACACTCTCATTTCAGGAGAAATCAAATCATCAGATCTAATTCAAAGGGCATAAACATCAGGTCTAAATGATAGCCCTCCCCCAGATTTTTTTTTTTAAAGGTTCATTTCTTACAATTCTATCACATCTATACAGTTAAAATTGTACATTTAGAACACAGTTTTGAGGATTACATTGATCATTTGAAATCAGAGTGTTAGTTTGAGAGATTTTTCCAAGACAGTTGTTTCGACACCACCTTAAAAAGAAAAAAAAAAAGTTTAATGTCAGCTAACTTTAAATACAACTAACAATTAGATCAGGTCAGAGGACTAATTTACCCCTAAGTACAATTAGTTAATTCACACAGGATGCAGAGAGACAGATCCATTGGCCAAGCTCCTAAAATAGGACATAAATAACATATTGAGGGGGTCATTGGAGTTTTCTCAGTATTAGAGAGGACATGACCCTGCAAAGTGAGTGACCTTAATGTCTGGACTGGACGAAAGTCATTTTTTGAATATAGCATATTGATTAATTTATTTCAGAGACACAAATGACAGCATAGTCTACTACCTACTTTATTTTGTTAAAAACTGCAATGAAATTAAAATGCAGACACAACTACTGTGAAATATGTACACTGAAATTAATGCTTATTTCAACTAAATTATAAAAAATATATAGCAATAAGCGACAATGATCGGGGTCCAAGCAGAAATCGCAGGTCATGACTTTATATGACCTTCAGAAGGAGTTATGAGAATGGGATAGATGAGGCTTGAACTCATGAACCTCTTGCTGTCAAAGCAGCAGACTGGCCACTGAGCTAAAGCCGGGCTTGACCTGCTCGGAATTTGAGTGCACAAATAGAGTTGAATGATGGTGAATATAAAAACTGATGTGATTTTAGCCAAATTTAACAAAATAGGCAGTCTTCAACTGACTATGACCTTCAGAAGAATTTGAATGCACGCCACATGTATAAACTTCCACATGGCTGATAAATGTAAACTGCACACATTGGGAACTGAACCAGTGAACTCCATACTCCTTGACAAGTGACCTGCTCTATGCACCACTAAGGACAAGTGGCTTTTCTCCGCATCTCAACACAACTTCTTGCAATGAGATGTGCAAGGCATGTTTGTCTATTCATACTAAAAATGGTGACAACAGTCAAAATGCTGGTGAGATTTTTAAACGGATTTGAACTTGTCTCGTAGTTCAGATTTGGCTCAAACACTTCCTTCTGAGTCATGCCGCTCTCCTCAGTCTGCCCTCATTGTCAGTCACACACCACAGGTGTCAGCCATTATCACAATTCACTTTGCAGTGGAAGAGCAGTTCAGTATTTTTGGGCCTGACTGCTCCAATTTAAACTTTAAAAATTTTAAACAATTTAACTGTACAATGGAAAATTCTGAAAAAAAAAAATCACAAAACATTATGGTAATATCAAGTATATGCTACATGATTTTGGTGAAGTTTGAACAAACTCTTTGTAAATTAATAAATGCTGTGCATATGGCAGTACTTACAGTAAAGGATTCAATGTCACCAGAGACTCATCTTTTGACATATATGAACACAATTTGGAACATGTGACATCTAGCATGTAAAGAATGTTTCTGTCAGGTTTGGTAGCATTTGAATGAAGATTTATGGGCACTGAGATGTTAATTGATCATGCTTATTTTGAAAAATATAGAGTGATGGACTTCAGAATTGACCATAGGTTGCAGTGTGGCGGTTTTGTCACAAATCAGTGGATGTACTGAAGAAATTTCAGCTCTCTAGGACATACTGGTGATTTTTATTGATTTTTGAAGTTTGAATTGTGGAACGTCTTGAAATTTAGTTTTGTTGTGATAAGCTATGCCCACTAATCAATCATTACCAAATTTTATGCATTGACTAAGTCATGACTCAAGATTGTGCAAACCAAATTTTGTTCAAATGAATGTCACCTGTTATGATATAAACTTTTCGCTTTCGTGGTGCCCCCTACAGGTGAAGTGCAATGCGCTTCATCACATATGTTCAATAAACACTTCTCAGCATTTGTGTAAAGTTTTGTGTTGATTCAATGAAAAATGAATTATTCACAGCCAATTTTGTCTTAATACACATTTTAGCAAAAGTTAATCAGCAGCTAAATTACTCATACTTGCTTCAATCCATCATCCAATGATAGATTTATTCTGCTAGGTCCAAAGATCAAATTTGTCAAAAAACTTGAGGAGTTGAAGCAAAAAAACAAAACATAACAAAAAAACCCCGGATTGGGACAAATTTCAAAATGGTGGAAATCTTTTCATGAGTAAAGGGGTGTCGCTTATATGGATAGATTTGTCTGGATCCACAGAATCAAGGAAAAAAAGAATTTTGTTGCTGACACTTACTGTTAAGGAGTTATGACCCAAAATGTAAAACTGCTAATATAGCGCCACCATCTGGTCGGTTTGGTCTGGTTTTTGTTGCCTGAGTAGTGAGAGAGATTTTTAACTTATCTGCCAAGTTTGGCAAATTTAGCTGTTACGATTTCTGAGGTACATAGAGTTTTAGCGAATAATAATAATAATAATAATAATAATAATAATAACAATAATAATAATAACAATAATAAAAATAAAATAAATATAAAAAATAATCCAACCAAAAACAATAGGGTTCCAGCACTTCATGCTTGGACCCCAGACTAAGATGCTTTTGTGTTTGAAAGCCACTGTGTATTTTATTTAGAATCCGTGTTCTTTCAATACTTTGATGCTTCCTGGCTTAATGTCATTCTGTCTTCATGTTTTTGTGAGGACGTCAACTTTTAAGTGAAAATCTTAGAAAAGGAGGAATTTTGAAGACTTTAGTGTCAGAATGTTTCTGACTCTCTCAGTGTCTGTGTGGATGTGTCATGGTCTGTGCCCCTCTTGTGTTTCTCTGCTGGTTACTCCTTCCTTCTGTGTGTTTTGGATTCTTTCTGTTTCTCTCTCTGTCCATGTGTGACACTGCCCCTCCTTCCTGCTGCCGGTCACTTGCTTGCTGCTGTCAGTCAGCCTGCACACACTCGGCTCGTCCACTAATCAAGCTCTAGTGGTACCAAACTCTTCAGTCTTTGCTAGATCTTTCTTTCATACACACGTACTATATTGTGTAGATTGTACACAGGTCTTTGTGTTCCTGTTGCTTGTAATTTGTTGATTCTTCTCCTCACGATCAATTCCTGCTAAACATTGTCTCTCCTCAGCTCTATGATCATATTCCCCTCCCAGCCTGCCTACTCTGAGACCATATTCCACTTGCTAGCTCCAGCATGTCACAGCATCCTCGTTCACGCCACCATACTCTGCTAACCTTTATATACTAATTTTCTTTTTTATCTTCTTCTACATTTTAATTAAGGTCTATCTGCACACATCAGTGTCTGGGAGCAGAAAATATGAACTGGTGAAATAAATAAATAAGTGAATGAATAAATAAATCTAGTATCTGATTTATACAAATCTTATTGCAGTGTTTGCTGCCATTAAGGATTCATGCTACTTTTATCTGAATCTTTGATGTTATTATATTATTATGTGCATGGTGTCACATTAGTTTGTTATAACATTTATCCTTTCCTTATTTTCAGTAGAGAGACTTTAAAAGCAGGAATGAGCTGCTGCCGAGTGCTCGTAATGCTGCTTTAGGTATGCTAAATGCTCTTGCAGAGGTTATTAAGAGCAAACACATATTTGCAAAATTGAAAACAAATCAAACATGACCTGGGACACAATTTGGTGGTTTTCTTATTCATGTTCCTTGTTTAGATTCCTTAAAAAATTAACAATGTACTAACTTTTAAACTGTATTTTTTTAAAAACTGTGCCATGCAGCAAAGCTTGACCTTGAAACACAAATAGCCGCGTGCACAAACGCGTGCCAGTGGTCAGGGCCTTGATCTCACAGGACCATGGATCAGCTCTCTAACAGCTCTGTTTGCCTGTTGTGTTGGCGAGTGTTTCCAAATCATAATGCAATAAATAAATAAATGAATAAAAAAATGGAAGATTTTTACTGTTTTTTTTTTTGGAGGATGTTCACTGTCATTAATCACTATGAAACATATTGTACTTTGTCCATGATAATTACCTTTCAGTTTTCCCTGGTTTTATCTTGATTATTCTTCCTTGAAGTGAATTGAGGCAAAATAAATACACACATATGTAAACACAAACAAAACATCAGATTTGTGCTCAGAAGTGCAAGGTTGGTGAATTATGATTTGCAATATTTCTGTCCTAAATGGATAATCATGTCTTCAGAGTTCTCAAAAAAAGAGAACTCGACACTTACAACAATGACACAGATCCAGTCATTACATAGAAACTGAGATTTCCTTTTAAAACTGAGATCACATCTTCTTTTTACCAATTTCCATATTTAATTAACTTAACACAGTAAAAGGCGATTGCTTTCTGCTTGTGTCACAACAACACTGGCAAATGGCTCATTGGAGCATTTTGATTCAGCCAGGGCTGTTTTCTTTGGCCAACCAATTTCTGCGCTCACTGTATAAAAGTCTGGAGGGCACAATTACAACTGGCAATGGAGAGGAAAATGTTAGCATTGAGAAGAAAAATGAGAAGTAATCTCATTCATTTTTTTCTTATCTGTGGAAGTCCAAGAAGCCAGAGAGTGTGCAGTATTTCCCAAGATAAAAGCCCAAAACATATTCCACTCACACAAACAGCAAGAGAGAAGTACACAACGCTCACCATCTCCACTTGGTATCCCTATTGATTTGTTTTGAATTGAAGAAGGCTAAGGCATTTTCCTCTCCATCTCTGATCAGGTGAGTTTTGCCTTCGGTAGAATTTTCATGAATTTTGTGATTATTTTCAATACTATGTCATCATCTTCATTTCTCTTCTTTGGGCAGTAAAAGAACTCACAGATAAGACAGTGCAGTCCAGTGATAGAAGACATTTGCAATGGCATGACTCGATTAATCCCAAACACTAGATCTTAATTAACTCAGCATAACCACACAGATGATTTGTGTGCCGATGGGATTTGGTCGATGGGGATGATAGCGTGAAGTAGATAGGTTCATTCAATATTCATTATCTCCTTGTCCCATTTTTTTTTTTACGGGGCAGAGCAGGTCCTTCCCGAGATCAAGATATCTTCCTGATGTCTTATTAATATGCATAAAGAGTCATATTTGAACCCTCCACGTAAAATTAATTCTAAAAGAAGAGAATGTTTTTTTCAATTTTAACAATGTTGACAGATTCAGGTTGTTTTACAAAAAAAAGCCTCTATTTTGGTCTATTTTTGTTTTTAGAGAGTTACATGAGCAAACTCTTCCTCTTGGGAAGTTTTATTTAGGGGTGGGAAGTCACGCATTACCAATAATACATATCTCTGTCTCAGAGTTGATGCAATGCTAATTTTTAATAAATTCTTAAAAATTATTCTTGCATTAATTGATTTGATTAATTATCCCTTATTGTGTTTTTGAACCATTTTTGATCAAATTCATTCTGTAATTTATTCAGTCTGTCAGCAAAAAGTGAATTTACCCTTCATTCATGCCTTATCACTCAACCATATAGTTATATCCATGTGCATATGGAAATAAGTTTAACCTGGTTCATCAACCTTGACCTTAAGTTAAGTCGTTGTTTTGCCCACAAGCTGTTGTTTTGCCCACGTTCATTGCAGTGGACGAGACATAATCAAATGTGGATTGTGGATTTTCCCAAACCCAGAGAGAGAGAGCTGTAAAAAAAAAAACAGGCGGGCAGCATACGTGGTCTTTTCCAAACCTGTTTCCTTTCCCTGCACTGTACAGATATGCCGCAGCCACGGGTGTGACACCCAAACAGGCAGCTGACACCAAAAAATATGCAGAATAATTTTTTATAGACTTACTAAAATGTTTATTTCCAAACTAAGGGTATAATCACCTATTTATACTAGCCTACTTGTCTATTGTATTATTTAATGAACTGTCTGTAGAGAAAATAACTTGCTCGACTGCAGCTGACTGCCTGCTAACAGCTGCGTCCCTACTGTGAGCGCAGAAAGTCGGAGTTTGTTAATGCAGTGAAAATGTTTTTAATGCCAACAAATACAGATGGGAATCACAATGCTTTGTTAGATACAATAATGTTATGAATTATGAAAATGATTATGCTGATCTTTTTTCAATAGGCTACACTTTGACTTTCCATTGCCCTGAAGTTATTATAGAAAAGTTCATATAAGCTGTCCAGGTAAGCAGAGACACAGCTCTATTAGTTTAATTAAACATGCAACGCTTGTGGATGTTGTAGCCTGTCCGTGGTAAATTTATTATTATTTTTTATTCAGCAGGCTAGATATTTTAGTTATAACACAATTGATTTAGCTAAGCATTTGTGTGTTGAAATGTGCGGTATTTATTCAGTTTGATCTCTTGAAAGCGTCAGCGGGAGCTCAAGGCGACTCCGCGAGGACTACAAACCATCTCTGTTGCAACAGACAACAAAATGATTCAGCTTGTCAGTTGTGTCCGGTTTTAATCCAGAATATTCCCGAACAGGTGATTTTTGGGCTATTCTTATTTGCAACAAGCTCTACAATTATTACATTTGCTGAAAATGATGTGTGAGTAGGAGACTCCTCCACCTGCACGATAATGTTATATCAACAGTCAGCAGGTGATGGGCTGACGCTGATTAGTTGGAATATTTTGGCATATCATCAAACCCTGCCTGCAGAGAGCTCTACGGAGAATAATGCGTGGTTATATATATATTTATGAAGGCACAAACGTGTCCAGCCTACTGGGTGTTTAGAGAAAACAAATGTGGCACACCCAGAGTCTTTTTTCTGGCTACAATAGTGCTGTACAGCTTGCTACATGTATTACATTTTCACTCCTTTATGTAATAACACCCATATAACGTAATGCTCCTTTTTGAACATAATGTGTAATACAACAGACCCATGCTACTCATAAATAATGTGGTCATTACAAAATTTGAGAGCTGGTACACAAATGTTCTTGCATATTGAAGAGTTTTTTACACTCTGATGAGTTGTAACTTAAAGCTTTGTTACAAGTATAAAGCATTCTGAATCAGAATCAATGTAGAAATGGAAAACAGCTCCATACATATAATATTAAGCTGTTGGAAATTTCAAGTTCTTCAAAATGAAGAAACAAATCCTACAACACAACTGTTGTTATTTTTTGGGGGTAACACTACACTTTTTTCTCACTCGTTGCACTGTAAGAGTTTATAAAGTTAGTTGTAGCTGATGCAGACAAGGGAATGTTCAAAATATACAGTGATGTAGAACTGTGTGATGTGACTTCACAATGATGTTTAATCAATGCAAAAATGCACCATGATAAGTAAGATTTTTTTTTTTAAACATGATTTAAAAATACATGCAAGGCTGTCCACAGTTTAGAAATGTTGTTTATTATTAACCACACTTAATTATTAAGACTTGAATCAATTAATAATTCATTGTCTTTAGCAGAATCTTTTAAATAAACAAGTTAAAGTAATTTTAGGTGATTTAAAATGCAAACATGTCTGCACAGAGCAGTATTTGTCAGAGCTTTTTTATGGCTGCTGGGATGCAAAAGAATATTCTGGCATGGCTGGGTCAACTAAGAATGAGTTCAGCTGCACCACATTAGATTTAAATTAGAATTAACTACAGCCATACTGGAGGCTCTTTGAGGCTGCATGTCGGCACTTTGGGCTAAGTGCTAATATCAGTATGTTAATAATCCTACTCTGACAATAACAAGATGCTAATGCTAAGCAGGCATAATGGTGACCAACTTAGTTTAGCATGTTAGCATGCTAATTAGGAAGCAAAAAGACTCAAAAAACAGCCAAGACTTGAAGGAATAATTCTGGCACATGACGGTGTAAGTTGCCTTCACTTGATTTCTGCTGCCTTCACTTGCTGGACAGGTTGAAGCTGCATTTTCCGAGGGCAAATTTATCACACATGTATGAAATTAGGACAATTTTTGGCAATGGATCATAGGTATGATACACAGCATGCAGAAATATTTATTACCTTATTGTGATATTGATGATATACTTCAAGGAATGTCAAGTCAATGTTTCTTCACGTAGTTGAGTTTCATGTGTTAGGAGTAAGTTATATAACAACCCAGAGAGTCATTGGAACTGCATCTCTTTGTCCTCTGAGCAATAACTTTTTTTACTGTCATGCCGATAAAATATTGAGACACTTTGAACAAACTGATTGCACAGGTTGTGTGAACTCCACAAGTCTCTTCGAAAGGGTTAGACTTGATGTGTGACCACATAGTTACAAAACAGACTTCAAATATTGTCATTCTGTCATCAGGTGATACTTATTATGATTTTTGAAATGTCTGCAGCTCTGTGAAAAAGGAAAATCTTGCTATATTTTCAGATCATTAAAATATCCAGTGAACTTTAGTGTAAAGAACACAGAATTCTTTAGCTTAGGTGTGACTTGTTCACATGATCACATCCATGATTAAAAACTACAAAAGTTTCCATCCAGAGGGTGGCTTACACTACCAGTGTTTTGTACTAGGAACTGACAGAAAAAAATCAAATCCCAAAAGAAATATGTGATACTTTGGATAATTGCTTGGTGATATCAATAAATGTCAACGAGATGAAGAAGCTTCTTAAAAGAATTTCTTGGCAAATCAAGTAGACTGATGATGCCATCACCCGCACTTCATTTCTAACCTGATGTGCCAAATGCCTTTTTACACACAGCTGTCTGGGAAGTCGTCCATGGAAACTCTTTGAAAAAGGGCAGACACTCTCAAAATCGATCTGTGTCGCGGCACTCTTTGCTCTTCATCTGATGAGGAAAAAAATGTCTAGCTCTGTTACAACTGCTGCTATTTAAGCAATATAACACTTGAGGTTGTGCTGCTGTTCTGAATAGTTTCACTGGTGTGATGTGGTCAAAGGCTTGAGGTCGCAGGCCATGTGCCAAAGATCATCACAGCAGTGATGATATTCAGTCCAACAGCACGACCTCGAGTGTGATATGGCTTTTACACAACAGTTCTACAAACTCCATTTAGTTGACAGTAATAAACAAAAACAGATTATGATTAGTTTGTTAAGTTTATTTAGCTTCACCAGCACAAATAGTTCCACAACTGGACTGCTACAGGACTGCTGCTAAGTAGCATAAACCAGTGGTTCCCAAAGTGGGGGTTGGGACCCCAGGGTTGGGGGGGGTGGGGGGTTTCCATACGAGCTGTTTCTCTTTTGTGTTTCCATAGGCTTTATAGTGTGTGTGCGTGGCTGTGCATAACGTAATGTGCCACCCCCTAGGTCAATGGGGATCCCCAGTCTCTGGTGTCGTTATTTTGGGGGTCCTGGGCTGAAAAGTTTGGGAACCACTGGCAAAAACATTTAACATGTTCCTGCACATTAGCTTACCCCAAAAGTTACAGAGGGGCCCACTACTTTACTTCTTTGCTTGCCTCTTTCCTTTTTTTCATCCTTCCCTGTAATGCAATCTGGAAGAACCTCCATCTTTTCAGTGCAGTTTGTTACAAATAACCTAGCAACTGAATGTTAGTGCTTAGAACACCTGGTAAGTGGAGTATTACCATAGTCCATTAATGGAGAGCGATACCTTTTACTGACTGTTCATTTCCTGTATCGGTGTCACATGGGTTTCACCACAGCCCCACCCCTTTAGGAGACTAGAAGCAGTCTTTAGTCCATTCATTCTTATAGGACTGCCATGTCCAAAGTCCGGCCTGGGGGCCAATCACAGCATGAGGTCGGATTTTATACGGCTGACAGCTTCCGTCTTCAAATGTATTATTTATGGCCCGCCGGAACTGTCAAATACAATTAATAAATTGTGCAGGTTCAAAATGCAATATCTCTTTTCACGTCATGGTGGCAGCACCAGTCTGTAACTTTGCCTGGCTGTGTGACCCATGCTGTGACCCCTGCCAGCTAATTTCTGCCTTGGCAACTGTAGCTAAAAAGAGGAAAGTTGATGCTGAGGACCGCTGCTTCCAGAAGACATGGAAATTACAATATGTCTTCACTAAAACTGAAACAGTTGTGTTTGCCTAATTTACCAGGAGACTGATGCTGTCTGTAAGGAACTCAGTGCAAAATAAAGAGACATTTCCAGACAAAACATACTGATGCATATGACAAGCTATCAGGTAACGACCATGATGAAAAAATGAAACAAAGCGAAGCTGTCTTGGCCTCACAACAGCAGTTCTTTACACGGGCCTGTGAGTTAAATGAAAATACCACCAAAATAAGCTACTAAGTCGCCACAACATGGCAAACCTTTTACCTTTGTTGGTTAAAAAAATTGGGCATTTCACATTATCAAATCAGGCCCTCTTTGGAAAAAGTTTGGACACCCCTGTAATAGGAGAAATGAACGTGATCACAGATTATGACCCATTTTTTGGCTCCATCGTCACCAAGATACATGTTGGACCCATTTTTCACAAGACATATATCTTCTGAACATTCTGACACAAAATGACATTTTCAGACACACAAATCAGAAGGAAATTAACTTTGTTCCAGACCTGTCTCTGTCTCAGCAACACATTCTCGTGAGATTTGGGAACTGGTGCTTCCCGCCTTGCTTCACAATGAACATAAACGGACATTTAAATGGTCTGATAGGTGAAACCATGAATTAAAAGTTCAAACTTACATCAAATAAATATCATGTGATGCAAAATCCATTTGTTTTAATCCATTATAATACTTCCAGATGAGGTGAAGGGATGGTAGTTCTTAACTCTCTCCATGGGAGATGTGATTCCCCCAGCTATGGAGACAGGAAGTGTATATACCATTTCACACCATTGGCACACATACAGTGGAGGAACTTGTGTTAATACTGACTATTTTTAGTAATACAGTTAAAAGTCCCAGTGCTGCTGTACTCATGGAATGCCTCTTGTCCAATCAACTTGTGTGGCTGGATCTAATCATTGTATAATGCAGCATCTATGCTAACATTGTTAGAATTGGCCATTGTTGTGTCAGAACAAAAAAAGTGGTGCGTTGATCACACCCAGTGTGTTGAATTAGAAACAATGCCTTTCCATGGCTGTCAAAGGATCCTCATAGGATACTAATTGGGTTAGACTACTAAAACAAAACAAAACAAACAAAAACAAAAACAAAAACAAAAAGTCTCTTTATCCGCTGTGACTGCAGCTAAAGATCACAGTTTTTGGGAGATTTCATCCCTATTTTATTTTTCACAAAGAATCAAATCAACTTATTTTTTCCCTTCTCGCTTGTTAATATTGTTGTTAAACTATTGTTTTTTTTCTCCTTTATATTGTTTTTCTAAATTTTTATTTTCTACCTCCTTTTTCTCATTTTTATAATACATTCACTTAGTGTGGGGATTTTATGTTATGCAGTATGCAGCTTAAACAGCTAAAGCGGATTTGGAACAAAATGTGTATTTTCAAGACATAAATATTATTTTAAACTGTATAAAAATCTTTAATAAATTCAAAGTTTATAACTTAGAGGGTTATTAGCAGATTTTGAAGTGATATGGACTGTTGTAACTGCATCTAAACATTATTTGATAAGGTTAAAAATAAAAGAAATCTAAAGCACCACTCCCATCACTGAGGGACTGCAGGTGGAATCATATTTTTCCAGGTCAACAGACCAACAGATATCTTGTGAAATGATCTGTGTAATTTTATCATATAAATTTTAGCAGTCAGGATGTGTCAAATGACAGGATGAAGAACAATGCTGACTGTCCTCTCTGGCTGAAAGTCTAAAGCCTGTTTCATCTCTGACCTGTTACTCAGGAGGGAGAGCGTGCTGTCCACAGACAGAATGGTTAGGAAAAGTTTTTATCCTGAGCTCATTCTGTCCTGTTCATATGTTGAAGTATCTTGAGCAAAGATTTAACTGTCAATTTTTGGTTATTTCTTAATGCCTTGTGTGGTTGCTCAGTAATATTAGTGTACTTCACTGCAGCAAGGGTGAGAAGTTACGACAGTGGATTTCAGGGGAAAAAAAAAGATTCCCAATTAATTTCTAAATTTGTATGCAAATCCTATCAATATGTCATCATATTAATCATTTTTAGGCTGCATTAACTTGTGAACATAATTAAGTTGTCACTCAAAACTGTACTCTTCTTACAAATGGTGTCTGCAGATCTCAACTGAATCTATAAGTATGAGTAACTTATTTAGTCAAAATGATGAAAGTCAAGCTTGCTCTCTGTAGATTCAAACAGCTTTCAGCTTGGTTTAGATTGTATAATGTTGTTTAAACCCCAACCAAAAATAAATTTTCATACCCTAGTTGTAAGATTTATTCACTGTCTTGCTGTTTTTAAGCCACCGTGGCTCAGAGTGCTGTATCTCACACTGTAGCACCAAATGTACAGTCATGACTGCTTATTGTTAGAGGATGTGTTGGGAGAAATGGCAGCAGGTGAGGACTCCTCCTTGAGATGTAAGCTATACCACAACTCAGCAGACATAATTTTATAAACTTTCTGTCAGCTGCTAGATTCAGAGTCCTTGACATTACTTTTGAGACCAGTGCAAGAAGCCTCATTCTCAAAAAATTCAACAATGATCCAACTCAGCACAGGTGCCTCTGACCATTGGGAGCTGTGATATTTACTTCCTTTGTCCATAAATATCCCGTTTTTCCTCCATTCATAAGAAAAAAAAAAGCCTGTCCAGTCAACTGATGATGAATATTTCACCTGACCCTGAAATGACAGAACTGGCAATGATGACTAATGTTACAGCAGGAAGGACCTGAGGAGCCACCATTTCTCACCGTCATAAAGTTTGCCTCACCCAGACGATCCTTCTCTGAATTTTAATATTGTCAGCTTCACCTTTGACTTTTAGCCTTTTTGTCATTCAATTTGATGATTGATGATTGATTTATGATTTTATGATTTGTTGTTGTGTTTTACTTTTTGCAGTTGTGTTTTTATTTTGTGATTGGGATTGGCACTTAAGGGCCACCGTATGTTTCTCTTTTTATTTTGTGAAGTTGTGAGTGCTGGTCAATTTGCGGTAAATAGTCTGCCAAGCATTAGCAAAGCCCTTTGAGGCTCTGAACCTCTAAGAAGTTGTATGAATGGATGGTGTGAATCCTCTGAACAAATCCCAAATCCCTTCAAGAAGTTCTTTCCATGCATTTTCTTTTTTTAAATTTTATTTTATTTTGGCTCTCTAATCCCTTAATATCCACCCATGACATATCCAGGTCACTCTATGCTATACTTTAAATCAATAAACAATTTCAGCCTGTCCAAACAGGACTGTTCCGGGATAAGAGAGAAAAGGCTTGCTTAACACTGATACACTATCTACAGATAATGATACAGATGCATACTGAGAGAAAAAAAAGATGATTTTTTTTCTTATCTTTACAAAATTATTATTTAAAGTACACTGTTAACTGGGTACTGCTGCATGTAATTTTGAAAGGATAAATGTTTTCATTTAATCCACAATCAGAACCACCTGTAATTAGTTCTTCATGTTTCAGATGAGTAGGTACAGAGAACAGGCTGTCAGGAAGAGTTGTCAAATTAGTCCTCACTGACATTAATTGGATGTAATTATCCCCCCCCCCCAGTGTTTTGCAGAAGTATCTTCAGATGTAAGCTAATTCTGTGTAAATAGATGTGCCATTCATGTAAATGGTCCAGTGGAACATTTCAATTTAATTACAAACACTTCAGTTACTTGCAAGGATAGTTAGCTTTAACAAAACATTTTCTCTCCATATGAGCGATTAAAATGTATTGTAAAGATTTTTTTTCCCCTCATCTCAAAGTCATGAGATTTAAAGTGAGGAATTGTGCTATAATTGGTGATAAAATATTTCACATAGTGCCTTTTAAAATGTATTTTATCTTCAAACAGCATCTGTTGCTATTGGTGATATATACAGTAATGCTTATTAACTGTGCAGTTCACAATACTTCCATTGGGACAAAAAAATGCAGACACCTCTGCATGAAAGAAGTCTTAAGACTGAGTTAAGGATGCTGATCTTCTAACAGTAATGTGGTTGGTGTATCACCAATTCCACCCTTGGCAAATGCACCGCAGCTTGCTCAGATAAGCAGCAGTCATTTGAAATGCCACTATCTCTTGACAGTTTGTAGGGCTCAGCGAAAATAGGGAGTGATGCTGGCGTTCTAAGCGAGAAGGGATTTTGTCTCTTATCAACGACTGGACAAACTGACAAGTTGCTCATGTAAAAAAGCTAGGGGTCAGAGTCAATCAAGCGCAGTATTTTGCGACAGACCACTCAAGCATGATGTCATTTGATTTACCATAACAGGCGCTTATAGATCCTCCTCTGCAGAAAAATGAGTGTAAGAGTTTACACACAATTCCAGAACAACATGCTTCTAATGCAGATTCATGTCTGGGTGAAGGCAGGATTTTGGATTTTAAAGTAGCACTGATGACATCTGTTAACATTGATAAAACTGTGTATGATAAAATCACTCTAAACTCACTGCACAACAACTTTGAGTCTCTGCAGGAATAAAACAGTGACTGTGTTTTTAAAGGGATGATTTAAAAGCCTGTTATCATTGACCACACCTGTAATTTGTGCCTGCCAAAGCCAGCCAAAGGTGCTGAGGACCTCATTTCCTGTGCTTGGTAACGTCGATGCATAAACAGTGGCAGCGCAGATGGAATGGGACAGAGTGTGACGCCCTCCCAGCTTCCCTTTTGACCTCTGTCTTTAGAGATACTACAGAGGTCACACAGATCATGCAGTTCCCTGTGCACTACTGTTTTTTCCTAATAACATACACTGCATAATAATGACCATACCTGTGCACATACTACATATTTTTATTGTTAAATGTTACAAAAATATTTATTTATTTAGAGGGACAGAGCACATTAATGAACATGAGTAAAAGGTACAAATCTAAATGTGTCGGCGTTAGCAAAACAGCTTATTTGCATGCAAAGTCCATTAGCAAAATATCTCATCAAAGAGTGTGTCCAGTTTTAACAGCGATATAACTGATCTGTTTTCTTTCGCATGCTCAAACTTGAAGTGCAGTTGTTACGCAGCTGTTAGGAGAGAGAATAATGGGCTCAAAGTTATGGTTAGTTAAGTTAACATAGCTTATTGTCCTGACACTTTTTTGTTTTGTCTTATTATGCATACAAGTGGTTTACTGTAGGAGAACTTGCCACATTCACCATTTTTCAAGTACTTTGAATTTTCTTTCTGATACAAACACCATTTATGAGTCGTCCAGACCTGTCGTAGGAGTCATATAAAATTAGTCTGCTGTTTTTCCAATGGATTGTATATTTTATAATTACCTTGAAGCAATGATGAATTCACATGTATAATTACACATAATAATAATGTTGTATTATTTAGTTTGATTCTGCAATTCAAATTATAGTTTAATATAAATCTACATATATTGATGTAGCCTAATGATTTCAGAAAAAAATTAAAATAGGCTATTGTATAATGCTATTGTATGACACCATATTACTATGAGAAACCGTAACTGCAAAACGACTGCACTAATTAAATATTAGTTTTTTCTGTGGCCATGTGTTTCTTTGAAGCCATATCACACCTTTTTAATTTTTACCTCAGTGACAGTGCAACCCACTGGTGACACAGCTTTAAAAGCAGTCATTCCTTTTAGGAAAGGAGTGAACAAGTACACACCGCAGGGCACCAATAATTAAAGTATTTCATAGACACAAACTTCATCTATTATTGTAATTTCAGCCCATTGGTGGGTCTCTATGATTTCCGAAATTGCAGCATTGCAGACGGAATTGCGGAATCAGTCAATAGAAAGAATTATAGTTAAAGTTGAGCTGAAGTCAAAAATGCATTTTTAACCCTTTTGGACCATGCCCCCGCTCTTATTGTAGTCAAATTTAAAAGTGTATCACAAAAAATTACAAAAAATGAATTATTTTGTATTTTTATATGAAAGTCTGCCACTTTAGCCTTTCGTGTAAAAAACATCTCCTGAGGCCGTTATTGGTTTAATCATTTTTTTAATTCAATCAATTTTATACAACAGTTAGTTCCAGCCAAGCAATTTGCTTGGCCAACAGACATTTAAAACATGACAGTATTTCGCCACAACATCACGGTTTCTTCACTTTGTATGTATTGCTCTGCATCAATGCTTACATGTTGCCATGGCAGCATAGGAGGGTTACAGATGACGTCACGTCACTGTGACGGGCCGCAGATGGGGGTCAGGAAGTGATTTCTGAATGGAGAAACTCTATCAAAATGCCTAAGTTTTGTGCTGTTTCAGCTGTACCAACCGATCGAATTGGGAGAAAGACAAAAGCTACTTTCCAGTTCCGAAAGTAGTAACTCATAAAGCCAAGAAATTTAAAAATCTTACAAAGAAACGGTGGCAGACGAATACAACATAGCAGTCAAAACAACTGTTGCTGTGTGTGAATACCGTGGAGCTCCGACAACACAACTTTATACACCGCAAGGTTATCTTATGAACACAGACACAGCGTTGTTAAGTCTTCCAACATCAGTGGGACTCCCACAACTGATGCTGTGCAAAAAGGATGAATAAATCAGCCGTAGTTAATGATAGAAATTAACAAGACCTCCTTCCTCCTGATACTGATGATACTAGCTAACACCAAATGTGGCTGACATGGAGCTTTGCGACATAACTCAAGAGGCATTTTATCACCCAAACCCGACGTTGTGTGTGTAGGACCTTCACAACTGATACAGTGCAGAAATGATGAGTGATTAAGGACAGTAAGTGGCCGGTACCCTGTCCCCCTGAATGAGCTGGTGCAGCGGCAGCCTGTGTGCGCTCTATTGCCAAGGCAGCAGTGAGAGTTTAATCTTGAGGGAACTGTTTTTGTTGGGGGAGACAAAAAAAAAAAACCTTAAATAATCTATTTTGTCACCTTTCTTCAGCATTGCTGTTGTTGTACTGTTGTATAAAAGCAATATCACACTCGAGGTCGTAATGTCGTACTGTAATATCGTCACGGCTGTGATTGTCTTTGGCACGAGGCCGCAGGCCGAGGGACCAAGACCGAATTACGGCTGTGGCCGCCCAAGATGCTGGCAAAGTCGGCAAAAAAAATGCAAAACCCGTCGCTTGCCCCAAAATGCAGAGCTGAGCAGTTGCCAAACGACTTCTATATATCAGGTGATGTGCTGTTTTGCAAATTCTGTCAACATACCGTTGATTGGAAATGTGTAAATATGTGCAACGACCACTTGCAGTCTGAAGCCAATGTGAAAAACAAGGAAAAACATCATGCTGTGGCTGTTTGTGCTAGCTGGGACATTAAAATTTAGAAGAAAAAAAAAAAAGGGGACTTTGGGAAAAAATAAAACAAAATTTTGAAAAAATAGATTTCATAGGGTCCTACATTGGTGCTGGATGAGCATGCATTTTTCCACGTTTGCGCTCATTATTCTTTCCCGTTCCTTTGCTTTGCAGATACTTTATTTCCACTGCCGATGATAGTAAAAGATCTGAGAGCAGTACTCCTTCTTTTCACTCTTATGCAGTTTTCCTGAATTCACTCTTCCTGGTGACCAGATAGGAAGCGTAGCCTTATATGGTATTATTGGGGCGTCAGTAATACAGATTCGCTGTTCTTGTGCAAACATGGTCATATACGCAGAGGTGGCATCCATCATGTTTGTTGAATCTGACGTGGTTTTGTCATCATCATCTGTGGACAGTAGGCTACATACAATCCTTTTAATGCAGGTGATATATCAATCTATTTACTTCTGTGTACAGCAGATGCGTTAACATCATGAATTAAATAGTGGACTGAGCCACTGTCACATTATCCATTTCCGTTTATTGAACTACAAGTGACCATACTGGGAGGAGAAGGAGGAGGGAGAGGACACACAATGCTACCGATGGCTGTGCGATGCCCAGTAAGTAGACAGCTGCTCTCACTTAAAATGGCCACACCCTTACATGATCCAAACTTTAAGCCTTAATAAAAGTTTAATGAGTGATATAATTATTAATTATTAAAA
>JAPQLA010000006.1:1533589-1548078 GCA_029822935.1 Naso vlamingii | reverse complement strand
CCCACTGGGGATAAAAATAATTCAGCAGAGGGTAGGACATGTAAACCAGAGGGGGGGGAAATCCCCACCTTCCCCACTGGCAAATTGCACCCTGCTAACATAAATATAAAGTTGGGAATAGTACAACAAGGTGTAGTGTTGTCGCTGTGGTTTCATATTTGGGATGTGATGCTGCTGTTGCTTTAGTGTGAACTACTAGGGCCGCGCAGTGAATTAGTGGTTTGCACTTGCAAAAGGTTCCTGGCCAGGGCTGTTCTGTGTGGAGTTTGCATGTTCTCCCCTGTGTTTGCATTGGTTTCCTCTGGGTGCTCTGGTTTCACCCATCAAAAGCAAAACAAAACAACAACAACAACAACAACAAACATGAATGGTCTAACTCCATTCAGTACTCTTGACCAAGGTACTGGCTAAGATCTGGAGTTGGCCCACCAACCACCACTTCTTACAATTATTCACGTTCTAAGTAGATGGCACAGTATTGAAAACAGTGATTGCTTTGTTTGCACTGCCTGAAAAGCACTCTTCTTCAGTCTGAAATACCTTTGTGCACATTTCAAAAAACAAACAAAAAAAGAAAAAGGTTTTGTCAGAATAAATAGCTCACACAAGCTCCAATGTTGGCTTTTCGTTTATTAAATAGTAATTAAAGAAGAGTAAAAACAAAGAATAGAAGTGAGGGGGGGGGCTGAATTATGTTCACTGTGGTTAGAGCAAGTATAGCATCCTTGGCTTAATCAGATGGATATGATAATCCATGTATGTCACATTGTTCTGAAGGTACTAGTCTCTCCTCAGCAAGCTCTCTAAACATCTGCCAGATGAAGAGTCTGTGTTGTCTCAGCTTATTATATATCCAGCACTTTCTCTGGCAGTTTTCCTCCCTTCCACTATCCATCTCTTTCTATCTCGATCTATCTCTGCCCATTGTATGGATTCTCCCATCCCCCAACCCCCATCTCCAGCTCCTCCACCACCAGCTTCTTTCCCTTCATCCATCTCCATCTGGGGTTTAGCTCCATCCTATCCCATCAGATTAGCTCTGGCTGGGTCATTCAGCCTCCCATCTAATTGCTCAGTGGTGGCTGATTGGCATGTGAATCGCAGCAGTATGAGATCTGCCTAAATATTAATTGTGTGTAGGTGTGAGTGTGTAGGTGTCTCTGCATCACATGTTAACTTTCATTACACAGAATCATTGCAGGACTTTCTTTCCTTTTGAATCCCTTTGTAGATTATAAACACTCTGTCCTGTTCAATTTAAAACACAACACATATCCATTTGAAAGGAGCAATTTTGGGTGCCACTGTCATGTGCATTTAGCCACTGCCATAAATGTTGGTTCCAGCTGAGATAAGTGGAGTGCTGTGAAACGTACATGTTGTTCAAAGCAGAGGTAGCATTTATTTCCATATTATCTGTCAACATTAGTTACATCAACTGAATTCATATATATTACCTCCTTCTCCCTGGACAGTTGATATCTACAGCTGGCTGGAGCCTGACTGAGTGCATGATGGACTGCTATTGGTGCATGAAGTGAATACCCAAAGCTACTATTGGGTAATAATATATTATAAACAAATATCCAAGATGGAGTGATTCTTATGAAGTCTTAATCTTGCCTTGCAGTACTTGTCTTAAAGATAACTCAGGATACTGAGAGAGCATGGCAGGATGTCAGCTGAAGGTCAGCAGAGATTTTGCTTCAGGGAGCAATCTAGCTTCCAAAAAAGCTTATTGCCTGCGCACACACTTTTACACACATTACACTTTGACATCACAACACTTTAGCTGCTGGTCTCAACTATTGAGAGGGAAGAAGGGAGCAGGTGTTATTGCCTGTGTTTGTACAAATATACTCAGGGGGTTGTTGCTATTGTCCTGCATGTGGGCTTTTCCCCTGCTGCAATAAGTAAACTTGGTGCTTTGTTTACTGGCCCATCCTACCACAGCAGCTCTTAACAATGAGACGTTTAATTGTGGTGACAGTGCAAATGAAAATAAAAATAAAGAAAAAAATAAAAGCATCAGCAGTCAGCAGATGCATACTCTTGTTTTTTTATTAGTTATTCAGTGGAGTCTGCTGTCAGGAAAGAACAGCTATGAAGGGGAAAGAGCTATGGCTAACCCTTTCAAAGTCAGAGGTTGCTGTTTGTCCGGGGAGTCAGCAAGCCTCTGAATGCCAGGCTGAGCGAGGCAAAGATGACAGTCGGGAGGCTAATCCTCTGAAATAATTTGGTCGGCAGTCTTCGAACTTCCACATTATCTTCCTCTGCATACGGCTGATGATTTAAACGCTTCAGCCCACTTTTGACAGGTGAATACAAGCCTCAACCAGCTTTTCTAATTGCCAAACATTATGGACTGGCTCCATGTTTTGGCCTCCTGTTTGAATTTCTAGTATGAGAAAGTGCGAGGGCTCTTTATATTGAGATAAGGTAGCTGACAGACAGAGCAACCAACAGAATATGGCTGCTCTGTCTGAAGTATGCTGGTTTCAAAGGCAGCGAGTGGTTGTGGATGGCATGATGATCGTATTTGCTGGTTCCTCATCGGTACACAGGCAACAGCAGATATCTTCATATAATTATGTTCCCTAAAGTATGCTTGTGCCACAAAACACCTGCTTGGCACCCGTGAGGAATTGTTTATCTAGTCATACAAATAAATAAACATGTCACAAAAGCAAACAAGTAAGACTTTTGGTTACTCCCAAAAGAAAAAGCACTTCACTCTGAATATAAGAGAGATTTCTTAAAGTGCTTTTGAGGGTCTTTGAACTCAATAAAGAAAAAAAAAAAAAATCCAAGAGCAGAGGAAAAGTTTTTGGAAGATAATTTTAGCCAACTGGGGAAACTTGGAATAAAAAAGTTTCTATCTGTTGAAAATTGCATGCAGACGTTTAAAGATAGTCAATGAAGTTTTACTGTTTCAATTTTACATCAGAAAAATTTGCTTTCATTTCAGGAATGTGTCTGTCCTAACCTGACAGTTAACTGAAAGGTTTTATATACATATGGTTTTATTCAGTTTCATTCTGACCTGGAAAGAATTTAACATTTTTACATTGCAAATTGAAAATTACACAATTTTAGAGAGATAATACCTAGCAAAATTTGCTGGAAATGTTACAGTATTTTAAAATAATAACAAGGTGTTTATTCAATTTTTAATTATACATTAAAGTGGAGTTGAAACGCAGAACAATATGATTGTAGTTTGTTTGATTTTTACCTAAGGTAAGATATAGCACCGAATTTAAACTTTATATTTATCTATTACTGCTGAAAAAAAGATCTGTCAAAACAGCTGAAAACTGGTGATGCAACGTGTGCTCCCCCCATTGACAGTAGGTCCCCCAACAAACAGCACCATACCAGTAAGATACAGCTGAGCTTGTCTGAAGATACCTGCGCCCTATTGGCTAAAGAGTGAATTACAATCTAGTTTTCCTGCTATACTAGATAAATATAAAGTTTAAATTTGGTGCCATATCTTGCCTTTATCATTGGCTGCCTTTATCTAATGAAGGCTAAACTCAAGTCATTTAGGGGAAATGGAAGGCTTGTTTCTAGCCTTCATCATTACCTCAGCACCAGCCTTCATCGTTGTTCATGTTTCACGTCCACCTTAAATCAGTTCACTTTAAATCGTTTAAAAAGATGAGAAACTCGTCGAATGTTTAGTGGTGTCCTCTCATGTATCGATATTAAAACACAAAGCTAAACATGGATGTATAACCTGAAAGCGGCTCTTTCAGCTGCCTCAGGAAACTAGCAAACAGCCCTTTCCGGGTTATATATCCGTGTTTAGCTACCTGTTTTACTGTAGTTGATGCTTACTGTCCAAAAAAACTGAACTTCTCCTTTAATGTATACAGTCCCTTTTCAAAAATAAAGAATTGAATTGAAATAGTTCTCTGTGTTCATGAGCAACACTTTTTAAACACAAATAGTCATGTGATTCATTCGTGAGATAATATTGCCACTTTATAAATGACAGCAGCAGTAGGTGTTGATCTATTTTAACTCCTCTATCTCCATCTGCACTCTCTCCTGTCATTGCTTATATTCTCTGTCTGTCTCCATTAGATTTTGCTCTAACTGTTGCCTCATATTGTTGCCTGTGTGTAGTCACCTAAATACTCAATGTAAATATAGTTGATAAATGTAATATTTGCAAAAAAGAATATAATATTTTCTGTTGGGCTGCAGCTCAGGCCTCAAACCTCCATTTAACTCTCTTCATACTGTACATCTGCCTCACTCAAGATAGTAAGACCTCTGACTGTGATGGGAGCCGGATAACATCATCTTTGGTACACTATTACCTAAGCCAGTGGGGATGCAAGCATCAAATGGCACATATTCCATCTTACTATCACTCATGTAAAAGTGACAGGATGAACAATTCAAATAGAAAAACCTCCTTCAGAAACTCTCTTTTTTCCTTGCCAGGCAGTTTCTACATGTAAGCCAACTGTACCTCGGAAAATGTTTCTATTGGTGTCTGTAAGATTTGAATCAGTTGGTGGAGTGCAGGTTTTTCAGACAAACTCCAAAACAGAACCTCTTCTGACTCCTGGATAAGTTGGTATATTGCAATGTGTCATTACAGCGGAGACAAGCTCAAAAAACAAGGCTGAAAGGTTGCAGATTTTTAAAAGCGCAAGACATCATGGGCTTTGTTTATCAAGCAAAGAGTTTGTTGACTGAATCAGACACCACCTCTTGCCATCTCCTTGGCAGCTGCTGTGCTTTTCTTCTTCCCCTCCTCCTCCCTTCACCAAGACATGAAGCTAAGTAGGCTGAGGCCTTGGGAACAACCTCAAGTTACTTTTCATAGCAATATGGATAGAAACAAGCCTTCCATTTCCCCTAAATGACTCGAGTTTAGCGTTCAGTTCTCTGTAACCTGCTGTGCATGTCAAAAATAACAAAAGGTTTTGTGTTTTTGGCAGAGCACAAGCCTGCCTACCTCTCATCTGAATTATGAATCACTTGCTGATGTTTGGAAATATATTATTAAAGGGCTGAGCACCTCCTAAATACTTTTTGGATTGTGTGTGTGTGTGTGTGTGTGATGTTCAACTGCTGGAATACTCAATTTGTAAATGATCTTTGTTTACACTCCCAGTGTTTGTATTAACATTCAATTTTGCATTAATGAATATGAATGTGGTCGTCCAAGTGTTGCTTAACTCGCACAGTCTTTTCATTAGCTGTTGTGCTGTCACAAAGCAACAAGAAGAGCCCGCTCTCTGCTCATATCTGCACTTTGGAAATGGAGCTTTCAATACAGATTGCACCCTTAATTGATAAATTTTGGTCTCTCTCAATATTAATGTGAAGTATTATACTTATATATACAAATCATGCGTGAAAATGTGTGTAATAAAGTTTAAAAGAAAAGAAAATCCCCTATGTTAGTTATGCTCAGCTCGCATGCTAACAATAGGGTGCTTGGTGGCCTGCCGACATTTTTCCAATTCACAATGAAAATTTGATTGATTCACACTGGGAATTATTTTGTTTGTTTATACCAGTTAGTCAGGGCTGCACAGAGGGACAGATATGCCAGTTTTGTATAATGGGATATATTAGGCTGTTAGTGACAGGGAGGAGGCTGGTCTGCCTTTCAGAATTTGCAAATATTAGCCAAAAAGGAGCAAAAGTTTTGCAGAAATCTTGATGGTTCTAACCTCATAAATGTGTAATTTACAAGAGTTGAATATGCGTTCTATTTTGCCCCTGACTGGAGCAGTTTATGTTTATGTCTGTGAATCATATCAACATTTGAGTGATCTGATAATGGAAGAGGTTCCAGCAGATCCCAGTTCAGTGTTGGTTAAACTCATGAAAATGTAACCAGAGCATTTAAAACTAAAAAGCAGCTGCAGCTCTTGAATGCAGTCAAATATCAGATTTTTCTGTCATACAGGCATAGAGTAACTTTTTGTACCCAGTTAATTTTGTTAGGTAACGTTAGGTGGTCTGTTAATTAAAAGATAAAGAAATTTCAAAGAAAGACGATGGACCCTCAACTGTTTATTTACTGTGACAAGAAAAAATGACAACAACAACAACAATGATAATAATAATAATAATAATAATAATAATAATAATAATAATAATATTCCTTTTGTTTACTTGTGTCAGATATAAACAGAACCTCTTGCAGACTGGATACACAGATTGCGTATCCAGTCTGTAAAAGTGTGGCCATTTGTCTGACCTAGAATATGTTATGAAAAAAATTACTTCTGCTCATTCGAGGCATTTAAATATGAACCAACACATACAAGCGCACAATGTCTGTTCATGTCATGCTTTTTTTTTGGGTTTATGTCTGATGTATTGTAACTTGTAATACACCGGCTGTTTTGGTGGCAAAAGTCGATTATTTTCATAATCAACTCTGTATGAATCTGATGTGTTGGTAAAGTAAGAAAAAAATAATACAGGTTTGAGATCCTCTGTCTGCCAGCTATAGGCGCACCACACACACACAAACAGCCTTTCATATGTGAGACGTAGTCTGTGATTACCATTCCACATCTGCCCTTATTGGCCGTGCTCGTACCTACACACCCGCGACAGGGCCAGATATTTGGCATGCTAGATATCCTGTGAAGCATTGGGACCATTAATTTAGAGGGGGACGTGTCTCCCCCACTTTTAAAAATTGTTCGTTTGTACCCAATCACATTTCCCACATGAAATATTGCATGATCTGTCTATCCACCCAGCGCTCTTCCCACTGCTTCACTATCAAATCCATTCCACTTGATCGCATATGATCCCAAAATACATCATTTACAAAACATTAAATAACTTTTGATAAAGAAAGATAGCGACTTACTTTTTTTTTTAGCTGAGCGCTAACAGCTGTGCTGTTAAGACGAGCCCTTGATCATCATCATATCTCTTTCACAGGCTGAGTTACGTCTCCTGGAACTTGAGTGACTTTATACAGTCTTCATAATGTAAATCCAGTATGTAAAATCCAACAGTGAAGGTCCTTGGTAATTATTTAATCTGTTTTCCATATCAAAAACAGCTAGCGGAAATGCACAGAAATGCAGTGTGTCTACTACTTTTGCTTCCTGTCTACCAAAATAAAATAAAAAACGTTTTTTTTTATATCTACTGTAGCCTATTCTATCTTTATATTTTTGTATAAATTCTTTTGATTCCATCTCTGTTTTGTTTTTCTTTTGTCTTACTGGTCATATTACTAGTTATACATTCAAATGACACTCATATATAACAAAGATGTTCTAATAGCCCAGCTTGTCCAGAAAAAAATAAAGTCTATAGCCTATATGATTATGCATTACAGATTTGAGGTTTGACATACATTTTTTACACAAAAACCTAAGAAAGCGAGAGGCAAATTTTCTAAATATATGTGTAAAAAGCTTGTTGTATGTGTTTTTGAGTTGATTTCTTTGTTCTAACCTAAAAAGAACACCTGAAAAAGCATTATTCTGCTGTCAAAAATGTTCATCCATATTTTATTGTTTGGGGGGTTTTTTGTAAGAAATTCTTTTACTTCCATTTTTGCTTTGTTTTTTTCTCTTGTCTTACTAGTCATATTACTATTTACACATTCAAGTGACACTTCTGCAGCCAACATATTCTGATAGCCCAGCTTGTCCTGAAAGAAATAAAGTATATTTTATGATAATCCATTATAGGGTTGAGGTTTTACATGCATTTTTGCACAAAAAGTCCAGGCGCTCTAAAAACAGGAAAAAATAGCAAAGACCGCAGAGGGTTAAAGCTTATTGTAGTTATCAATATAAGATGTTTGATCCATCGTCATCTTTTGATGTAGGTGGATGAGAGTGAGAGTGAGCCAGATGCAGGGTCAGTATGCAGGGACAGTGGAGAGAGCTCCATTGCTGAGGTGAGTGATGAAACGCGTCAGACTGTTTTAGAAAAAATGAGATGCAGTTGTCTTCTCAGAATTTTATGGTGCCTCATTTAAAAAATGTCAACTAGATATTATTTTTGAGTGCATATGCCACTAGGTCACAGCCTACTTCTTTATGTAAAAGTAAGCTATCCAAAAATCTGTTAAAATGCACCAGAATTCAAGAAATGGCATCTACTTCTACAAAAAAATTTTTAGGGGAGGACCCCCAGACCCCCCACTAGATTGTACCCCGACATTACAAATGCCTCCAACACCCCAGATCGTGACTCTGTCCACGACTTCGTGGTTGCGTCTTTGAACAGTTCATGCATGCCAACTGTCGATTGCAGGAGTGTGCACTGATTTGCCTACAATCTTGATCTGCTGTCATAAACAGTCGCATATATAGTGTGAATGGTCAAGAGACCTGTTGACTGTGCAGGTCATGTGGTGTGTACAGGGCAACAGAAGAGGAATATTTTTGCATGACACATTTAAAGTACGATCCTTCATTTGATCATAACTTTAAAGCTTGTGTCAGTAATCAAAGTGGCTAATCATCTGAATGTTACAGCCAGAGCTACGAGGAGCAGCTTGCCAAAGGACAGGAGTTAGTCTCAAAGACATTGTCATCTTTTTTAGGACAAACCTAAAGCTTTTTGCTTTTAAGCTGCTTTTTTCATCTATTTATCTATTTATTTATTTTCTAAATTAGTTATTGATTGTTTATTCTTGTATTGTTGTTTGCTTTTGAGTGGTTGTCTGGATTGATGCCTGGTTTATGGTCCTGAAAATACATCCATTTTTTCAGAAAGATTTGTGTGTTTTTTTTTCCACTGCTGCCTCTCAATACAAACAAAAGGTGCTGCAGCCTTGAGTACACGAACACTGTGAGTGCGCTGTGACAACTTGCAGCTATTGTACTGTAGGTAATAGAAAAAGGATTTACAAAATTATGAATGTTTTGCGTGGGTTCAATTTGAAGAGAATGTATCTGTCAATGCAGAAGAAAGTTCAATTCTATCTTGTCTTACAGAGATGCTCTTGTACAAACTTACTTCCTTTGTATCTGCGTTTGCTACTACTTTGCTGACGGTTTATAGGGATTTCCTCCTATTGCAACACTGTAACCCGTTTCAATTAACCTCCCTGGGGTGCTGGGGGTTCATCAGCTCTTCACCCAAGGACACCAGCAGTTACTGGACGTATAATAAATCAGCAGCAGACTGGGAGGAGGTGTTCAGTCACCCACCTGGTACACTCGCAAACACCAGGACAAGAACAACCAAAGAATGCTTTTGCCCCAGAACACAATTATTTTTAGACATTTAGCCCCACAGTGAGAGCAAAATGCTAATCTTCAGCCAGCATCTCTTTGAAGTATAAGAGGATACTTGAGGAGATTATTTATGGCCATACAGCTGTAGTATTAAATCCTGTTAAGAAGCCCTCACTGTAATGTTGGAGGTCTTATGAATAAATAGAAGTGTGCATCAGTGGCGTGTCAGCCTGGTTAACATATGACAGTTTACTGAGGATAATGATCAGGTATGAGCACTTTTGAAAGCTCCAATCTTATTGCCTACTGCATCTCCCTTTTCCTCTCACTCTGCCTCTCTTTATCTCTGCTAATGACAATGACAATGACAAAAAATTAGGTGTCGTCATTTGATGTCCATGACTTGTTAATGATATGCTGGCCTTTGCTGCAGTGACACAGCATTCTGCACTGCCAATTGATATGGTAATGCATTATATGTTTATGCTCACATACATATTTTCATTTCAAAGGGGCAACAACAAATGCATGAGAGGAACACAACACTTGGAAAATAGGTCAGTGCTGCTAAATGTTGATAGCGCTACTTTGCCCCCCAGTGGCACACAGACTCAGTGCAGACTAGCAGCATTTCATTATCATAACCTTCAGGCTGTTGACTCCCTTCCACAGAGTGGCAGGGATATAGATAGGCTGCATATGCTCTTTTAAAATATAAGCTTTACTTTTCTACAGGCATTTTTCACAAAATGCTCAAAATAAGCCCTACATTTGTACGTCTTGTAATTGTAGGTTGAAGGTGATATTCTTCAATCCTACATGTTGGATGTTTTTGCTTCAGTGAGTCATTTTTAGACCCCTTTGATGGATGACTCATATGTTAAATTCACTTGGCATCACCTCCCAGAAGCTAAATTTAAACCTCCTCTTTTTTTATTAAGTGGGTCTAAACAAAAGGGATATTTTATATCACAGCCTCTCAGGGTACCAGACTTTGTTTAAATTCAAATCAAACATATTTTCTATAATAGGCACATTTTCTCATTGTCTCCCATCATAGAGACAATGAGAAAATGCACTTGTTATTAGCTCTGAGTATAGCTCTGAAATCAGGCTGGGATTTATCAGTTATATTCTTTGATACAGAATGTGTCAAATTATGTGTCAACTTTGCTCAAAATTCAACAGGCTTTTTGTGGTGGCAACAGGAATTTATTAATTATTTCTCTGTGTGAATGTTATTTCTTGATATTTGTCTCGTCAATATGAAATCTTGTTGGAAACACGACTCCTCCATCTATTTGAAGCATGCAGGAGCAGCACACTGTGGTATTTGGATTTAAACGAACCAGAGCCTGACTGGAACGACTTGAGCACGTGAATAAACATACTGACACAAATACACACACGCACACAAGCACACATGCGCGCACACACCCACCCTTCATAATTCATAGTAGATGTTTGCAGCCATAATTCCCATGAACTCTGCTTAACTCTTCTTGCAGTGCCACCCTATGCCATCATCTATATTCCTGCTCCAGTCTCCAAATAATGTGTTAATTATGAGGTGCATGAAAAGAAGTGACCTTAGAGATCCGCAGAGCAGAGAATTCATTTGATGAATATTGTGCATGCTGAACCACTGGAAGGATCTTGCTGGTTTCAAACTCACAGTAATGAATTACGGAAATTAGCAACCGATATATTGTGACAAGCAACTTTGCCACAGCGCTGGTGTAAAAGCTTAGCTGATTCGGCTGTATCTGCTCCCTATTGTACAGACTGTCACACTGATCCTCTTTGTGATCTACAAAGGGGATAAGGAATAGGGAAAGACTTGCAAGCCAGCACATGCTTATGTACACTCACACACACATGTATTCTGTCTGTCTCATTAATTTCTCGCACTCTTTCTCACTGTGCATGTGCAATATCTGGACACAAACTCATTAAATACACAAACATGTCTGAGACTCACTGTTGTGTCAGGAGACAAGCGCAGCCTGCAGCCACATCACAAAGCTTCAGAGTGTTGCAGTCGTGACGTCTGTACTGTACGGGCAGCTGTAGCACGGCCATTCATATCATGCAGTGATCGGTCCTATTCTTACACACATTCTGGGCTCATGTATACACAAAACAGTGTTTGAGCATTCATGTAGATAGACAGTAGTACTGTATGACCATTTTTAATATCTGCATAAGTAAAGTTAATATGTGACAATTGTTAGGATTAAGTTATGTGTCGTTTTTGGGTTACTTGATATTTGAGTATGCTCTTTCCTCTAATCTTGTTTTTTTTTTTTTTAGCTGACTTTAAAGGCCCTACTCATATGACTTGTCAAATACTTTGGGTTGGTAGTTTCAGCTTGCCACCAACCCAAAACAACATTATCTAAATTGGCCTCTCTAATTCGTCAATTACTGACAAGTTGAGATTGAGACTAAGAAATCAACTGTTTCTACAAAATAAACCTTTAAGCAACACGCTAGAAGAGATCACTTAACACTCTGTACTGCCTGGATGCTGTTCCTCCAGTGATAACTCTACAGTTATTTATTTATTCAGCCATTTTTTTTACAAACTTCTGTATCTGTATGTATTTACTTTTAATCATTCTTTTGTGAACAGTGATTTTTATCCCATGCAATGGTCACTCTCTGCACTTGATGTGCCAAAGCTGTCTGTAGTTGAGATTATTTTGAGTGGTTGGGCATGTTGGTAGTTCTTCTCCCTCCAGCTTCATCAGCTTCATTTTATGTGGTTAGTCCTGTTAGACTTGGCTCCTTGTGCAATTTCCATAAACTGCCATGCATATAAATTGTTAAGTATTTTCACTAAGTGAATTTACATTGTCCTTCTTAAAAGGTTTTGCTGAATGCTTAAAAAACTTAATCCTCCATCTCAATAAGTATGGCCACACCAAATTACAAAAAAATCCCATTCCAAAAAGAAAGGAAGGAAAAAATAAGAATCATTGAAAACACGAGTTCTTTCATTGATTTTAATGTTTCAGGATTTCACAAACTAAATAAAGCTGTAAATCCTGTGGACATTGTCTTTTTTCATGACAGCATTATATAATCTACACTGTATAAAGACTGTTTTACAGGCAGACATAAATTGAAAGAATAATTGTATAAATTCTGCCACAACATGACTGAGCACCTCATTAGAAATAAGGGGAAGGAATCTGGGTCATCCTGATCATAATATTTCACAGCTGGCAAGTCGTCGTCCCATTCAAGTGTTGGCAGTCTGGGAGGTTTGCATAGAGAGAAGCCATTACTACGCAATTACTAAAAGAAGTGCAGTCTATTGCAATGGATTAGGGAGTTTATTCAACAAAATAAATATTTCTTGGCATTTATCATTTCATCTGGAGGTCCAAATTGTAAGCAGCGACTGGGATAATCTTGTTTTGCTGAATCGCGGCAGCACTACAAACAAGCGGGGGATTAGTAATCCCTGTTGGAGGATTTTTTTCCCCCCCAGAGAAGACAGATAGCGGCTGGCACCTGGGGCAAAGCCTTGATTTTTGAACAGTAAACATTGATGTTTTCCGCGCTGGAAGAGCTGCAGCCTGTCTGGACAATATTTTATATTGATAATAGCATTTCAGGGCGCTTGAGTAAATGGAGTTGGATACTGCAGGTGACAGCGTGAGGTGACCTTATCAAACTGTGATAAACTGGAAATGGGAAACTGAAATCAAAATACCATCAAGGAGAGAGAGGCTGGATTCATCTGCTGTTCATTTCGGGGGCCAGTAAGATGGGGGGAAAAAATGAATTGCCTTGTTCGAAAGAAGATTGTATGACATGGTCTTTGCCAACTTGACAGTGCAGGCAGCATGATTCAGTCTGTAGCTCTTGCTGAGCAGTATTCATTCTCCGTAAGCTCAGATCTCATATGATTCTCGCTGAGTTGATCTTCAGCTGTTATCATTCAGGGACAGGTAATCGAGCGGCATGTCACGCCTTCTGAGTTGTGGAGTTGTTTTAGGGGACGGGGCCATTAGTATTCTGAAAATAACAAACAGCAATTTGGACCTAATTAGGTCTTGATGGCACCTGATCACTCCCATACACAAACATACGCACACACACACTCACACACATAAACTCGCACAAAATGGTATGTCTCATTCTGAGACCCAAAGCATGAATATAAACTCATTCTGTCCAAGTCTTTGGACATCAGCTAAGGTCAGGACAGACTGAGAGTCTTTGCGGTAGTGGGCGAATTGTGACTTATGAATATCAACAGAGAGACTGACTCAAAATAAAAAATGACACGCATACACACACTCACACACACACACACACATCAGATATGGACTTATTTACATTTGTGGTTTAAGAGAAGGGATGCACAGAATGTTCGGCCAAAATGATTCCACCGTAAATAGCATAAACAGCCCTTTAGGTGTTCGGCCAAATAAGTTAAACGGCAGAATAATGTTTACCAAACAAGGGCGTTTTTGATGACGCAATCAAATAGCAACCAATAGATATGTGCATGTGTATATATTTACGTATAGACACGTGTCTATATTAACATGCTCACAGCAACTTGCGTGGACTGGGGAGGCGCGGGCTATTACAATAAATGCATAAAAGAAGGAGACTGCAACGGCGGCAGCAGCAGCAACGAAAAGGGAAGCTCCTCCTAACATTAGTCCCAGCACACCCACTCTATCTATTGTAGTTTGCCCTTTAACCTTTTAAATTGATAACACAACTGGTTTCTTAAAACCAGACATCATTTTAATGAGTGAAAAAGGGAATTTATATGACGTCAGCTCTTGACTGACTGAGAAATACAACTTGGCTGCTGACAACAGCCTGAGCAACGGAGTCTGAAGTAAACAGGAAACAAAAACATTGCATCACGGATAATGATGTCCACGAAGAGTTAACTCAGAGCATCTGACCTCTAAATTATTCTCTGCTCATGTAATTTTATATTTCAAATATCAAATGAAGTGTGCAGTCCTCTTTTAACTCAATAAAAAGTTTGCCAGAGACAGTGCCAAAACAAAAGGCATGTGTAATTTTGTTTAAGTTTTTTTTTTCCTTAAAAGTATGACTAAAGCACATTTATTTAATTCATTCAATGGTGAAAAAAAATGGGCAAAATCAATGAAAAACTGAAAAAAATGAAAAACCCGCCCCACCCACCGAGCCACCGGGCGCCCCGTGTGCGGAGGCTGTGTCCTTGCCGCAGCGGACCCGGGTTCGATTCCACCTGTGGCCCTTTGCTGCATGTCATTCCCCCTCTCT
>JAPQLA010000006.1:1521945-1533489 GCA_029822935.1 Naso vlamingii | reverse complement strand
CTGCATGTCATTCCCCCTCTCTCTCCCCTGTTTCCTGTCCACTCTTCAGCTGTCCTGTCCTAATAAAGACATAAAAAAAAGCCCCCCCCCCAAAAAAAGAAAAAAAAAAATCAATGAAAAACTGAAAAACCGCATTTGGTTTCAGTTTCGGTTTTTGGCCATGTGCTTCATTTTTTGTTTGGTTTTCGGTTTCACGGTACTCACGCGTACTTCTGAACAGCTTATCTGACAGACTTGGAAGAAAAGAAAACAGAATGTATGTACTTGTAAACAGACTCTGTGGTACCTTAGTAAAACTACAAGGATATTACTCTCTAACATTGAGGCAACTGCAGTGTAGTGCTATATGTCAAACCTTGTCTGATACAGTAATATGCTGATGGATGTCATGCCATTGTGTGTCACATTGTAAATGGCTTTGTCATTTCTCAAATCAACACTATATTTGATTCATTTAAGCAACTACTTAGCTCACTTCTCTCCATATAAAGTCTTATTTTTTGCTAATTAAAGAACAATTTCTCAAGGGCAAATTAAATGTTGTTTCAACTCAAACAAGATTCTTAACTTTAATACTCCCAACTTTTTGGGTTTTAACTGTAGTACTTGTTTGACCATGTACAACACACTGTCCCAGCAGATGTCAGTGTTACTCAAGCTATTTGAAAAATCAAAACTGACTGCAAGTACAATTGAACAAAAAAGCAACCCTGCCTTCACTCAGCTGCCAAAATCATTCCCACAGCAAGAATACCTTAAAATTACAGACACATTTGCTAAAAAGTCAAAGTATGAACGCAAGAACTTGATGAGCAAACTTGTAGAGATGCAAGAGAGGAAGGAACAAGCAGCTCAACTGCTGCATGAGAGGCAATCGCCTGTAGCATGCTCATGATTCCTATCCGTTTTGAAGCAGGGTAAGCCAATTATACAAGGTCTGATTTAATAAGTCTAAACAGTATTTTTAGCACATGTTGTTTGCTTGTTTCTGTGACCTTTTTTCTCCTTTTTTGGAATAATGAATAAATGCTCCCTATAATCCACAATGTCATACATTATGAAGGGATTGTAATTGAATGTAAAAGAGAATAGCATGGGGGAAAAAAAGCCACAGTGCTTTCCTTGGATACCAACATGTTTTTCCACATGATGAAAAGGATGTCATGCTTTTGAAAAGAAAAATTGCCTCATAAATTGACTAGATAAAGAGTATGAAATCAACAAAAATAGAAAGAGAACAAAGCCATTTTGTTCTTGAAAACACTAAAACACTGTCCTGTCATTTCATCAGTTCGAAATTCAATATATCCCTAATAGATTTGCACTATTTGGCTGTAATGGTCAACAAAGGAAATGATGTTCTGGGTTTAAATACATACATTGTAAAACTCTTTAAAGTATCAAAGCACAAGGACACAAACAGTGCAGAGATGACAAGACAAAGATGAGCTCAAAAAAATACAAACACAGCAGTAACAAGGCTGACAGTCAAGATATAAAACAGTTAAGACATAAAAAGAGGAACAGCCACATAAGCACTATAACTGCCAAGTAATCTACAACTCTAAAATAAGAGTAATATATGGATAATATCACTGTAGATATAAAACATTTCAAAAGCGATAAACTTATTGCTATTATTTCAAAAAAAAAAAAAAAAACTGAACAAAAGAGGAGATTTCATTGTACTCATGTCTGTAATGAGGTCCACATTGGCAGACAAGTGTTTCAAGTCATTCCACTTGCCTGCAGGAGCAAACCAGGCGACTGTTTCCCCTCTAAACTACATGACATACGTCTTTGATGTATTTAGCACTAGGATCGGTGCAGAGAGAAAGGCATCTGTAGACTGTGGCAACTGTCCTGAAGAGACTCCAGGGAGACTCTAAATGAGTTCCACACTGTGCTGTCTAGAAGTAAAAGAACAGATGACGTTGTGACAGCACAGACAAGGATACTGACAAAGGGTTATGTTTTACATAGCAGGACAGGGGGTATTAGAAGCTGATGCTTGATTTTACTACAGTATGACTTTGTGTGACAAGAGGGTTGAAAAACAAAGCCACAGATTGGATGGAGACAGCAGACAAATATAAAAAAAATGCAATGACACACTTTTAAACTGTAGGTCTTGCACAGAAATCAGTTCTCATGTCAAGCACAATTCTGCTTGCTGCTCAGAATAACAACACTTTAACTTGTTTTATACTATATTCTTATAATACATACTATATACTTATACTCTACTCAAAGCGCTTCACAATGCAACTCAGCATTCACTCACTCACACAGTAACGGCACATGGTTTCTCTGCCAACCTGCTCATCAGGAACTCAAACACACACCAATGAAACAGCCTTTGGGAGACATTCAGGTTTTCAGTGTCTTGCCCAAAGACACTTAGACATGCAGACTAGACGAGCCGGGGATCAAACCTCTGCCTTCCTGCTCCACCTCCTGAGCTATGGGAATTTGACTAGAAGATTTTCCAGTTAAATTGAGTGTTCACAGTTCAGCCCGTATCTGTATTCAGTCAAATTGTCATTTGAAATGAATTAAATGGCTGAAAAAAAATATATTTTGTCGACCGTACACAATGTTATTGATTTTAAATAATGCTAGCATAATGTTAGCTTTCACATTCACAGCTGAGTGAGCTGCCAGACTATTTAATATCTCCTGTTGCCACGTCGAATAAGATTCACCCTCTGTACTGGAGTAATAAACATTGTCTCCATTACATTAGAACTTAATGGGATGTCAATGACTGTTCCAGGTATTAGTCAAACCCTCAGGCGTTAATGGGGAAAAGGAGAAACTGTTTGTGAAAAACTTAAAATTTAATTTCAGAATTCATAAAATTATAAATAAACTGTTATAATGTTAATTTCTTTGGCAAGAAACCATGGTATAAGCAGGATAACAAAAAAACAACTGCACACACATTCAGTCCAAGTTTGGAGTAGGTGCTGAATCAAAGGTAGGCAAATCAATAAAATGAAAAAATGGTCCGCACACTGCGGAGGCCAGTTGCAGCTGGTTTAATGCACCAAAATTGCGTGACATTGTTCGAAATGTTGCTCAATTTTGGTGCATTAAAACATTTTTATTTTCAAAACCATTTTTTTCATTTTTTTGATAAGCAGTATAATGCTCTTTAAGGTGTTCATAATCAGGAATCGATGGACTCGGCATGGCGGCGTTGGCCGGATCTGGCCTCAACACCTCGAAGGGTTTTTACTAAAACCGAGCCACTCGCACTTCAGACCAATGCGAAGAACATACCAGAGCACACAGAAATCTCCTGACTGAAATACAAAAATTGTTTTAATTTTGAAAGGAAAATGTTGTGTCAGTAAAATTTAGTTTCAATTCAATATCAAGTAATGCAAAGCCAGAATCGGAAATATTGATGCCTATAGCAACTTTTTATAATTTTGAAAAGCGACTTTTGTGCTTTCATCATTTCTGCGAGGACTTTTTAATACCCAGAGCTCTTGAGGAATCACCCTGGTGAAATACCAAAATAATTAGTTCTATAATAAACTACATATAAAAATGCGCGAAATGTAAGTATAACACAGTTGTACTAAAAGGTTCTTAGAATTCATTTATCATCATATTCCAGATTTGAGGTACTGAATATTATGTTTTTGTTTTTCAGTTAAATTTGCAGAAATATACAGAGTCTTCTTAATTTAATCATTCATGTTAAGTAACAGCTAATGATGGCCAACTACAGTTCAGCCTTACTCAATGATGAAGATCTGCTTTGACTAAAATATTGATTTCACTACTACATACCTGCATAATTCTTGCCTGAGCCTGAAGTCTGTCTCTATGTTGGGTCTGACTGCAAAGGCAATTCCCTCCTCCTTCCTTGTTTCCTTTTCAAACATGTTATTAATCAAACTTGTAGTGTTGCCATAGTGAAGTTGTGAACAGCTTTCCTACACACATCACAGTCTGCAGTGCATTTGTTCATAGTTTAAAACCATAATCCTCATTCAATGAGACTTGTGTTGGATTAAACTGGGTGACTGCGCGTGCAGATTTTGGTAATGAGTGCACACAGCAACTATGCTAGCAACAAACAGGAACTGATGCCTTTTTTAGCTATCAGTTCCACTGATGCTAAATAAATCTTCAAAACGAGATGTGGGACTCAGCGTTACTGACATTTTGGCATTGATCCGATCTTAGTGAAGGATCACATCTCTCAGAGAGAGAAGCTGTTTGAGAAAGTAAGTTCAGAGAATCTTCAAGTGTCAAACCACATTGAGCCCTTATAGTTGTTCAGCACATGCTGAGCTGGACTGTGTAGCCTTGTTTCCAGTAGGCGGTACAGTTCAGTTTGGCACAGCATGGTACGCTGCCGAGCGAAGATCTGGCTTGCGTTTCCACTGCCCACCATACCTTTGCTTGGTGGGCGGGGCTGTGCTGCCTTGTTGTGCTGCGCACTGTAATGGTGCCCAGCCACCTTTTTTTTTCGGGTGAAAAAATATTTCACCTGCATAAACCACTAGAAATTCATATCCATTTTGTTAAGTTTTTAAAGATCTGATCGTTACTTAGGTGTATGTCATCACGAAAAAAAGGCAAACACAAATGAATAATGTTTGATGTTCAGACATTTCACTACCGAACGTGTACAGTATCTATGTGTGACAAATAAATACTCTTAAAACCTCTTCCAGTTGTCATTTTGGCATCAAAGGTGGGCTGATTAATTCACGGCATAACTCATGCACTGAACAGATTCATCTGAGCGGCTCACTGTGTGATCTTTTTTCACCGCTAAAGTTAAACTTATGGCAAAGAATTAACAAGAAAAGCCAGCAAAGGATCCTTTTGTTTTATGCTCTATCATGTTTTAAATTAATATGAAAATATTACATATTTCACACAGATCATCAGCTCATCAGGTAACTTTCTCCTTGGAGTGACAGCTTAACGAGCCGGGCTGCTGCAGCGAGCAGACCGGCAGGTCTCACCAGCTCCTCTCAAGTCCAAAAACTTTGTGACTGATATACAAACAAGCGTTCTTTGAATAAACTGACTACATATTTTAAATCTACATGGTAACATTCTAGCCTAGAAAATATGTAGAACTCCACAACAACACTTAAAAATAACTTTTCGACTGACTGCGGTGTGTGTAGCTCCGCCCTCTCAGGAGGCTTTGGGACCGTTTGGTACTCCAACGAAAGGGTGACCAAAATAGGTACGGAACAGTGCAGTTATTTAGGACCCCTCTGATAGTGGAAATGCAGAAAAATACCCCCCTACTGTACCAAACTAAACCGTATCGCTCAGTGGAAACGGGTCTTATATTTCAATGATTTTTAGATTTTGTAATAAAGCCAAATCCCCGTTACCAGCTTTTCAAAGAATAATAACATGCACTAGCTTCTTTAAAAAGGCTAAGCCCGCTAACATAATAAACGGATGCTGACCCAGAAAGGAGCCTACCTCTGTCTCTGAACTGATCTATGGTCTCCCAAACACTTTCAAATACAGCTTGCATAGAATATGTGTTTAGTCTTTGCAAGCTGTTCATTTCCATACCAACACTGTAAGAAGTAGCCTCGTTAAAACCATCCTGATCACGAGTTCAACATATCTGTCTCCCTCTACAGATAATCTCTGCTGTAGTAGTTGACAAGGTAATTGGTCAATCATGGACTGTGCTGTTTGCTAAACAGTAATGGCAACTGTCAAAGCACTGAGCGCCAACGTTAGAGTAAGTCCTAACAGAATTTCTCAGAAGAAAAGACGTTTTTGCCATTCTTCGGACTGGATTTGTCAAGGATCAGACACAAGAGGCCTCAGAGCTGGAGATCACAGCCATGTAAATTGATGTTCACAGTACTTCAGATATTCAACAAGGATGCCACCAGCTGGTATTTGGCAGTCTTTCAATGAGAGTACTTCCTCCCAGCTCTCTCTTAGCTCCTGGAAGTCCAGACTGATACGTAGCGCGAAACAGAAATGTTGACATCACGTAATCAGGATGGTTTCAACCAGGCTAGTAAGATAGTAGTGGTTAGCCTAACTTTTGTTGTAATTATAACTCTATAAGTGTCTCAAGTCATTAGACATTAACCTCACCTTCATTATTAATTGCTAGTGTAAATGTACATGAAAGGAATTAACATCTTGTTGTCACTGGATCATTTAATATTAAGCTATTCACTCACTCACCTTTTATTTAATGAAAACAGTCATGACGTAATTAAACATACATGTGCATTATGTCATATATTTTCATTATGTCTTTCACACATCTTTGAAGAAGCCAAAGAAGCAAGCTTACTTATAAACTGAGAAAATGGTTTTTATTTTACATATTTTACAGAGTATTATCTATATATCTATCTATAGACAGATAGATATGAAAGCAAAAATGCAACTTTTTTAAAAACTCTTGTCGGTAAATGAACAAGCATGTATTCAAGAATAATTCAATTTAGTTCAATTCAATCCAATTCAAAGAACTTTATTCATTCCCAAGGTGCGATTAAAAAGAGACTTGCAAAGTGGTCACTAAAAAACCCTCATGAAATACCAAAAATACAGATAAAACACAAATAATCAAACAGACACCATAAGACAAAGTAAAGTGCACTCTGTGCACATGTAAAGTGCAAATGTCTGGCTTGGAATGCCTCGTACGTGGGGATGGGCTAAGGAGGGGTTGGAGTTCAGGAGGCGGACAGCCTCAGGGACAAAAGGTGCCCTTCTCCTCTGAGTCCTGCATCCAGGACAGCACAGGTGCCGGCCTGAAAGCAGCCATTTGAATGCTGCGAGCAAGATGTGGGTGGGGTCATGTATGATCAGGGATTAGGTTACATAGCTAAGACAAATGAGTACCCTGATAAGATGATATTGTTGAAAATAGTGGTAAATAATTTAAAGCCTGTAGAGTAAAAGATTTGACAAAAAAGATATAATTTTGACAATATGAAGCCTTTCGTATCGATTCTGGATGGCTTTATGCAATGTGAAATAATCCAACATTTAGTGTTGAAAGAGATGGCACCCAATCTGTCAGCTGACGCCTCAGCTATGATCAGAATTTTACAATAAGATAGGTAAGGGTTATGCAGTTTAACTGTGGGCTACTGTGTTAAACACTGTGAGGAAACTAGGGCAACATGATGGTTTAGACCTATTTTAAAGAAAATATTATGTTAAACTGTAAATATTTAATTTTAAAATTGATTTCCATTGCATGGTCCTAATGACTGTGACCTAATATGGTAACTTAATAATTCATCACAAAAAGACTTCAGATCAGATATCACCTTAATGTAAAAAACAAACAAACAAACAAAAAAAACATTCTATACCACTTTGTACAGTTTTAAACTTTCTTTTCTTTCAACACTTTTGAAGTAGAGAAGACAAAGTCTGAAGAAACTGCTGTGTGAATGCTGGATGTTGACAAGCAGATGCTAAACTGCACTGCAGGCTTAAAAAGCTGAAGTTCAATAAAACATGACAGGTGTAATATTTTTTTAGATTTGTTTTTCTTTAAAATTTGATTTACTTTGCATGAAAAAGCAGCTGTGAAAGTGAGAACAGTTACAAAGTGGTAAGAGATTTATTACAAATGGGGTTCAAATGCTGAATTAAACTCTGGATGTGTATGAAAGATCTGGAGCATTATGGGTTTCAAATTGGGTTTCTGGCTTAAAATTGGATTTGAACTGTCAATACAAGTTGGAAAACAGTATGATTTGCTGAAACTTCCTGCTGACTTTAATTTGTATGTCGAAGCAGCTGAAGCAGTATGAATATTGACTAAGGTCTCAACTGCATGCAGGCTTTAAATTGCATAAAAACGCAGCTGAAGGAGTTTGAAAAGATGGAAAATAGGGTTTTACTTCTTATTATGAGTAGGACTGAATAGTTAGATTGATAAATCCACACTGAGAATGTGTAACATTTGGTTCCAGTAGTTCAGCGTGAAAGTATAAATTTGCAGATAAGACTTGAAAATGACTTGACTAGGAAGTTTCAGTGCTGTATGCTAGGGTGTGTGTCAAATCTGCACTAATTAAATAATCCTATTATCCCACTAATCCTCCACCTGTGCTTCTTGTTGTAATTAAAGGTTGACATGATGATTGTAACTGCTGTTTAAAATCAGAGTTCATGTCGGAAAGATTTTAGCTGAAATTCACCCCTGTCTCTCAATGAAATTTTCTGTTTTTTTTTTTTTTTAAAGATACACAAAACTTGCTGATGTGTTAATTATCATCTGGCTGGACTATTGTAATGGTGTCTTTGTTGGTCTTAGAAAAAATTATAATCAGACAGCTCCAGCTTATCCAGGAAGCTGCCAACAGAAATCACTTTTTGCTTTTATTGTCTTTTCTTGTGCAATTTTAGTATTTTCTCAATGCCTCATTTTTGAATGACATTCTAAAGTTCTGTTTAAGTAGATATAACCATTAAAAAGAAACTCATTTTGGGTTTTCGGGTTTCTACTCAATGAGAGTTAAGCATTAAATTGAAATAGGAAGTCAAATTGCAGCTCTTTAATGGAGAATGTTGAGCCTTTAAATTTTACAAGCAAGACTGTTTTTGTAACAAAGATGTGCTACAGCAACACATTATTCTAGGAAGGAGGGAGCTGGTGATCCTGGTTGTGTCTGTAGTCACTTGCGCTTATGGAGACACTTAAAATTGACCGAATAAAAAAGATAGATTTTAAATATATAGCAGTAAATGCACAGAAATGTGCATGCAGCAGGACGAAAGCAATGACTTTTGTGAGTAATGGTTCCAAGTTTTATCGTTTAATCAGCATCAGCACCCCAGTAACACACGTTTTTGTGTATATGTACATTTATGATCGACATCTGAGCAGGAGCTGCACTTTATCCAAGTCTGTGAATATCATCATCGGTGATGAGAGTTACATCTAAGACTATGACTCAGAAATTAAACAATTTTTGCGGGGTAGAGCCCCCAGTTTCCCAAGACCAAAGGAAGCATGTCAGGTCAGGAGCAAATCAGCTTTTACTCATGAAAGTTATTTCTTGGGCCTTCTTTATTTAAGTTACTGTGCAGCACTTTGTCTGCAACAGGAACGGTCTCTAAAATGTTTGATATAAACCTCATTTATGAGGTGTGTTCACATAGAATATGATCACCTAAGTGTATATGCATACCTTTGTGAGCAGCATGAATACACAAAGTAGGGCCTGAGCAATATTGGATTTTTGGGGCCGATGCAGAGACCAATAATTGGGAATAAGAAAATTCTGATATCCAGTGTATATTCGCTGAATGTGATTATCAGGTACTTGTTTTAATAATGAAGACAGGATATCTTACATCTTAACAAACTTTATTCCAAACTTCAGTGCACTGAAGAGGAACACTTCACTTTTTAGTTATTTATTAACGAGCTGCAAACTACCTAATTACACCATTTAAAATCACTAGTCCGAGCATTTTTTCCAGCTCGAAAAACAGTGTTAATATTGGCACAAATTGGTGGACCATATGCCAATACATCTGCTATGGCCCAGTATTGGCAGATAATATTGGCCAACCGATATATCAGTCAGACTCTAACACAAAGCCCACAAATGTTTGTCTCTTCAGGGGGGAGGGTCTTGACGTTTCTTTCTGTCATCAACTATGGCCGATAAAATGTTGAAAAACTAGACATCGTCCTGTCTGGGTTTGTACCATCATCCAGAGGTGCACAAAGTCATGTTGTGCACCTCGGGTCACCTGATGTCCACAATTGGCAACAATCTCTTTGTCCACTATGTCTGAATCAGCGTCAGAATGTTAGGATGTCAGTGACATCGGGAATATGCAAATACCTTGATCAAGATAAATCTTTTTTCACTTGCGTCCTATTCAAGATGCCTAGCATGAATTCATGCATATTTGCTTCTATTTGGGTGTTTTCATTAACTTTAAAAACTGTGTATGTATTGCGATTTACAAAAAAATACCTCCTCATTCCATGTGAACACACCATAGAAGTAAAGATAGCAGTAAGTTCCAAGATATCCAGAAAATGGAAAAGATGCCCATGCACAGGGGGTGCTGGTCTTATGGCAAAACAATTAGGAAAAATACCACAAGTAATGTGGTAAAGATCTGGTTTGCAGCTTGCTGACTTTTCTTGCAGATCCTCTGCAAGAAATCCTCCTGTCTAAGTGTGCGGTATGTAACGACATTACTTGTGGTATTTTTCCAAGATATCCAGACTTTTAGTCTGTGCTCTGGGTTCAGACTTCAAAGACTTGACACTGTTTGCCATGCAACTCTGCAACTCAGTGGAATGTTTTTGTTGTTGTTGTTGTTGTTTGTTTGTTTGTCTCCGTGTATGCCAATGTCTTTTAAGTTTCACTTCCTTAGAGTGAAAGAAGCTTTCAATTAAAATTGGTTTCCAAGCCCAAGTAAATTTAACCCCAATGACATCTCAGAGTTTCTGAGAGTTACTCAAGAACCACCAAAGAAAATATACAACTGTTTGCACAGGCTTACTTGTACTTCCCTTGATGACAAAATTGATCCTTATGTGAAAAATCAGAATGTCTCTTTAAAATGAACTGATTGTTAGACTATAGAGGACATGCAACTGAAAGAGACAAGCATCACTACAACACTTCTGACCAAAGAAAGATAAATGAATGTAAGGAGGGGGCAGCTGTCGCCTTGTCCTCTCTCTGTAGAAAATGACAGTGGAAGAAGAATGACAAGTATGTAATTGTTTCAATGCATTGTTCCGGTGTTTGTGTCTCTGTGTCATCTAACCGTATGAGAACAGATTGAAGGTCCTGGAACACACCTGAGACTATTGGGTTGCTTTTGGCTATGCTGGCAGCCAGCAGACAGCTTGACCTTCAGGGAAAGCAGAGTAAAAAACATACTTTGGCAGATGCTCAGAGAACCATCTTTCTTTTTAAGGGAAATCATATTATAAGGGGCGTAAGCATTGCCTCAGTGGGTCAATTGGCAATTTATGGGTATGTAATTAATTTTTGAGTTGAGAAGAAGGTAATTACCACCCATGCATGAAAGTGATACGTATGTAGGAGGTGTTCATTAAAGGAGTTTGCTTCAAAGGGACAGACTGGCAATCAGTTCAGGTGCAGGATATGGATTTGTATTAAATGAAAGAGCTAAACTTCAAAGCACATGCTTCCTCAAACTGAGATGAACTTAAGATTTACAATAAAATTCAAGTTCAGAGAAAGAGAGATAAAGAATTTGGGTTTTAATAGTATGTGAAGGAGGTAACTGAATGGGAAACAATGTTTACTTATTTTAGTACATTTGTTGATGTAAGGGTGTAGTAAGGGTTAGGGTTAGTCAGGAAAGCCAATACATTTTTTTTATGACAACCATGATAACTCCATTCAAAGGTCACAAATTGAACTCTTCCTTAGTAACTCGGACTGTCTGCTTTTTATAGCTGAGCAAGCTACCATGGGCCCTAGTTTCGTAGACCGGGCGCAGTCTAGGCGCAGCGCAGGTGTGCCACGCCAACGGGGTGTGTCCAGGTGC
>JAPQLA010000006.1:1499332-1521845 GCA_029822935.1 Naso vlamingii | reverse complement strand
TTGGACATGGCGGTAATCCAGTCATTATTTATTTGAGTTACCTGCATTCCTGCTCAGTCATGCCTAAATAAGATGACCGTTGCCGGTACACCCTCTCCGGATACCTCCTCCTCCTCCTCCTCCTCATCCTCCTCGCAACAATATACTCCATCTTTGTAGATTAAGTTAAGCAAGAAAATTCTAACATTTGTATTGATCATCACAAGCATGTTAATCCTGAAGACACCGAACATAACTTACAATTTGTTGCAGCGCGCTCTTGCTCTCTCTGTCGTTTTTTCTCTCTCTGTCTGTCTCTCTGTCTGTCTCTCTTTGTTTGTTTTCTTTTGAATTTGAGACGAGATGCCGAATATATACGCTCTCTGATGGTGAGGGTGTTTGTGGTCGGCTGAGAGAGATGTGAACTCCTTATTTTTTGTCACCCCGTTTCAGCTGTGTTAATTAGTCAGGTCCAGTTTCCATTACGTGTGTCAGCAGCCTTTGATCTGTCATCAGATGCGATGGGACAAACCATATAAAAATAAATGTATGCACTGATCCCATTAGTTGCATTAAATAGTGGTTGTTGTGATTATTTATTGCATTGAAATGTGCCTGAAAGCAAATATCAATTTGAGCCATTTTCAATCCATAAAATGCCGATTTTATACTTTGATGAAACACATCAATGCCGGTGTGAATGTCAGTATTAACACCAGCACTGATGTGTTTCATGCAAGTATTTAAGCCTAAAAGATTCTTACATTCAGGACATTTTTCCTTCCTGTTTATTAGCAACGTCAAAGAGATCAAAGGTATGAACTCAAAGTGCAACAAACAGCACTGTTAAACAGAGAGGAAAATTACACTTCCATTTTCAATGCTTAGTCATACTTGTGTTGTAATTTTGGTGAAAGAAATGCCAAAGTACTGTAAACTTAATACTCTATACAGAAAGTAATATTTTAGGGTAACTTATTACTGTCAAATGAAAGTAACTAGTAGTATCTAATATATTACATTTTGGAAGTATCTCACCCAATACTGGTGGTGGGTCATACACCAACTGCATTATGTGTCCACCACACGCCTGCATATCTATAGCAGCAGCTGATTGCAGCACGAAGTTGCTGCAGACACAGTGGCATTTCATAGCATTTCACTTATAATGTGACCAGTGTAAGGAGATTTGAGCAGCAGGACGATGGCAGGATTAGTTGTCAGAGCCAAACGCAAAAAGCACATACTTCACAATACGTCAATAAATACCTTGATAACTTGAATGAAGGAGTTTGTTAGCTCACATGCGCCTGCAGCTTTCAATCTAACAGCTCTTCTTGATCCATTTACTTTCACAAACAGTATGTTGGGTTTAAACGTCAACCTCTGAGTAAAATCTTTTTCCCTCACAGAATTCTTTACTGAAAATTTTCATTCATTTTAATAGTCTACAAAACATCCCACTCTGTATGTTTAGGGTGGCCTCATCTCCCTTGCATTTTACACCAGTGGTTCCCAAACTTTTCAGCCTGGGACCCCCAGAATAACGTCACCAGAGACTGGGGACCCCCACTGACCTTGGAGGTGGCACATAACGTTACGCACAGCCATGCACACACACTTTAAACCCTTTGGAAACACAAATGAGCAACAGCTTAACAGCCATCATATTATTTTAAAGTAATTTATGACAGAATATAACAAAGAATATAACCAGTATTTCTACAATAATGGGTTAAATATGCAATTTTAAATTATTTAAAAAATGTATTTGTTCTTTGGAAGGCATCTCACGACCCCCCTCTCTGTGTCTTGTGACCCCCAGGGGGGTCCCGACCCCCACTTTGAGAACCACTGTTTTACACAACAGGAGGTCAGCCTCTGGGTTTATGCAGGACAGTTTGGCCATGCACAACCTTAAATTGTATTAAACTGTGGCAAACACAGAGTGATGTTGATTGAATCAGACTAAGGATTGTGTCACATACATCTTCCGTAAATAAGAGATTTAAGTCTACGCGGTTTTAATTTTATTTAGGGGTGTGTCTTATGCTTGTCAACCTGCTATTGTTATCAGTCCTTTGCAATATGGATAGAGATAAAGTAACACATCCCCAGGATTTTGTCTGGTGCATCAGGGAATTAAATATCTATGATCTGATAAAATGTTTAACTTTTAAGTATTTAAGGTAGGCCGAGTAAGAGTTTTGCAGGGGTTTTTTTTGTTTGTTTTTTGGGTTTGTTTTCCCCAAGAACCGGTGTGAATGAAGTAGATGTGTTCTCAACAAACACATCAGCTCCTCGAAGCGGTCCTTGCCATTCAGAAAACAAATTTAAGAAGAGTAAATAGGAAGTTAAATAAAATGGGCCTTGAAAGAGAAAAGCTATTGAGAGAAAAATATCTTCTAAATTGGATCCGTATTCTCACAGCATGCCAAATGACTGGGTTGTCAGTTTTTTCTTTTGAGGAGAGTTCCTGAACAAATCTGGGGTTGCTTGACCTGATGGCATTAACTTTGACTCGTTTGTATTTTACGGCAAACTTTAATGTTTCAAGAAGTTCCCCTTGCACTTGAGTTTTGCACATGCAGCGACAAAAAAATTATTTAAGCCCAAAATACATTCAATGGCAGTACCAAAAAAGCAGTTTGCTTCACAAGTTTGAAGCTAAATGTTTAACATAAAAATAGTAAATCTACTGACTAGCTGTAGTGCACGTATAAGTTAGTGCTGTCCAGTATGCATAAAAGTGGTCTAATTGTCTAAAAATAAACAGAAAACGATAAAAGACCCTGTGGCCAAACATTACTAGAGTAACACATAACCTGATGAAGTTGTTCACACAGGCACTGCATGTTACTGATACTGCCCCAGGCAGTCCAGCATTTTGCAGTCAGCATGGTTTGCAAATTCTGGGGCTCACTATTAATTAATAATTTACCTAAACTCAAAATCCAAGGCATATGGGCTTTGCTGTAAAAAAAAAATTAATTGATCTGGGGGCAGGAGGTAAGAGGACCAGGATGAATTATACTTTTCAAGTTGTATACACAAAAGTGCACCCTGATCGTTTCAGGTAAAGACAGCAAGTACGCTGAAAAAACAAACTTGTAAGATTCACTTGGTAAAATCCTTGTAACAATTTGCACTAACACTTTTAAAGTAAATTTTAATGCCGTAATATCGATTTCAGCTCACTTGCCATTATCAAGTAACATATACTTACCACTAAACTTTACCTTCATTAACATATTAAGTAAATGTTATTTTGTTATATTTAAGTTAGATGTTATACTTAGTTAAGTAAATTAAGTAAAATTTATTAATTTTTTCCATATGCAGGAACATCACCTACATGAAAATATTAAGTAAATCCAATATATCTGTAATATTTACTGTTATGAAATAAATAAGTAGATTTTTATCTTTTTGACACTTAAAATTACTTAGTTGCATCAAATTTTGTACTATTTTTGTATTATAATTATGTTAATGATGCATATTTTCTTTTGATAAATACTATGAGATAATATACTTTTATAACAAATCACACAACTAAAACAGTACAATAAAACAGTTTATTTTTTTTACCAATGAACTCTAAATCAATAATGTTCACATCTGTATAAACAGATTCTGTTTTTAAGACAGGAAAGAAGAGGTTTAATCCCTCTTTTAGGGTTCCACAAAGAACTATATTGTAAGAGTGTACCCCACACCCCAAGAAAAAACCCAGACAAATAAAACAAAACAAAACAAAACACAGTAGGAGTCGAGGTTCAAATTATAAACCAGCACAAAAAGAGCATTGCTAACATACCACCCCAACCTTTAAATGAACGAGGACAATCTGAGTACAAGCAGGGTGACCAGTGGGTAAATGTTTCAACCTATAATGCTTTAAGAGCTCTAAACATTTTGATGATCTCATTACACAGGAGGCCGACCGTTTCTCCCTGATGACGCAAGTGTCCTCCTCCCTAGACCTCAACTGTCCACTGTACTGGCTCCTCCTAAAAGTAGGATTGCCCTGAAAATGAACAGACATAATTTGTGACTTAAAACAATGATTATGAAACTAATTACACAGTGAAGAAGAGCAATATTAGATTTCGACATGCCTGAATGAGACTACTAGTGCAGCTGTAGACTAGTCACTCCTCCTGCCAACTCTCTGCTATACTGTTCTGCTTCCTGTTGAGAGAAACTTATGTTCATAAGCAGTGTTGTGCAGTAATTGTAATATTACTTTTTACAGTAACAACAGTGTAACTAGTTACTAACAGAATTTCAGTAACAATATTACAGTTAGAACAAAATTAACTAACTTGTTACGTTACTTTTAATGATTCTGTAAAATTTTGTTTGTCCCTAACTGTCGCAAAATGAGTCATGACGTGCTGTAAAATGACGTGCACATGCAAAGCACACATCATTGTAATATGTCAATCGTGGGTAGCTACCAAGACTCCTCAAACCCCCTGAAACACCTGCTAAGACTGCACAGCAGCGTGCAGCTAGTGGAAGTACACCTGTGTAACAAGCTCTCTGCAGCCGTGAAGGATGGCTGTAGTCCTGTGGCTAAACAACCAAAGCTGGATTTGAATCATGGGCAGCACCCAACAACAAGCGGCACAGAACTAGTGAAGCTTGTGGTCATCACTTATCACAGGCGCACATGTGAGGTCTGTACTTTGAGGAAGGACGCAGTTACCAATTTTGCATGATGTAACGGAAAGTAATATAACGAGTAATATTACAATTACTCTTGGCATGGAGTAATAAGTAAAGTAATAATATCACTTTTGAAAAGAGTAATGAGTAATAAATGACTTTTTTGAGTAACAAGCCCAACACTGTTCAAAAGACAAAGCATTTATTACTTGTTAAATTACAGATGAACTTACACTTGTTTGAGTAGTAGGCCTACACATGATTTAACTGACAAAACTGGACTCGTGAGAAGCTTATCACTTGGTCATATGATTTTAACCAAGTTAAACGTACTGAGGATTTATGGGGATATATTGGATGTAATAAACAGTATATTTCATTATTGTATAATCACCTGAAAATAAGAATGGTTGTGTTTTTGGTTACCTTAGAACACGTCACTTGTATCTACCGAGGGAACTATAGTCTTACACGGAGGCTGCCATTTCCAGTATAATAATGAATAGATATAAACATGTCTTGGCCATTTTTTCACAGCCAACATGCATACCGGCCTACCCAGTATGTTATAAATCCATTTTGGTGCATTTAAATGTCTTTACTTCACTACTGAAATAAAATTCAGCAGCTTGAGCTTTATCATTGCCAGACGAATTCCTTAATTGATTTTAATATCTTTACATTATTTTCTGAACAACACAGTTTGGCTCTGTTCTTCATAAGGATCATGAACTTGAAGTTGTTCGATATACATGTGTTGCTGCAGTCTTAGCTAACAGCTACCACTTCAGGCTTTTTTCCCCTTCACGATGCACCGTGGAAGCAGGTTAAGTTGTGCAAGTAACCTCCATCTGCTTCCATTTATTTTAACACCAACTCACATTAACCTTACAAGGTGACTTTTCCCGAAGAAGCGCTCTGCTTTTGACAAATGTTAACATTAAGCTCCCTCTCACAAGCAACTAGTGCCTTTCGTTATGAAGATGTTAAGTTTAAATGAACAACATTGGTGGAGTAATGGCTCTGCTAAAAAACGAAGCATACAAGTTAGACATTAACTCCGCTAAATAAAGAGACAAATACAGTTAGCAGAGATGTCCTGCATAGTTAAGAGTTTACATGGTTCGTGTGGACGCTATTGTTTTTCATTTCAGTTTTTGTGATGAAGACTGACAATGCCCTACTTATTAACAGTTGCCTACATTACATGAGAGTCAAACTATCGCACGTCTGCATATATAATCACAAATTTAAAAAACAGAAAGACTGTAACTTACGCTTCACCCGACCTACTCAAACCCAGCCATGCACCACCTCCAGGTAAGCTGCCGACTGCCGTCTCCTCCTCCTGGCGTGGCAAAAGCCCTGACCATCTGATGCAATCGTGGGATCTACTCTTGTCCTTGTGCCCATGCGCAGATTTTAAAGGGATACGCCAACATTTTTTTGTTTTCGTGTCTTGCCTCACTCCCGAGTCCATGACAAGCAGATAGACACCATTTTTTCGACAGTGCGTGCAGTAACAAGGAAGAGACGGTCAGAGCTCGCCCACCGCTAATTACTTTAGCTCAATTGCTGTGAGTGTATGGGTAGCATTAGCCTGCCTCTGCCTACAGTCATCAGATAAACTTTCCAGCTACTCCAAATGGTCCGGTGTGCTTGTTGTGACTAGTTTTTTTTCCACGTTATGTTATGTTATCTATTTTTAAACTAAGATTAGCACTTTCTGTAATGTTCCAAAGAAAGACATATAACCGCAGTGCGCATGCGCGCCAGTAAACAGCTGAGGAAGAAAGCAGAAGAAGAAGAGAAGAAGAAGAAGACGAAGAAGAGCTCATGCAGTAGATCGGTGAAGGAGTTTGTAGGACACTGTGCCATTTTTTTTTAAAAGAGAGATTTATAAATCAGAATTTTACAAAGATGCCTCGTACGTGTGCTGTATGGGGTTGCGACAATAAGCAGAAGGGTCAAATCTTATTTTTCACTCAATTCCAACTAGAAATCCGGAGCGAATGAAACAATGGCTAGGTGCTCTGAAAATGGATCCCAACACCCCACAAGAAGTAGTCAAGATGATGTTAGTTTGCTCAGAGCATTTTTCACGGGACGACTACTATGAAAAACTGGAATTCAGAACCCAATCAAAGAGACTTTTCTTGAAGGACACGGCCATCCCATCACTCGGTGTCACACAGACAGTAAACGAGTTAAGTACTTGTGTTTTGTTTTCACTTTGTAACGCTTAGCACGGCATATTGTCTTTAGCTAGACAAGATAGATAGGACGGCCATTGTACTGTATTCGACTCTAACTCCGGGGGTTACAAGCACGTCTGCGGTGGTTTGCGCATGCGCCCTACAGTTATATGTCTTTCTTTGGAAAATTACAGAAAGTGCTAATCTTAGTCTAAAAATAGATAACGTAACATAACGCGGAAAAAAAACAGTCACAACAAGCACACTGGACCATTTAGAGTAGCTGGAAAGTTTATCTGATGACTGTAGGCAGAGGCAGGCTAATGCTACCCATACACTCACAGCAATTGAGCTAAAGTAATTAGCGGTGGGCGAGCTCTGACCGTCTCTTCCTTGTTACTGCACGCACTGTCGAAAAAATGGTGTCTATCTGCTTGTCATGGACTCGGGAGTGAGGCAAGACACGGAAACAAAAATAAAAGTTGGCATATCCCTTTAAAGACGGTATACTTTCAGATTAAAAGTTACTTAGTATTTTCAGGTTTATGTGCAGTGACTATAAAACACTTAAATACTATCAGTAAATCCATATTAAAACTTACTTTCCCCACGCAGTGCATTTACTACATGAATAAAATGTGGATATACTTATAGTTTTACTTACAAAATTCTAGTTTTCCCCAAATCTTGATATTACAATGTAGAAATACAAAAGCCAATTTAATATACAATTGTACTTTCCCCCAGAGCTTGTTCTAATTTGAACAGTATGTCCTTTGCAATTTTGAACAGTATGTCCTTTGCAATTTTCCATGTGTGGTATAGTCAGGCTCAAATTCAAAAGGATACAGCACTCAAAACAAATACATTGCTCTCACTTCAGCCAGAATTACAATACCTAAATGGTAAGGCCTCTCTTGACTGATCAGCAAGAGACATAGCAAGCATTTTGGAAGAGGGAAACTTAATGAGTGGAGCCCCTCACCAGTTAATTCACTGAAGTGATTTTCGTAGGATTAATTTGGGCAAATCTTTATTACTTTTCACGCATTCTGCTATATTTATAGTGACAGCACAGAGCAGGGCTATTCAACTATATTGCTCAGGGGGCTAAGGATCATTGATTGTTATTGATACCGTCATAATTTCATCTCTAATATCTATTTATGGGCCTATTGCTGGAAAAAACAAACCCATTTCTTACTCAAACCTCTGTTGATTCAAGTTTCTCATCAAAAGCTACATTTTCTTTTTCCTGATGTTACATTTGAACACATCATGATAACTTTTTACTTTTCCCTAATAATCATTTTACTGACAGGACCTTAAACTCATCAAAATGTGTAACCTTAGGCCAAAATCGTTCAGTTTGATAACTAGCTCTTACCCTGCCGATTTCAACACGGATTTCAACATTGTATTTCTATTTTAGTTTACCATTATCTTTGAGTGGAGGAGGTTGAAGACCGTCCGCGGCAGCAGGAGTATAGCAGAGATTTATTTATTTATTTTTAAACTCGAAGATGGTCGAAGGTAACATTACTGCATTTTTGCTTACGTTGAAGAATAATGTGGAGGAGGGAGGTTGTATTTTAAAATAAATAAAAATTTAAAGTGCGACATTAATTGCATCGCTTCCTCCTTTTGCACCTTTAATAATTCTGGCAATCAACTCACCACGAGAATTCTTCGTTTCGCTTACTACCTGTTGGCTCAGTTTTAATTTTTCTTTAGCAACTGTGTTAGACAGACAAGTGATGTATGTTTGTGCGCAAGTGGTTTGATTTAAATGATTGGACTCATTAAATAGTAGAACCCACTGTACTCGATAGCGGTGTTGATGAGCTCAGACGTTATTGATTTGGGGTTTTTCAAAAATATGGAACCAGGTTTCGATCCCCATCCCTGTACAACCTTAAGGCTGCTACAGACTGCAGGGGATCAAAGATATGCTGTATGGCAGGAGCACTCTCCGCTGTTTTTAGGGAGTTTCTGTGGCAAAAATGTCAATCATTCACAAGATTTATTTATAGCAAAATTTTTAGAAGATGATCAGTGGGCCAGTCTGACTTCCACCGGAGTTGGCCCGCGGGCTGCCAATTCAAAAGGCCTGGCATAGAGAGACAGAAAAGCAGGGGGGGATGACGTGGATTCAAACCAAGGTTGGTACCTTAAAACATATGCAGTCTGAAACCAGGGTGCTCTATCTTTCTTTCATTGGAAGAAAAGAAAGAACTTGAGATGTTGACAATGTTGCACTAGACATCTTTTAAAAAAAAAAATGTTACCCAGTTTTACTGTGTGGTTTGCCAGAACTGGTCCATGTATTTTTTAAGATTATTGGTGCACCTTTGCTGTATCGTATGTTAGGCTCTTTGGGCTCTCAGTTAGCATAGCCATGTATCAACTGCGCCACATGAAGTGGCCCACTAACATAAAACAATATTAAGGCCAAATAAACAATTTCATATGTGGACCTTGTGAGGCTTACACCCTGAAAAGTCAGTGCTGACTGTGCCATGTCTTTATCACAAATGGCCCAAACTCTTGTAAAATATTTGGGTCATATATGGCATACCATCCGTGGGCCACTTCAGGCTCACATCCAGATAAACCAGTGCTGACTGTGCCATATATTTGCCAGAACTGGTCCAGGTTTGTTGAGGATAACTGGGCCATGATTGCAAAATCATATGCGGGCCTCTGTAGGCTCATATTCAGCAGAGCCAGAATCAGTTTTGCCACATCTTGCCCTGATGTGGCCCACTTATGTTCAACATTATTTGGGCTATATCAACAACTTCATACATGGACCTCATTAGGCTCCCAACCTGAATAGTCAGTGCTGACTGTGCCATATCTTTGCCAAAAGTGGCCCAAAATCTTGTAAAATATTTGGGCCATATATGGCAAACCACCTGTGAGACACTTCAGACTCACACCCAGCTAAGCCAGTGCTCACTTTGCTGTGTATTTGCCAGAACTGGTCCAGATATGTATAAGATAACTGGGCCTTATTTGCCATGTCAAATGTGGGCCAATTTTGATTTACATCCAGATTACACATTGTTGACTGTGCCACATCTTTGCCAAATGTGACCCATATTTGTTATGTGATATTTGGCCATACTCACCACTTATCACATGAGCCACTTTTGGGTCACGTCCATATTACACTTTGCCGAGAGCACCATACGTTTGCCAAAAAGGCCCACTTTAGTCTTAAGTTTTGTTGCCCATATTTGTTATGTTTCAAGAGGGCCATTCCTGGCTCACATCCATTTTATCTGAGCCAGACGAAGGTCAGCCTTGCCGAATCATCCAGATGCTACCTGGGATGTCTTTTGGCTGGCTAATGGGCTTTCACATCAAGTGGTGTCTCAGGTGTTCAGCGTGCCCAAATCTACAGTCCACTGAGTCGTTCATAAAATGGCTCAGAAAGATTTGGGTCAACCTGAAAAGAGCCATTTGTTTCCCAAATGCAGGAGAGCTGGATACAGTTGGGTTGGACAGGTGTCCGGAGGTGCAGCTTTTAAACACTGTTGTTGGCACAATAGATGGCTGCCACATATGGATCAAACCCCCATCACATCACCAACTGGACTACCTAAACTACAAAGGGTTCTTCTCCATAAACATGCAACCCATATGTGAGTCAAGAGGAAAGTTCCTTTGCATATTTGCAGGCTACCCAAGATTTGTCCATGATACACATATATTAAGGAACAGCCCATTTTACTTGGCAAGAGAACACCTTCCCCGAGATATTTCCTCCTTGATGATGGCAGCTACCCATGTTTGGAGACTCCAATCTGCTTCATCACTCCATACAAGGAGCCTGTAAATGGCCAAATACGAGAACACTTCAACCATCACCATTTCAAGAGACGTACAATCATTGAAAGAGTGTTTTGTGTAAAACAAGGTGGAGGTCTACCCTGTTCAAGGCCTTAGAGGTTAAACCAACATTTGCTCCCGTAGTAATAGCATTTTGTGCCTTTTTACACAATGTGTGCATCAGTGGTGTACTGGCCATCTGGCACACTGGGACAAATCCTGGCGGGCCACCGGGGCCAGTGAACAGTCAAAGAAAAAAATCCATAAAGTTTTTATTGGCCGCTACGGGCTGTCCCGCCGTGTCTGTTTCTTTAACGGCCTGGCCGGCCCCTCCTGTCATTCAAACTGCGCATCAGAGCGTGCTGTGATTGATGGGACTCACTGGCCAATCACAAGTTAGATAAATGTGTGTTTAGGTCATGTGCTCCACTGTAACCTACTACGTCACTAGTATTTTGCGGCTGTAAAATGGTGAATATGTCGTTTTAAGTGTCACAACCCCTGCGAAATGACTTGTTTCACTATCAGTATTTGTTAGATTTGGTCTAATTAAATTTTGATAAGTCTAGAAGAGCCGCACAATTGGATTATTATCCCCTTCCAAGTTAGCATACGGCTAAACCAGAAGTGTCTGATGCTCATGCCCGTACTGTAAACTTAGCGGTGCATGCAGTGACATGTTAAAAAAATAATTAGAAGGATGGACAAGAAGCCAAAAAGTAAAGGAGGGGCCGAAATAAATACAATGAGGATGTCCTAAAATAAAAACCTAACAATGCCTACGTATGTACTACTATAGGTACTAAGGACCTCGGTACCTACAGTAGTTCATATGTAGGCAATGTTATGTTTTTTTATTTTAGGACATCTACTTATTTTAGGACAACTATTTATATAATGTTACTAGCCTGTATTAAGAATGTAAGATTAGTGCTGTTTTATAGGCAGCGTGTATATCATGGGTTAATTATTCAATAGACCCAGGGCTTAACAAACTATATAATATTTGTTTTGAATAAATGTTCTGTGGTACAGAGGACGTAAGATAACTTAACAGCTAACTATTAGCTAGCTTACGTTGGCTATCGATAGCTGTCTCAATGCACAGCAGAGAGAAGAATTAATGCAACAAGCATGCATGGTACCCGCTTTTTCTATGCAATTAGTAAGCTAGCTACTATGTATGTTTTGAAGAAAGACTTAATCAACTCTGTTATTGCAGGAAAAGATCCCAACAGAGAAGGCAAGTCCTACTTCAGGCATCCCTGAGTATGCCTAATCAGAAATGGCCACTAAAGGGTGCTCTGCAACAGCCTGACAATTACAGTCTGGCCGTGGAATGAGTTTGCCTTCTTAACAAACTGTTTCAGTTAGTGTATTGGTTATGTCAAATAGTATAATTGATTCTTACATTGATGTTTATGGATGGGTGGGTTGCGTATTTTCTTTATTTTTTATGAGAGGGCATTCATCTGAAAGCTGATGTCAAAATTCTTGAAGCCTGCAGCTTTCAGAGCAACAAGCCTGGAGAGTATTGATCTTCAGGATCAGGAAAACCAACTACCAGGTAAATACAATTGACTTCAATAGCGGTTTATATTTGACCATTTTATAAAAACTGAAATAATTTACAGGTATATGGCGTGAGCAAAATGGTGCATAATGGTCTTTTTCTGCCTTTCAGACCTCTGACTCGGCATTGGGCTGACAACAAAGTCCATGCTGACAAGGCTGCTTGATGCTGGTGAGATTCCCCTTAAGTGATGTCACCACATTCTACAAAGCAGCAAGAGCGTTCCTGCTAAGATCTACAGAATATGCACTGAAGAAGCTACCTCTGAATGACCCCCTGCTGCCACATGCTGAGTTTGTGGACTTCAGGCGGAGACAAAACTCACATGTAGATGATGTGCTCTACTTTGTCAAAAAGTTAAATTATGGAACCCTTACTTTCACCTTACAAATACTTAAATTAAACCAAGTGACAATTTAAATTAAGATAGAGTGATTTTGATAGGCATCACCAGCAGTTGTGATGGGTGAGAAAAGCCTGCTTTCTGTGGTATTAAATGGGGAGATTCTGCTATTGAAAATGGTTGTTTATTTTTATGAGTAGAGAATTACTTATAGCTTAATGGAAGTTTTATTTACATTAGTGAAATTAACTTCTGAATATTTTTTTCAATTCTAACTAACGTTGCAGTTGTCTTTGCCCAGGTACAAACACCTTCTTCCTTTTGAGGACCCAACAGGATTTCTGTGCCCTGGTGAGTGTTGGAGAGGTCAATGCCATTGTATGGACATGGTGTGGGCACACTTGACTACACCGAAGAGCTGAGTAACTGGTAAAGAACAGTTCCTCAGACTTGGGAAGGTGGCACAGCTTGTTCTATGCTTACCTCACTCTAATGCAGATTCAGAACGACTGTTCTCAACGATTGGACTGAATAAAACAGAGTGCAGAAACAGACTAGCACTAGATGGGACTCCGTCGTCCATTATGTGTATCAAAAGAAGCCAGATTGAACCATGTTGCTTCAAATACGAACCACCAGTAGAAATGATTAACAAATCCAAGTCTGCTGCTTATAGTTGTACTAGGCCCCTGTGTGTGTGGCTGTGTGAGTGAAGGAGTGTATGAGAGTGAAAGAGTGTGTTTATGTATACATTTGGCCAAGTGCATAAGTGTGGTCATGTGTAGATTTGTGCGCGTGTGTGTGTGTGTGTTTTCATGAATTGGCTATGTGTTTGGAGTAGTATAGGTTCTTGTGTTCTTTTGTTCTTGCTACTTGTAAAATGGCATAGTTGTTTTTGGAAACAACACATCTTTGACTTTAATCAGTGAATGAATCTTTGTGCCTGTTAATGGGTTAGTATATGTCTAATATTGAGAAATTGTCAGTATTTCCCCAAGTCAAGGTCCCAAAGTGGCTTAGTCAGGCTATATCCTTGGACCTAAGGTCCTACTTTTGGCACGTCTAAGCCCATAACAGGATCATTCAATGGGCATTCTGGGCATGGGCTCAGGGGTTCATGCACACTTGGGAGCCCAAGAGAACAGCCAGCTAGCCAGCCCACCCCTTGAGAGCAGAGGAGGGGAACAGACAGAGAGACAAGAAAGAGACAGCAACAGGTGTGTGTGTGTGTGTGTGTGTGTGTGAAGACAACCTACGCTGAACAGTATTATCATTATAAAAAAGCAAAGAAAGCTCTTTGAGGCTTTTAGTGAAGTCCTATTGTAACACTTACCTTCAATGGTCCTGTATGCTATGTATAAGAAAAAAAGGCTGATGGGCTTAGGGCCCATCAAACATTTGGGATTTGTAACTTGATGGTTAGGCCCTGTGTAAACCACATACTTTTTAAACCCTAATGGTGAATTGAGTCCGAGTATGTGCTCATGATTGGGTGTGCGTACATATAATTAACAAAATCTCACCCCAGCCAGGTACCCATAGTTGGCAACCCTGGCCTAGACCTGTGCTTAGACCAGCTTTGCACTGGCATGAAAATAGAGCTCCAGAGGTTTGTTGTGTTTGTTGTCATGGATGTAAGTAACTTTGATTTCAGAAATCAACCTCACACTTTAGTCTCTCTGTTCATAACCTTTCTGCCATCTCTTTCTGTTTGTAACTATCTAAATTTCAGTTTGTTGCTGTAATTTTTATCCTAGAGTTTTTATCTGCACAGCAGCTTTTTGTTGGCATTTGATGCAAAATGACAAGTTTTAAACCTTTAGAAAAGGTTAACCATGTTGCTAATAATTAAAACAACACGCTTGACTTGACAAGTAATTGAAAATTGAACTTTTGGGGCCAGACATTACTGCTCACTCAAGAACTGTGCTATGTGTAAGAGCAGGGTGACAACTTTTTAAATGCATCAAAGCACTTAAATACATGTCATGTTTTATTGGGATTTGTAACTTATTGTTATCATATCGCATGAACCAGTATTTTGTATTGCTTGAACCATTTGTGTGTGGACAGAGGGATGCATCCAAGCTGTACTTGCCAGTGTTGCATGACTTTGTTTTTTGACAAAGGTACTCTTTTATTTATAGATTCAGACTTTACGCTACGTATGCTTCACTGTGGGCTTGATTCAATGACATGTATTGAATGCCACAACAATCATAAAATTCAACAGCAGTCACGAGTGATTTTTCTTGATGGATTATTGTGCACAAAATGAGCATTGCTGCTGTTTATGAAGTTACTTTTCCTGGCACCAGAAGTGTGCAGTCATTTTTATGCTGTGGAAAAAAAAAGAAAATTTGAAAGGCTGCTTAAAAAAAAACAAAACACAAAAACAGCTCGAAGTTATGTAAGGGTGATTTTTTTTTTTTTTTTTTCTGAATGTACAGCAATGTGTGATGTACAAACCATGCAGCTTCTTCATACAGAAACAAAACTATTGATTGCAGATTGTTTGCTAAGAGCAACACTACATCTTTTTACCTGTACTAATACAGCTGTTTCTATGAGACATTGATTAGAAGTATGTTTTCACTCTATGTAAAATTAGGCAAACCAGCAATCTATGTACACTTGAAAATGCAAATATACAAAAATATCTCTTCTCTGCTGTGCTAAAAGGCAGCAATTGGAAAAAACACAAGTCTGCACTGCAGTTATTGCTGATTGCTGATGAACTCTTAATTTACCTTATAATTATAAAAAGCTTGTCAGTGTGAATATTTACTAAAAGCTGATCCTTAAATTAGGTCCCAGTGGTTTTATCTGCTGCAGATTTGACAGCTTAATTAAATGTGGTGATAAAAGTGTGCAGCATTTTAACAAATTTATTCTAGTACATTCCAGTTATAGAAAGAGTTTACCAGGCCTGGAATTTTGTCATTTCAGGGGCCACTTGGCCTTTGGGGCCGTCAGTTTTTCGAGGGCACAGAGGCCAAATGCCAGGGCACCAGGGGCATCAAATAAAACAATGATTTTATGTCAGTGAAAATACTGAATTTTTAATGAGGATTAATTTATTTTTAAAATACAGTAGACTATAACTAACTGTGAAATAAATAATGAAAATGCTGTTTATTTCCACAGATTGTTAATTGGCATAAAAATCAGTGTTAAAAAACAGAGGTGGGACATTGTCTTTGAAATAAATAAATAATCATTATTATCATAATAATTAGATAAAGTCATATTCTACTTGAACAACAATGAATTTTTTTTTCTTTTAACTTGGAACAACCATCTCTAGCACAGTAAATTTTGGATTTTATCGTCTAGGTCCAGTTTTTTTCCAGTGAGAAATATGCAGAAAAACTGATTAGCAGCATATGACTGTTGTGTGACCTGTAAGCTTAAATATAAACTGATATAGATTAAAGCAACAGATTGGTTTTTCCATCGTTGTTTAGACACAGAGAGTGACTGGTGTTTCATCACGTGCAGCCTTTGAGCCCTACATCCCAGCGCTCCTCAGCACACTGTGAGTGATTTCTGCCTGAGAAATTATGGATACATGTCCACCGTTTTGCAGTTTTTAGCAGCATCCTCAAAACATTTTTCAACCTCTTAACATCCACCTTTGCTATGGGGCCTATATGGAATACCCAAATTTAAAGGCTTATAATGAAGAAATTATAACCCCCAAAATATAGGTATGAGAGTTAGGGGAGAATCTAGCTATAAAAATGAATTGTATTTAACACAATATAAAAATTTACAGCATGTCCATATTGACTTAAACTTATACATTTAAATCAATATGCACAGTGCTAAGAACCACTTAAAACTCTTACGGCCCATCTACAGGCCATGAGAATGGTAACAGGTTAAAAGCTTCTTCCTCTGCCGCTTGTGCACAATATTATTGCTGGGGAAAAATGGACGAAAGTAACTTGAGTGTTGCAGTTAAAGCCAGGGAACTTACCTTTATGTTACAGAACATAAAAACATCATCTAACATTAACTAGCAAGCATTAGCGAAAGTTACCGTTAATAACATAGGCCTAAATGTAATGTCATCAACATTAAGGTTTGGCTGTAATTTTCTTAGGCACGTAACTACTAATTTACCAAACTTTCTTTGCCTCATTTGCGCAGTCTGTCATCTCTTCTCAAATCCTTCCTCTTGTTTCCAGCTTTGTGGCATGAGGATGAGCTTGGTTAAGTGTCCTTGTTGGACAACAAGAGATTTGTGTAACTCACGTTACGGGACAGTTTACAGCGGTTCATAGCAGGGTAGATATCAAACTCACTTAACTGACCTGTAATGAATCAGAATCCCAACAACAGACACCGGTGCCTAACTACCGTAATGACAGAAGTGGGGCACAAGAGAAATTTGCACAATAAATGATCATATAACACTGGGCAAGTGCAGGCAGGGCACAACAGCCAATGTGGCTGCAGGGCATGAATTTTTTTTGAGGGACAAAAGGCCAAAATGAAGGCGCACGGCAGTCATTGCCATAGTGGCCACTGTGAAATTCCTTCCTCGGTGTTTACTATCCCGACAGGTCAGCAGTGGTTTGGTTTAACATGTCATTCTAGAAAACAACCCCACCACTGACACCAAAGCTTAGTCAGGCACATAAACTGCAGATGTTTTAATTGTTTGCTTAAAAAATACACACACTAATAACTGTGCTTACACTGCCAATTTGTGGTTTGATAAGTGCAACCTTCCACAAGCAGTGCAGTGCAACACTTAACAACACACTATTGTGCTATGTCACAGCATGGTGGTCGTGAGAAAAAGCACAACAAACCTACGTGGCGGTCACCCCTTGACGAGACATCAAGATTCAAGAAAAACACAGAATACTGCCTTTTTTGCAGTGCAAAAACGAAATTCTGATTTAATTCGTTGCTGCTGCTACATAGGAGGGTGTGGACCAGGGGTATTCAACTAGAGTAGGCAGGGGGTCACAATTATAAAATGACTTGAAGTAGGAGGCCACATGACTGTGACAACAAAAATGAATAAATATGCCATGTGTTTTAAGCTAGGGTGATCTATAAGGCCAAACCTCATCAGAAAAAAAGATTGAGATTATATGAGTCATTTGAAAAGCTAAATATAATATTCAGATAAAGAAATATTGTTTTAAATGCACTGTAGAATGGTCATTTTGTGACCATGCATCATACGTGCATAGTGAAGTTGATGCTGACCTACTTTTAACAAAACACATCACAATAAAAATGCACCACATTCAAAATAAGATTTTGTTATTTGAATATTATATTAAGCATTGAGCACAAGCTTTTTTGATCCATAGCTAGTTTGTTGTTGTAAAATAGGCAACCAAAATATCAAGCATGGGCTTCTGTATTATAACAAATCTAGATTTGTGCATTATAACATTAAAATGCTGGGTAGAAAACCAGAAAATAATGCCAGGCCTAGAATAGCAAATAAGATCAGAGGAGGCCTACAAGTTCGTCTGAAATACAAAGAGATCGACAAATATACAGAACAAAATGCTGGGTAGAAAAACAGAATAATGCCAGGCCTAGACTGATATATAATGCCATATATTGCAATACTTAGCATCGTTTTATTCAAAATTTAAAAGTAGTGCTGAATATACAGCGTTGTGTACCACTCAGGTAATCTGATAATAGGCAGGCACATCTCATGATATTGGTAACTGAGCTGACAGACTATTTTGATTAATTTTAATGTTGAAATTTATTGAAGATTAAGTGCATAATTCTCATACACTATGAGAACCAGGTAAAACCTCGACTGACACAGAGAAGGCCAAAATTTTCACCTTCTTGGCGTCGGGGGCCACAAGAAAGCTCCCCATGGGCCATATTTGGCCCGCAGGCCATCAGTTGAATGTTTAGGATGCAGACATTCACTTGTCCATGCAAAATAGGTGGGTAGTAGGCTTGGTGTATCATGACTACGGCGGGGCTACTTGGTTAACTGCTATCTTACAAGCAAGCGTCAGCCTATTTATAAAAACTTTCAAAGCCTCTCTGTTTACTGTCGATTTCTTCAGTCCTTACCCCAGCATTTTAATACTGTAAGCCATTAAAAAGGTGCTATAAGTAATATTTAAGCACCTGTTTTCTTGCAGTTCCATATAATATGTTTAGGGTTGATGTCTGTGCTACTTTGTATCAGTATACAAACTGATCTGCACGTTGCCGTTGATTGTGCAGCCAGTGAAATAAGTGTCGGATGAAAGCATAGTTGACTGTCGCTTGACAGGCACGGCCGATTCTGAGGATTGATCTGACAGTATGCGGCTCCATCTTTTCCTGCTGTCAATAGATGGCTTCCAGGAACTTTTCAATGAGCTCTCAGACCTGCAAGACAAGCATTATTTTTTAAGGGTGCGACTATCATTAGGCCTAATTAGCATCACACATCGCCATCGCAACTCTACAGTAATGTTACATAGTTAAAGCAACTTCTTCTTCTCATGCTCACTGACTGTCATGATCTCCCTCGCTTCAAGTCCCACATCTGACAGCTTCTGAATGGCAGTGGCCCTGAGGCTGTGATTGGTGTAAACAGCCCATGTTCGAACGTATACTTTGAAAGAAATCCATGTTTTAGGCTGGTCGCTTGGCAGCAGCAGAATGAATTAACATTACAGTGTAACTGCTGATCGCAGCTGGCAATGAGAATGTTGCCATGGCAATGCGTAAGCGTTGATGCTGAGTAATACATACAGAGTGAAGAAACCATTATGTTGTGGTGAAATATCGTCACGTTTTTAGTGTCTCTTAGCCAATCAAATTGCTTGGCTGGAACTAACTGTTGTATAAGGATGCACATACAGTCGTGTGTGTGTGCAGCTAATATTGCACTAGGTTAACATACATAGATGTATCCATGTACGCAATATTGCACATGTTTTGCATACATAGGTACAAATGTGTGTACATGCAAATATTCACAGATGTATTCAACATCATAGAAGAGGTAAGGTTCATGATTTTTCTTTTTTCTGTGCAATGTTGTAATCCAACCTGATATGTGACCTTACACTCCGTTCAGATTTTTTCCTTCTCTCCTATTATATCACTATAGCACTGCACCTTAACAATGACAATAATAATAATAATAATAATAACAATAATAATAATGATAAGAAGAAGAAGAATAGAAGTAGTACTAGTAGTCTGATGACATTAAGAGAATTTAAAATGAAAATATGGTCAAGGTAAGAAGAAAATCAAGTTGGCGTGATTTAAATTACAATTCTGTGACAGTGGCTCTGCTTTTGCTATAGGCACTAATACAGTAATGAAAAGAATCAAAAGATCGTCCATTGGCAATGGAACCAAAGAGAAGAAATCACTAAGCGTAAATATTGTGCAGGCCTCTAATCAGACTGGTACATACACAGCTGATGAGGTATTTTGCAGCTTGATGTGAATACAAACATTTGAACTCTTTCTCTCTCCTGGAAGATCTTTTGCATTTGCAATCTTTAAGCCAATCACATTTAGGCACATATCCCCAAGCCTCCTGTGCTCCATTAATTCACTTGTGTTTAGCTGAGCAAAGAGGACCTCTGTCTAATATCTAATTTATGATATAGTACATTATTTATTGTATTATTTATTGTTTGTGTTATTTGTTTGTATAACCTGTTTTGTAAAGCACTTTGGTCAACTGTGGTTGTTTTTAAATGTGCTATATAAATAAACTTGACATTGACAATATTCCTCACTTGCTTCAAGCTGTTATTTCCAGTCGGCGTCTTGCCAGAATTATAATAATACAGCGGAACTTCAAATACTGCTGCTCCCCAATCACTTTGAGGTATTAGAACAACCACTGAGAGAACCAGTGGTCAAGAGCTGTCACCTGAAATTCTTCCCACAATTGACATCCCATTCCCTCTTGGGGCATTAGAAGGCACTTTAGCCAGACCTGCTGAACTGTAAAGGAATATAAATGAAACTACAACCCCAACTCAGCCTGTTCCTGTTCTCTTCATATCCAGTTTTGGTGAGTTCTGCAGTGTGTAAATTACTATTCTGACTGAGAAGCCATGTTGAATTTCTGAGAGGGGTTTCTTCTGTAACTGAGGCCATGTAAAGTTAATAAGTTTAATGCCTCAAGTCCACAATAATGTATATTTAAAATATTGGTCACAGAGCTGTTGTTTACTCTACAAAGGGTGGCTTCCATTCCTTGCATGCTATTTGTAAGGAACCAATCACTTCTGCTTAGACAGTCAAGCATTTAATAACAACTTAGTTCTCCCTTTAAAAATTTTTTATGCACTTGTTGTATTTTGATATAAGAGCTTTTTTGTCCCTTTGAGAGTGCAATTTGAGCTGCTACTCCTGTAGATGCAAATGCAAAATATTAAAAATGTAGTGTGTAAATTCATTCTACTTCTGTGGACATGGAAACTGCAAGAACTATATTGCCCATTCACAATTAAGGAGTGCAACTGCATAGTATTCCATTATTTAACACTATTTATTGAATTCATACACTGCACTTTGTGAACTATAAGTGACCTAACATGCATATGTAAAAATGGAAGTGTGCACCAGAAAAATAAACCTTCAAAACATGTTAGCACACTGAACCGAAACTGGACTCCTCACTGTTTCAGAAACTCCCCACTGGCTGCCTTGCTATCCTGTGCCCTCATCCTGTTTGATCTGGCTGCTGCATTTGACACAGTCCACCACCGCCTCCTCCTGTCTCGCACTCATGCAGAACTTGGACACTGGGAGAGCAAAGCTGGGAATGCACAGTGAATTTACCACACTGGAAAATCTACCTAGCAAGTTTCTTAATCTGACCTTATTTCCATTTTCCTCTCCATTTTCATGGCTCATCACAGTCTCTTGCACAAAGACTCATGCCTTGTGGGCTGTATATTATTGTATGTAATCTTTATGTCCTGTGGGGAAAAAAAAAAAAAAAAAGCATTCAACCCTTTTCACTTTGGCAGACCTCAATTAGCTTGCACTAAGCTACGCTAACCTTAGTAACTGTTGCTACATCTGACAAGCTTTTGCAACTAGCATGGAGATCACAGTCTAACTGCACTCCCTGTAGAAATATTGACTTAGTTTTGGAAAAATTAAAAAAGCGATCTCTGACAGAGGCAGACAGAAGGTCTGCAATAAGCCTTTGAATGATAAATATGGAAGTCAAAGTGACTCAGCAGTGAAAACAGGCTAGAGGTATGAATATAAAGATTCCTACTAAAGCCTACAGATCACAGTGCAGCCTCTTCAACTTGTGTTTCAGTTCATTTATAAAATTCAGGACCTGTTTAGGACAGGGGGAGGACACGTCTCTTTGTATATTAACATTAGAAGTAAAGATGGGGTTTTTTGTTGGATACAAGTTCTTGTTACCAACGTTGCTGTGAGAGCGGCTGTTTCCATACTCCAGCTGTTGAGTTTAGCTTAGCTGGCTTAGCTATAAGAAACTCAAATTAACCGGCTAATGTCTACCAATAACAAGGTAACATGGCTTCAGTGTTTATTTTAGGGTTACCGAAGCAGATGTAACATTAGCTGTGCTTTCAAACTGTGAGGGGTTCAATGTGGAATGAGGACGCTGAACAGTTTTGCCCAGAGCATGGCGTTACAATTTTCAGCATTTGATTTTAGAAAGGTAAACAACATACATCTCCTTCAAACCTCGCTGAATAACGAGCATCACTTTTGAAAGTGTTCCAGACACGTTTAACCATGACAAGCTCGAAATCCACAGAACCAGCCTGAAAATGATGAAAATCTGAAAAGACTGCCTGAGTTTCAATGAAACACAGTATTCAAGTATTCATACCCCTTGAACTTTTCCGCATTTTGCTACATTACGACCAGAAACATTAATATATTTAATTGAATTTT
>JAPQLA010000006.1:1480522-1491881 GCA_029822935.1 Naso vlamingii | reverse complement strand
GTCTTCACACCTAGGTATAAAGATTTGGAGGACTGTGGGGGATGAGCTCAGTCCATAGCTTCCTTTGTGGCAGATGAGAAACATGTTTATTTAAAAACAGTCCTGTTGAAATCCCCAAAATGAACGTCTTCATTTGTGGATCCCAACATCATGTTTCCAGTCAGGATGCCTTGTTTCTCATCTGTAAAAATTGACATGAACTTAAGTTTCCATAAGAGATAAAACTGTTTGCTTGTGTGTTTCTTTGTTTGTTTTACCAGGGTGCAGACATTCTTGTGTAACTCTGTGATGTTTGTTTACAAGAATCGAAAACTGTTCACCTGCTCCACCTTAGCTTTGACAGGGGTGTGTATCTTGCCGCCTAATTTCTTAATCAGCAATCAGCTCCCTGGTTTTCTACAGCAGGTTTTTCTGCACCACTTTGCAAATCTGTTGATTGATACATGTTACCCAACTGCACCATATCATCTGAAAACCAGAGTTACATATAAGTTGATGAATTAAACATGATGGGTTAAAGATCAAGAATGAAACTTTTTCATTTAACCCACAGTCTGTCTTGTACATTTCCATTTGCTGTGAAAGAAATGGCAAAATCTGAGGCAAGGACACAGTGATGATACAGTAAAGCAACACAGCAGATGCAGTGCATGAATTTTATTCCTGTGTACAGCAAAGTGTGAGAATCCAAAAGGTCAAGAACATCAACATTTTCTGAGTTACCATAAGTGTGAAAGAAAACGTCTTTGCTTTAGGGTGATACCACATAAAAGAAAAATTGGAGCTCAGACATGAAAAAGAAGTTAAGTGCAGAGGAGCAGATGTCAGTTGGAAGTTTAGTTACTCAGTGTTGGTGTCTACGCACAGTTGGTGACTTTTGCATTGGCAAATTAAAAACTGGAGGAATGCCTTGGTCTGATGTTGTTAAATAATCTGAGTCTTTTCAAATCAACTGTGCTAGTATAATACAGTCTCTGTACACAAAGGTTTTGTCAATATGAATGACATCTGTGTTTGTTCTAGTACAGTGTTTTTCAAAGTGGGGGTCCTGACGCCCCTGGGGGGTCACCTGGGGTGCTAGGGGGGTTGCAGAAACTTGGACAGAAGGTTGGGGTAGGGGAGGTTTGACAAAAATAAAAAACAGCGATTAATATTATTTGTTACAATGACATTTCAATATATATATTTTTAGTAGAGCTGTTTCGATACCAATACCAGTACCGAAAAATGCCTCTGACACTGCCGAAAATGCTGGTATCAGTATTAGCAGTACGCCAGTCTGTGCACCCATGGAGACCATGTGATTTATTAGCCGCTATACAGTACCTAGGTACTCCCTAGTTAGTTTAGTGTTGCAGCCGGACTCTTGGAAATCTACATTTGACAATATTTTACACTGGGAAGTCCACCCACGGGTAAAAAGGTGATGAGCAAGAAATTAAATTTTGGTTTTTCAGTTGCTGTTGCACAACTGTGTTATACTATTTGATCTAAATCTTTTTATTTTACAAAATTATAAATACAACTTTTAATGAAATTACTTTTATGCACTAGTATCGGATCCATACTATCAGCCACCTTTGCAAGTTTGAGTATCAGAATCAGTATCTGGAAAGAAAAACTTGTATCAGATCATCATTTTTTTCAGATGTTATCAATGACAGCATATTGAAATACATGTGTTCTTCCTCAATGCCAGTCTTTCAGTTAAAAAAAAAAAAATCACCTCTCAAGCCAATCAGAATTGAGTAGCTGCTATAAATGACACTGATGTATCAGGAAGTTGTTGTGCCCCTGAAAACTAGCTACCTACCTTACGCTGAAATGGAAAGATTTCTGAAAAGAAAAAGACCACCTACTAAGTTGTCCCAAATATACCTCAGCTTTGGACACAGGAGAATGCTGGGTAACCTCTCTACTGACAGTTGGTGTTGGTTTCTATTGGTCACAACCAAGTTTGTTCCATAAACCATAAACTCTAATCTTTTTCTTGCTATTATTGGGTCATCTGCCAAAATCAGGTCAAACTGTTCTCATGTTGTTAAAGGTTTTAGTTTTGCAGAAGGGAAATGTAAAAGTTTTGGAAGGTGCCAACAGTGGCAACAGATCAGAAAAGCCCTGTTGTTGGCAACCCTGTTTTCTAGAAATGATGCTGGCCAGACCATGTTTTTATGTTTCTACTTTGCCTCCTCTCAAAAAAAAAAAAAAGAAAAGAAAAAAAAAAGATCCCCACTGTCTAGTAGGGCCATCCCTACTTGCTTCTGCTAGTAGGGATGGGCATTTCAAATAAAAGTGTTCTTTAATAGTCGCTTGGCAGTTCACCAGGTTTTCAGCAGTATGTTGCTCCAGTATTGCTTCAGTCTGCAGAACAACCCTCTGTATTTTCCAGTTGTTAAAATAATGGCAGGTGACTGGCACATACGATTCAGTTGTAAGCGCTGTCCATGAATCTGTGGTCAGAGATATTTTTTCAGCACTTGTCAAATGACTGTGCAGCACACATGCATTATTGTTATACAGTTTCTCCAGTGGTGCTAACATTAGCTTAACCGGGCAGAACTTGCACTGCACCTCATTTTAATTTATTTTCTCGAAGGAGGTCCACACAGGATAGACTTGGCTGTAGAAATTTTGCAGGTTTCTGCTGTTCTGATTCACAGCATGTACTGGCTCTCACAGCGCTGTAGTAACTGTTAAAAGTATACTTAGAGCAGCAGAATGATGCAGTGGTGTGTCTTGCTTCCTGAATGATGTTTGGACAGAGTTTGACAACAGGATGCTGGCTTCATATTTATCTACCAAAAATTTAGAGTTTCTCTGTTCTCATTAAAAAAAAAAAAAAAAGTTTAGGAAGCATTCCTACAAACATAATTTGTGGAATCATTTAACACAGCACAAGGACTTTACAGTAACGTAAGAGACATCTTGAGTCCAGTAGAAAAATTCAGAAATGAACTGTGAATTGTAATGTAATGTAAGGATTTTAATTTGGATATTTTACTCTTTATGCAGAGAACAAACAAACAAACAAAAAACATATCAGACACATGTTTTTGTTCCAGGTAGACAGCATATGTGTTAATACGTGTGTAGTAAGTTTCTTTAATGAGGAAAATACTTTAAATAAATTCTAATTTAGTAATAGAGGTAAGGGTAATGTTTTGGCAGTTCTCTGGCTTAATACAGAAAAAGTCAGTGGTGACTTGAAGCATAAGACGTAAAGGTTTCTGTTACTGTCTAACCAACAATCTTTCCTCAGCCTTAATCAAAGAGGTTTTGTTGCCTGAACTTAGCCACCCAGTCTCAGGCATACAATACAACTCCTTTAAATCCTATTATTCAGTTAAAAAAAAAAAAAAAGTATGGGACTGCACAGATGGTTACACGAGCTGGTACCAACAGAATTGGCAAAAATGCTTGAAAAGTCTGGAGGTAAAAACCTGGAACGCCACCTGCTTGACAAATTTATTCCCTGAAGGAGAAAAGAGGAGATGAAAAGTGGCAGCAGACAGATCAACAGTAACACTTCACATCAGAAAAGAAGGTGAAAAACATTCAGCTGAGAGAAGCCAGAGCAGTTCTTCTGACTGAACTGAGTGTGCTGAGCAAAGCCAAGATATCACCCCCAACAACAAAAAAAAAGGTTCAAACACTCACTTGGCAACTGGGTGCTGGAAAATCTACCTACTGGAAGTAAGAGGCTTTGGGAGTATCTAGAATCAGTGGAAGGTTTGGAGCAGCAGATGCAAAGAAGGCTGCAAAAGAACTGCAGAAGCGACAGCTGAGACTCATGGGAAGTATTAGTGGAGGAAAAAATGCCACATTAGGCTTTGTTCAGTTTTGGAAATCATGACTGCTCTTTTTTGTAGAATGTAAGTATCAAAGCATGTGTCTGTGTGTACATTTATGTTTGTATTTGCAGTCAGGGGGCAGGACAGTGCTTTCTGTTTTATCAGAGATGTAAGTTGCTGTTGTTAGCAGCAGCAGCAGTGCTGCACAACAGTTTGAAAGGTTTTAAATTTGTGGCAAGCTAAGCTAAACAGTTAAACAGCATGCAGACAGCTTTCTTTTTAGCTTGTTTGTAACAATTAACAGTTAGCTGCTGGGCTCGCGTGCTGTGCTTGTATCTGTCGAGAAACTGATAAGCCGCGATCGTCTCCTCTTAAAAACAAACGGACTGGTCGGTAAAACACAATAACGCTATTTCACATTAAAAAGTAGTTTCTCCGACAGACACAGCACATCAGGAGTGAAAAAGAAACAGACCGGCACTTAACGAAAAAGTCTGCTTCCTCAAACTCTGCCCCTAAACTCCGTTTGTTGAGTGAAATGAGTGACTGTGGTATTGTGCTTAGCTGGGAGGCGTAGCCACATGATGCGTTCATGGGCTGCTCTGAAGCTCCGACAGAGCCAACTTAGGGAGAAATAAACTGAAACTTGTTACATAAAACTTTGTGCAAAACCAAAATACCGCAGTTTCAATGTGCGTATTCAACTGTGGACAGCGTACCGAAACAACATTTTCAACCAGATTCGCCTGTGGTAGTAGATTGTGGTTTGGGCACAGCTGCAGGTGTAAGCTGGACAACCTGTTGGCCTTTTACATTCTCTCTTTATACAGTAGCACATCTGAAAAGGTGCGTTTAGACCAAAAGTGTCGAACGCGATGCCATCGCAAGAAATGCCAGTATCGTGTCACTTGACCATAATTGGATCATATTTTTGTATCACTGCTTAAATCCTTTGTACACAGTCTGCTTATATTAGCTATTATTATTATATATATTATTATATTATTTACAGCCGACTGAACCATCCTTTTTGCACTATATCAGTTGTAGAAGTCCTAGACAGATTGGAAAACTTAACAATGTTGTGTCTGGTTAATAAAATCATTTGGAGCCTTAGCTAGTAGCGGGGGGGGGGGGCATTGACCATTGACATTGGAAGAATCTCAACACTGATTGGCTGTCATGGCACAATGTCCCACGATGTTGCCCGAAAAGTTTAATATTTTCAATGAAGAGATGAGGCAATGGATGCCACATCGTGTGATTTGCATCACTTGTATCGCAAGATTCGTGTCGCCTGAAGTGACATCACATGTAGCCGCATCTTTAGATTGACTTTGTATGAAATTTTGTAGTGTTCATCGCTTTCTGTCTGAACACAACCAAAGACACACGAACTGCAGCTAGAGGAGAACTGCTGTCCTCCTCTTTGGAATAATTGTACTTTGAATTTATATAATTTGGAAAACTGGACTATGTGAAGTCTGGAATCAGCAGGCAAGGTAGAAGAGGGAAAAGTTAGGAGAATAAGAAGAATTTAGATGTTGTGAAAGCAAGTGCATAAACATAACATAGGAAGTCTTTACAGAGCTGTCTGAGACTATGCTGTAAAGAGCCCAGAGAAGCACCACTGATCTACACACACATCCCCCAAACCCCCACCAATCTACACACACGCACGCACACACACACACTTTCACCCTTTACATCACAAGGGCAGCACAGATCTTTTACTAACAGGCGAGCCCTGAGCTGAATGAGAAGCCTGCTTATTTCTCATACTTCACAATAACAAGGTCATTGAAGGGTAATAATCTAGGAACAAGAATGATCTGTCATTTTTAAATCTTTTTTTTTTTAATATTATGGATTTTTTTTTTATTTATGCAGACTCTTTAGTATTCATAGCCTAAATATTTGCCCATATTTTTATACTGTACCCCATTGTGAAAATACCAGTTCATGTGATACAAAGGACCTTCTGTTCTCATTTTAGCCCCATCAGCTGGGCCTGTTTTCTCTTTCAGCTGTCACATCTCATTTGGTGTTGTTTTGCCTTCAGCAATGCAGGCACCAGCCCCTCAACACTGTGTCACTGCTGTTGGTGCTACTCAGACTTCTGCTGGGCAATGATGAGGTCATATTCGTTAAAGAGGAACATCTTCCACAAGGCAAAGTCAGAAAGAATGACCCAGTGGATTAGAAGGCTTCGGGAACTGCTACTGGTCCTGGTGCACAGTTCAGACTTGTTTCAGATATTTTGAAAGTCTGATTGTAGATAGAATAAGATAAAATACTGGTTTGTAACAATTCAACATTTGACAAAATTTTAATTTACTCTGTTTTCATGTATCAGTACATACAATTTAGGTTGATTTGTGTTCTGTGTAGCTATTCATAATACACAGGCATCAAAGACAAGGACAAAAACAAGGTCATTAAACAACATTTACCACTGAAGGTATTTCAAGAATACTTAGACTCCAACTATCTGAATTAATAGATGAATGAATTAATTAATTAATTAATTAATGAAATGAAATGAAAAAACAAAACAAAATATTAGTATGCTACTCAAAAAAAAGAAAATACTCATAGATTTTTAATTTAGAATCCAAACATCATAGACCTGATGTTAAAAGTCACAAATGTTCTTACTTAATTTGGATAAGCAATAAAAAATATAAATATAAATATAAATATAAATGCATTGTTGGAAAGTAAAATTGACAAATATGAAGTGATTAATAGACATTAAATACGATCTGGTTGGGGTCATAAAAAATGGGCATGAAAGCCTGGCAGCCACAAAATATATTTACAGTTCACATTTTTGCAAACCTGTATGACCTAAATTACCTGTAGTTTGTCAGGGCTGGTGGTTGTGGGCCACCTGGGCTAGATGACTGCCAAGCAGATGACAAGAGTCCAAGGTCACATTTAGTCTGAAAGTTTTTAAGACAATGGGAAAACCTGGTTGGTTTTTTTTTTATGACAACAAGCAGGTGTTTTAGGAAGATGAAACCAGGTATGTTAAGCCAAAACATAATATTTTCCTAATCCCGGACAGGTGGTTTTTGTGCCTAAACCAAAACCAAAATTAACCATAGAAACAGCATTTAACACTATCTCTCCCATGAAGCTTAGCTTGAGCATCACACTGTGTAACTGGGTAATGAACTTTCTCACAGACAGATCCCAGACAGTTCAGATTGGCAGTCACACCTCCTCCATGTTAGTGATCAACACTGGAGCTCCCCACGGCTGTGTGCTCAGCCCCCTCCTGTTCACACTGTACATGCCTGCACACCCAGACAACCAGACAACTCTACTGTGAAGTATGTGAACGACACCACTATCATCGGCTGTATTATAAACAACAATGGGAGTTCGTATAGGCAGAAAATAATCAGTTTTGCAGAGTGGAGCACAGACAACAATCTATTGCTCAGTGTATCAAAACCAAGCAGCTGACTGTTGATTTCAGAAAGAAGAAAGCAAAGACACACTCCTTTCTACATCGGTGGAGCTGAAGTGGAGCAGGTTAACAGTTGTAGGTTTCCTGGGAATCAACGTCACAGAGAATCTATTATGGTCATCACACATCACCACCCTGGTTTAAGCAAGTCTGAAAAGGTTCTACTTTTTGAGAAAACTCAAGAAGGCTAATTCAGAGAAGCTATAGAAAGCATCCTGACTGGAAACATCGCAATCTGGCATGCTTCATGTACGGCCCAGGACAGGAGGGCTCTGCAGCGGGTGGTTAAAACTTCCCAGAACATCATTGGTACCCATCTACAGAGCATGGGTGATATTGTTCTACACAGAGCCCAAAGGATTCCCCAGTCACTGTCTGTTCACACTGCTGCCATCTAGAGGAAGATACAGAAGTATCTGCTGCTGTACCGCCACCAGACTAAGGAGTAGCTTCCTCCCTCAGGCTGTGAGAAGTTTAAATTCATCGCTCTAACTACAGCATCCAATGCAGCAGCAGCAATGAGTTAAATCAGCAGTTTGTTTTTGCACTGCAAAAATGACCCAAAAAAAAATTTCTTGAATTTTAATTATATCTGGCTTTTGAAAGATCATCGAGGAGTTATCTTTCAACAAAAAAGATTTGGTAGATTTGTAGCTTAAATAAAAAATAACAATAATAATACTGTACATAAGATGCTAGCCCCCAAAAGAGCTACTGCCCAGGCTTGTATTCACTTGTTTAAATTATAATGTTCTGTATCCAGTCAACTGAAAAGCAATAAAAGAACATATGCCAAGGGTCAGCAACCTTTACTATCAAAAGAGCCATTTTGCACCCTTCCTAGCCATTAAAATATCTGTCTGGTGCCATAAAGCACACAGTATTTGAGCCTCATAGTGAAGGTTCACAACTTAAAATGTCAAAATTAGCTGATCCTAATTTTTAATAGGCTTATTCACGATTATTTTTCACAGCTACTTAGGATAAGTATGTACATGAACTCTGAACAAATCTGAGTCCTCCTTGTGTTTGTGAAAACTAATGAACTAAAACGTAGCATACTTTGACAAGAAATCAAACATTTTGGGGTGCCCGGTGGCTCGGTTGGTAGAGCAGGTGCCCCATATACAGAAGCTTTGTCCTTGCCGCAGCAGCCATGGGTTCGATTCCACTCTGGCCCCTTGCTGCATGTCCTTCCCCTTCTGTTTCCCCTTTTTCCTGTCCACTCTTCAGCTGTCCTGTCTGAGTAATAAATGGCACAAAAAGCCCAAAAATATATCTTAAAAAAAGAAAAAAAAAAACATTTCATGGCGGCCAGGTATGAAAACAGTAAAACAACAACAACAACAACAACAAATATAGGTAAGTTCATTTTAAATGTGAGTTTGCCACTGCCATGTAGCAATCAGCCCTAGGGCCTGATTGTAAACACAATATCAGCTCATGCTCATTCAATTCATTAACAAAATCACAACTTGAGAGCACAGATATGGTTCCATTTAAATTTGCAGTATTTACAATCAGAGAATGGAAAAATGCCTTTAGGACAGTATTTTTCCATCCTGTTTCTTGGGGCTCCCTGGCCTGTGTTAGATGTGTCCCTGATTCAAATGATTAGCTTGTTATGGAGCTCTGCTTAAGTCTGATAACGAATCATTCATTTGAATCAGGTGGGTTGGAGCAGAGACACATCTAAAACATGCAAGCTGAAAAACACCGCTATAGCCTTACAATAGTAACTAGAAAATTTCTCTTAGAAATTTTGTGTGTGCCTGATGCTTTGTGCCGAAACACCAAACCAATGTTGCCATTGCTCAGTAAATATTATTCCCCAGTCCCCATAGTGACAATCTTTTTTTAAATTTCAATTTTGTAATTGTTTTAATTTAATTTTAATTTTTTAATTAGTATCACCATAAAGATGTCAAAGCTGGAGTTTATGCATGCTTTTGGTTACATTAATCTGAAATGTCCTCACAGAGATATTTAAGCGTGGCTGTGTTTAATTAACCAATCAACATCTGCTGTGTTCAACTGTAACTTGACACCTTAAAGAGTAACTAAATCCCTAAAACATTTTTTTCAGCTGAAAATCGAGGTTAAGAAATATTTAGTAGTGTTTTTGATGGATTCAGGTCTAAATCTCGACATTTTAGTGCAAATTAACTGACTTTTCCATATTCTGTTATAAATGTGTGTAGCAACTGCCATCTACTGGTTGAAAGACTGCTATTGCAAGGCAATTTTTTGTCACATTTTAATTAGTGCTGTCAAAGTTAATGCATTAATGATGCGTTAACACATTAATTTTAATGCTGTTAATTTTTTTTTAATGTGCGATTAACATGTGCACGATCTGTCTAGGGCTGAAAAATTGATTCATCAGTGCATTGTAATTAGCGTATTTTTTTTCCTAATAAAACCTTGACCCTAATCCTACTAGTTCACGAATGAGCAGCTGATGTTTGCAGTTAAGTTACAGTGAGCTAAAGATAGAGTCAACAGCTCAAATTATGTTATGAACTAAGACACCACTTAATTACTTTGACCAACTTAACGTTACTCCTTCTCCATCATCTCTCCATCGCAATTTGTCCTGCAGGTTCAGCTTCACCAACGCAGTTAGCAAGTTAAATAATTTTAGTAGTTTGTTTGCTCACCAACATCATTAATATTCCCATTCAGTAATGATGATGTCTGACCAGCCTGTCAGCGTTTCTGCTGGCAGTCATTTCTGAGCACAGAGTGTTCAATCAAATATATATCACAGTATTTTTCATTGATTTGGATTGCTGCAATAATAATAAACATACTTTTTCATAAAGCAAGTATATTTTTTATTGTTTTTATTTATTTATTCTTTTTTTTTCTAGTTTTTATTAACTGACAATTTAAAAAGGTGCCATTAATTTGCGATCAATCGCGAGTTAACTATGGAAATCATGCAACTAATTGCGATTAAAAATTTTAATCGATTGGCAGCTCTAATGTTAACTGGTTAATAAGGTAAAACATGATGTCACAGGTGAAACGTGATGTTCCAGTGCTATCTTAAGGCTGAGACCAGTTGCTAGGAAACCAGAGGATTCTAGATGCATTTTTGGAATTTCAGGAATGAGGCACTTCAGCCAGAACTCTGGGGGTTCAGTTACACTCTAATATTAGATCTAAGTCAAAGAGACAGAGGAATCACCCTGATGGCACACCTTGGACAAGTGGATATTTTGGCAAAACTGTAGCATCAACGAAACGACTGGTTGTATCGTGCCACAAGGTCTTGCTGAACAAAGTTTTATAACTTTTGTGAGGATAACTTCACAAATCTGGCAACCTGAGAAAGAGAGACAAATGGGTCCCACGTGCCTCTTTGAAATTGGTGAACTCTTGTCGCACAGAGCCACACTGAGCCTAAAGTATAAGTCTGACTGCTTCCAAGCCTGTATCACAAGAACCCTCACAAAATTTCCTACTGTTTTCTGATGTTTTATGTGTGGTTGGGCCAAATTTTGTTATCCATTAAGAGTTGCTTCTGAGATTTTTAAATTTCACTGCTTCTCCACTTTAGCGATGACATCACCAATTCTAGCCTGCTTAACATTCTGCAATACACACCCCTATTATAAAATCTGAAGAGGAACACTGTGGTAAAAAATGGTAAAAGACAGCAAGAAGGTGAACACAAGATAAATAGTTCTTGTTTAAAGTTTGAATGAAGTTTGAGCTGAAACTGTGTGGAAGCATTACCAAGAAGAACATACTATTTGAAACATACTACTCCGTCATGATATTGTGCCTTAAACTTTGACTGTGATGCTCCTAGATCCGACGTAGTCTTATTGCAAAAATTTGGAGTACAAGTTGAGCAAGAATGCTTTCTAAGCCATTCTAAGGTAAAATTTGTTCAAATGATTAGCACTCATTTATTTGTGATTTGTGATTGTGACGGGTCTCAAGATCAAACCCAGGACCTATGCCAGGGCGGCAGCAGGCAGCCACGAGGAGCCGAATGAAGTGGACATCCAATCTGTGGAAAAACAGGTGGCAGAGTTTCTGAATACCAAAGACATCCAGCTGGACCTAAACAATGTGG
>JAPQLA010000006.1:1461198-1475638 GCA_029822935.1 Naso vlamingii | reverse complement strand
TTATTTATTTATTTATTTACCTATTTATGCATCTGAGTAATTCGTATTCATTTTAAATATTGATATTCCCTTTCTCTTATTGATATTCACTCTCTCTTGCTTAAGTTTTGATTGGTGTAGCTCTGAGTGACTTTATCATGTTTTAGTATGTTTTTAATTTGTTGTGTCACGTCAGAGCTGTTTTGTAATTGTTCGTCAAACTGGATGTTGCCATCATCTTGCTACAAAACAAATCTTCCTGTGGGTACAAATAATGTAACCTTGAACCTTACTGTGGAATAAAAAATTCAGAGATTAAATCAGAAGTAGCTGGGGGATGCAGGAAACTGGCAAGAACTTCACTGCAGATTTGCAGACTAACATTAACAAAGTTCTTGCCAGCTATCCGTATGCTCCAGATACTTTTGATTTAATTTCTAGAGCTTCCAGATCATCGATTTTTGGTTTTACTTTTTTTTTTGTTTTGTTTTTTTTCTGATTTTGACACCAGTGACCCATTTCAAACAAGTGGGGACAAGGGCAAGATACCTGTTCGAAGCATTTGACGTGTCAACAGGGTCACTGGTAACAGGTGAATGGCTCAGAAATTTAGTCATTCGGTTCGAGTTGTCACAAAACACATTTTTGGATCATGGCATTTTTGTTGGTAAACACAGTTTGTTTACAAATAATTGCCTTCTGTTTTTTATTTATGTTTGTTTATGGTTGTGTTAAACAAGACAGATTAATACCAAAATAAATGTACATATAGTTAGATTTATTGTCGAGGGTTTTTTGTGTATTTCAGCATGTGATACATATTTTAAAACCAAGCAGGGAGAGATCAATGCAACTTCCCCATGGGCAACCACAAAGAAACAGAGCTTGCCGTTGGATTCTGAGGTGGAGGTTCAGCGTGACATGCATAGGCAACAGCAATAGCAGCTGCAGAAGCAGCGGATATGAGCAGCAGTTTGTCTGATGATGTCATATCAGAAACTACTAAACTGCAAAAAAAAAAAAAAAATCAGGTGATGTTGATGTGAGAGAATATTTGTCGAAAAATTTCAGTTTAACCCACCAGACAGAAATATACAAACCACTGATTGAGTATAATGTCACAATGATTTAACTCTTGTGTTTTCAAACTATTGTCAAATGCAAATCCTGAATTGACTCACTTCTGGCTTTGTTTTGGTCTCCATAACCTCCCTAAGTAAGATATCTGCCTCTTTAGCTGCTAAGCTGCAACATGTTTACCAGCTAGTTGCTAATTGTGTCTGTCTTTGGTTAGCAGACAGGTTAAGTATTCTATATTCATTGTATGGCCGTTTTTGGAAACAAGAAAGCACTTGGTGAACTGAATCAGGGAAGCTGCAGACAGTAAAATTAAACACAATGAGCAAAAAGGACTAATGAGCTCTGGAGAGCTGAGAAAAACTGCAGAGAATGTGATAGTGCTTCAGGAATTTGTCACTTTAAACGACCAGTCATTCAACCCTTCATATGAAAATGTTGATTAGTGCTGCTACACAGACTTCATCAGCTGTATCTTAAATATACTGACTCACACGTACTTGTGTTTGTCTTTACACTGCTGCCCAGCAGCATGGATCAGCGAACACAAATTCTTCCACAGAGCAAATTAATGGAACTAGCAAATGTCCAACCATTTTCCAGCAGTTCATTACAGTAACGAATCTCTTTCACAAGCACTGAGCACTTAACAGCGTCAATATCAGGCATTACACTGACACTACAAGCTTGATCTGCTGCCTGCCTAACACCACTGATTTTGACTGATAACAAAATAAACCTGCTGTGTCTACTTTCTTACATGAAACAAAAAACAGGGAAGGGAAGGGAAACCCCTTACTGACCTGATGGTGTTATCACATTAGGCATGCATGTTTAATCCACATTAAAATTAGAATTTAGTGACCACTTTATCAAAGCACTGACAAATCTAATTAATATTGTGTGGAAAAGTAACAGGCAATTTGAGACCAGCATGCCGTCCTCCCTGTTAGCAAAATGAGCAAAATAAACTCCCTGTTGTTGACGTGCTATCTTCCCTCTCCATCCCCTATCAGAGTGAGTGCAGGGGTAGATGGGTTGTTTAGATAAATATATAATTACTATGTTATAGTCCAGCTTGCCTGACTCATGTGTTCATGGTGCTGTCCGTGGTGCTGAAATAGCAGATAGATTTGTGATGCACCTTTTCCTCTCACATCTGCCCTTCTGTTACTTTTATCTACAAAGTAGCCAGGGTTGGGAAGTATCGCATTATTTTGTGATGCATTACAGTAATTTTATCACTTTTCCCAGCAACAAGTGAAGTAACAGAGTACAATTGCCAAAACAGTAATTACATTATAGTTACTGATCCAAGTAACGCTGCAATACTGCCTTACTAGAAAGGAATGTGTTTTTTGTCCTCAGATATTTTATGACAATGCGATATTACGTGCATGTGCTAATATCTATTTTTCTGAAAGAGGCTTATTTAATTTGAGCCTCACTAATGTTGAAGCTCGACTGATCACTGTAGTGAGTTGGATCAGATGGTGGGGAAGGCTGCTGGACACGCCTGGGAAACCCAAACAAGTAGTGAGGGTGAATTGGGAACAGTGGACAGTCTTCCATTTTAATCGGTCTTTGTCAATCACATGTCTGTTTTCGTTGACATGCCATTTTGGTTGTACAGCAGAGGTGAACAACAGACAGCAGCTGCACTCTCTTGCAGAAGAAGCGGTTTGGTAAAATTGTTTTGAGTTATCAAGATTGCCAAACTGAAGAAGGAGTAGAAAAATAAGCCAAAGCCACACCAACACAAACTCAACAAGGATGTCAGGGATGGTAAGCAATTGTAAATTAATTATATCTCCATTTAAATTATTGTTATTTTGCAAGACAAATAAGTCAACAAGGTGTTAACTATAAATTATGTTTGTAAACAGAGGAATGGCTACAACAGTTGTATTTAAGTAAAACATTTTGTGTTATGTTGTTTACATCGTTGTAGCCTCAAATTGGCGCTTGGACCCAAAATGCGCTGCGGCTTATGTCACCTGACAAAGACCGATTCCCACCTCCAGAAGAATTTCTCGCTCATCGGGGGGGTGGGGGGGCCATGGAATCTGAGTGGGCCATGTTCAAAGCCTCCATAATGTAAGCGGTTGCTCAGAGCTCTGGTCAGAAGGTCATCGGTGTCTGTTGTGGCGGCAACCTAAGGGTCCGCCGGTGGACACCAGTATTACAGGAGGCCATCAAGCTGAAAAGGAGGTTTTTCGGGCTTGGTTGGCCCAGGGGTCTCCGGAAGCAGCAGATAGGTACCAAGAGGCCAGAAGGGCTGCAGCCTCAGCAGTTGCTGAAGCAGAAACCCGGGTGTGGAAGGAGTTCCGGGAGGCTATGAGAAGGACTTTCAGTCAGCCTCAAGTAAGTTCTGGCAAATCATCCAGCGGCTCCAGATTTTTTTGAAAGCAGGGCTTGGCCCAGGCTGTGTTCAGTCAGGAAGAGGAACTGCTAACCAGGACTGGGGATGTCGGTGGGCGGTGGAAGGAACACTCTGAGGAGCTCCTGAGCACGACTAACGCGTTCTCTGCAGAGGTGGCAGAGTCTGAAGACTCCAGGGAAGACTCATCCATATCCCTGACAGACGTGGTCAAGAAGCTCCACAGCAGCAAGGTGCCAGGGGTGGATGAGATTTGCCCAGAGATGTTGAAGGCTGACACGCCTTTTCAGTGTTGCATGGAGGTCAGGGACAGTATCTCCGCAGTGGTAGACTGGGGAGGTGGTTCCCATCTTTAAAGCCTCTGGCAACTCAAATGCACCAATATTCATTTAGCAACGCAATTTAGCTCCTTATGTGTGTAATATTAAGCATCAAAAAATATTTGAATTTTTCCTCAATCCAAACTGGAAATATTGTCATTTCAGTTTTTGTAGCTGTCTTTTTACTGGGTTTGAATTAGGCGGGGTTTTCTTGAACATTTACTATGTGATTAATTCCTCGAACCAATCATAACAAAATTCATGCCAGTTGCCCCTCCCGACACCGATGCCTCAAAATCTCTGTGCTCTGTCCTCTTTGAAAACGTTCCACCTTAAAAGATGCATCTAACCGACACAGTGCATGAGATTTTTTTTCAACCGTAATGTTCAATAAATCAACATGAAAAGGCAGCAAAGCATCATTTCATTTTTGCTTCATGTTTTAAAATGTTACGGAAACATTACAGCCAGCATTTAATCTCTGCAGAGATCATCTGTTCATCAGTAAACTTTCTCCCGAGCTGGGCAGCGAGCAGACCGGCAGCGAGCTGCAGCTCCTTGCTGGTCCGAAAAATTAAACAGGCGTTACATGGATAAACTGACTACATATCTGAAATCCACATGGTAACATTCTCTCCTGGAAAATATATAAATTTCAGAAAAGTAATATATTAACAGTTGTGCGACAATAGGGCTGTTCCCTGATTTGCTCTATGGCTATTTGTGGAGATGAGAGACAGCTGACAAAGCTGGGGTTCAAGGAGCTGTCAATCAAAATGTGATCTGCCTCGCCAACACAGTCTTGAGAAATGGTATTACCCCCAAAATAAGCTCTTTTTGAGCTAGTTTTTCTAATAGTTGGGATTATTTATTGTGACTCAGACTTTTGTAGAGACTCAGTGAGACACTCAACTCTGATATAATGTGTGAATTCTCATTATTTTAAGCTGCGTTTCCCGAGGCTTTAGGAAAGGGGACCGGAGGGTGTACTCCAATTATCGGGATATCACACTCCTCAGCCTCCTTGGGAAAGTTTACTCCAGGGTGTTGGAAAGGAGATTCCGGCCAGCAGTCGAACCTTGGATTCAGGAGGACCAATGAGGATTTTGTCCTGGTCATGGAACAACAGACCAACTATTTACCCTTGCATGTTTGCAGGCGGGGTTCATGGGAGTTTGCTTATCCAGTCTACATATGTTTTGTAGATTCAGAGAAGGCTTATGACCATGTCCCCCAGGCAGTACTGTGGGGGGTACTGCGGGAGTATGGGGTATCAGGGCCGCTGTTGCGAGCTATCCTTTCACTGTACAACCAAGGTGAGAGCTACGTCTGTATACTCAGCATCAAGTCAAACATGTTTCCAGTGGGTGTTGGAGTCCACCAGGATTGTCTCTTGTCTCCAATCCTGTTTGTGATTTTTGTGGACAGGATCTCGAGGCTCAGCCGTGGTGGGGAGTGTGTCCAGTTTGGGAACCTTAGAATTGTGTCGCTGCTCTTTGCAGATGATGTGATTTTGCTGGCTTCTTCGTCCCGTGACCTACAGCAGGCACTGGGGCAGTTTGCAGTCGAGTGTGATGCATTCGGGATGAGGGTCAGCACCTCCAAGTCCGAGGCCATAGTTCTCTGTCAGAAAATGTTGGATTGCCCTCTCTGGTTTGGAGATGAGCTCCTGCCTCAAGCAAGGCATTCAAGTATCTCGGGGGCTTGTTCATGAGTGACGGGAAGCAGGAGCGGGAGATGGACAGATGGCTTGGTACAGTGGCTGGGCTCAGCCCTAGAGACTGGGTACCCAAATGAGCTTGCTGCCTCTGCAACCCAACCTCGGATAAGCTGAGGACAATGGATGGATGGATAGATAATGCTGATGTTCTAATAAGCTACTGAAAGTGTTGCTATAATTAAGCATGTATTAAAATTACTAGCCAACAAAACAAGGTTGTTGTTCCAATAAAGTGGATTATGTTTTGAGAGTTGGTGAAACAGGTTGTGTGTCACTTTTTTAGAAAGTCTGTTTGGTTATATAGTTTTATACTAGAGTAACGAGTAATGTAACTAATTTCTTTTGCTAAAAAGTAATAAGTAAAGTAAATATATATAACTTTTTAAAGGAGTAATCAGTAATAATTAACTTATTACTGTTTCTGAGTAACTTGGCCAACACCGATTGTAGCCTATATACTCAGAAAGTAGTGTTATCTTCAAGAACAAAGTAAAAAGTATCATCATGTAGCCATGACCAGTATTGGACAAGTTGCTCAGAAATGGTAATAGGCTACTTATTATTGATTATTCCTTATAAAAGTAATAGATTTAATTCACTTATTACTTCGTATCAAAAGTAGTCACGTTACTCGTTACTCTACTATATTACTTTCGCAACCCAACCACCTTCCTAAAAAAGTGATGCACAACCTGTTCAGCCAGCTCCCTAAATTTAATCCACTTTGTTGAAACAACGTCCTGTTTTTTTGTTGGCTACTAATTTAAAGTCATGCTTAAGCATAGTAACACTATCAGTGGCCTATTAGAACTTTAACATTAGCCACGGCTCAAATCAAATACACCTCTCGTAGAAAAATATATCTTGGCACATGCATGTACAGTACATCTCATCGTCATATGAGGACAAAAAAAATGCATCCCTTTCTAGTAAAGCAGTAATGCAGCATTACTTAAATTAGTAACTTTAATATAACTATTGTATTGGCAATTATAATCCCTTTACTAGTTACTGGGAAAAGTAATAAAATTACTGTAATGTGTCACTAAGTAGTGCGTTACAAAGTAAACTAAAGGATAAATGAGTCTTTGAAAATTGTTCTGGATAAAAACAGCTCTGTATGAAACTGAGCACATTTGTATGCCACATGAACACTGCAATACTTTAATATCAATACCTTTTAAACCAAGTGGAGTCTGGTTTAACAGTTCTTCATAATACAGCCCTGCAGTCTCATTACACTTGAAAGCTTGTTCTTGCTTGTTCCATCCATTGCCCATTCAGAGAGAATCTATTACTTGTGTGCATTGAAAGAGTGTGACGCTCTCATTCAGCCACCAACATTCAGTGAATGTTCGGGAGGGACTGTTCACTGATGACAAGCGACAGTGTTCTCACAAACACATCCCCTTCAATGAATGTTACTCTGTGTTCACTATTGTAACCGTGCCATGGTTGGGTGTAAGTACTGACTCACTGTCCATGATTGTTCCATTGTAAGGCTTTCATCACAATTCACCAGTGTCCCAGTTTCAAAGTACATTATCTGTTATCTTACTTGGTGTGTAGTTTTTCAGTAGAGAGAACTCTCTTTTGATTTGTATTTCTGGGACATTCTGGGATCTCCTGAAGTTGGGGAGCGTAAACTACAAGATTTGATGTAGGTTTTAAATTCACATCCCACATGAGCTGATTTGATAAAAAATATAGGTGCAAATTTTCTTCAAATAGAATTAGCTCTGTATATGTGAGGTTTGCAGGTTTGCTTAACTGCTCCTCAGAAGTGACACAAACATAAGACATATACCCAGGCAGCTTTTCCTTCATTGGGGTTAACAGCTGAAACTCCTGAGCACATTTGATATTTTACTGGAGTTTGACGAGCCTTGCTTCACTTCTACTGACAAAATATAAATGTGTCATACAGCTGCTAGAATGATGTGATGCCTGTGAAAGGTGTCAAGGTGATAAATCCTATCATTTTCCACATCCTTTGCAGACACAAGTTGTGTCAACTGTGAGTAATATGAGGCCATAAAATGTGACATAGCATACTTTTCAGTGAAAAACAACTGCAAAAATAATTTTATTGTGCTGAATTTCCAACTGTTTTCAACTGCAGCTTCCTGGATTCTTCTGTGTGATGAGTGGCCCTGTGTTCAGTATGATTTACAATGACAATTTCGGCTAAGTGACAGTTGATGGCATTAAAATTAAGTTGAAATGGATGCATTCACTGATCACCAGCAGCTAATAAACTGAAGCCTAATTTTCATAATGAATTTGACTCTCAGATCATTGAAATCCATCTTTGAGGTCTCTGGGATCAACCTAGGCATTGATATTGTGCACAGTTTGCTGTAGGCATGTCATTATGATAAATGGATCTCTCAGCTGAAGCTGAGGGGGCTATTTCTTGTGAGTCACACAGATCAGAAAAGTTGAGGGAATTTTGGCAACAACTTTATCTGGTCCCCCTTTCAGTTTGATAAATATGCAGCCTCAAGGGAAGCATCACGTATTGAGGAGGAATTGGGAGAGTGGAAAAAGAATTTGCCCCGAGCAGAGGATTGTTTGAAGGATAACACTGGTGTAACAACTGAGAGCACTGCAAAGCACTGCCTGCTTCCTTTCAACACACATGTTAAACAGAGGGGCTGTTCAGAGGACACGTCTGTTCTGTTTGTGCCATACCATGAGTGGGTTTGCGAGAAAACACACTGAAACTGTCATGAGCAATATAGATAAAATATATGCTATAAGCAATGTAACACTGATAAATCATGAAATATACATTGCATTTGTCAGCTGTGTCAAAGGGGAGTGAGAGAGACAAGCACACACTCATAGGTAAAAAAAAAGTTTCTCCGCAGATAGTCGCACACTTCACTGTTGCAGAGGAAACAACTGTGTGTTTATTCAGGAACACACTGCAAGCTTTTGTTAGACATTTACAAGGTTTTTTTGTTTGTTTGTTTTTTGTTTTTTTTACAAAGATGAAAGCACTTCCGCTTCCGCTTCCTGTGTGTACCAATCAAAATTATTTTCTTATACTTACTAATTCAAATAAAAAGTGCAAACAAATCGACACCTTATGCTTCTCTGTTAACTTAAACTTTGCCTAATGTCTGAGATGCTATGAGAAACTATGTTTAAAAAAAAAACATATTTTACTGCAGGTGCTTGAGAGACAAAGTGGTTATTCTTATTCTTATTATTATTACTATTACTATTCTTCTTCTTATTATTATTACACAAAACCAACGTTCTGTAGCAACGGAAAATGTAAAAAAAAACAACAACGAGCTAATGCAATCATGTAAGGAGAAAAGTCCTATTTGTGCAGTTTAAGAAATTGCTGTCCTTTTCTAACATGACAGTTATGTTGCTTTAGACTATTTTTATTTTTTGCAGATAATTTTAATAACCAATCCAGCATTTCATGTATACAGCATTTGTTTTCGCTTTTTGCTTTTAAGTGTCATAATGGGTATAACAGTTACATTTGAATCCATCCCAACACATTTACTGTTGGTTGGAAAGATGAATGTGAGAGTCCTCCTAAGTCTTGAAATGACTGGAGAGGATAATTAGGTCCATAAATGCAGCACTTCGTCTCTCTAAGTTGTTTTTAATGAATTTTCAGTGGGAGCCTATCATTTCTGAGGGGTAAGACTGGCCTGCAGAACAAATATCAGTAATTGTTTCTGACTGTGATCAATAGGCTTACATGTAAATGGACAGTTTGCCCAACTCATATATACATTAAGCTTCCATAGACACATTATTTGCACATTGGCAGACTTCCCACCGTGCACTGTATGACAGAATAGTAAACTAAGCCTTAAGGGATATTAAAATAACTTTAATAGGCTAAGAGTAAGTGCAAACTTACACTAACTTTGGATGTCAGAAGTACTGAACCACCACCCTTCAAAGGAGAGAAACTGATAATCAACTAGTACCAATCTAAACATTACTATTAACTGCACATGCCCAGTAAATTACTAAACAAAGATATATGTCACACAAACACACACACAGTATGTGTGTAATGATTTCTTTGTTGATAAACTTATTTGGACAATTTTCTCTTACATAAGTACACCTTCTGTGTGTGTGTGTGTGTGTGTGTGTGTTCATTACAGTCTTGTCGCCATCCTTGAATAACATCATAAAGAACTGACAATAATGCTTCTGTGAAATAAGTCACACCTTATGTTCTTTTATCTCTAAAAGCCTTCTGGTCCTCTTGAAATGTCATATAAAACTTCAGTCACCATCAATAACTTCCAGATATCGTGATAGTGTACAAACATGCAAAACTACAGGTGGGCATGTGCATTTTGTGTGCAAATGTGATCTTTAACTGTATCCTGCACTCCCCGTAGCCATTTTGTTAGCTGTGCATACACAAACAGCCTCATTTATCACAGCTACAAGACTGCCAAAATTGAAAGACATTTAGGCTTTACTATTAAATCTGCTTTGAAGCAAAAAGCAATTTCGCTTATTATTAGTGCTGAACTGAATGAGCTGATAAAACAATTTCATGTTATGTTTTAAAATGTGCATCATTCAAGTTACTTCATAGCAAAGGGTGTCAAAATATATACAATATTCAGCAAATCTTATAAATTGAACTGACATCTGCAGACTACTGATCATCATTACCCTTGTAATTACACTGTCCAGTAAAATGGAAAAGGGGATCTTACTGTACCTTTATTCAGAAATGATTATTGTTTAACTTGAGGTAGATTTGTCTTTGTACAAGCCCAAATATTGAATTAATTTAAAAATCTAAAACCTGGACTGGACACTGTAAACTCGCCTGAGCTCAAAATGTACAGCGTCATTTCCCTCTGTTCTTTGCAGACACTGAAAATGAAGGTAAAACTTTTATAGGCTGAAAATACAGCTAGAGTGACAGTCCATTTAATTCCAGTAAATGAAAAATACAGCAATATGCATGTTTCAGTGAGACATGTCATTCAGAAAATACACTTTGGCCTACATCCTCCAGTGTGGTCGCACAAAAACCATTTGCACACAGAGAGATACACAGACAAACACACACACACACACTCTCACAACCTCATGACTAGAACCTCAAGGTGACTGTCTCTCATAACACTCTTCTTTATATTGAGAACTCCTGACAAGGTGCCCTTGAGCAAGGCAGGTGAGAAGCAGCTGCTCAGTCAGTAGGAATGAGGTAATGGTATTGGGCAGGTCCCAGGTGTAGGGGTATGCACAGAATATGTGTGAACATAAAGCAGGGCAACACTGAGAAAGAACATGCACACTCAGCAAAATCCTTTTTTGGATGAATGAAGGAGGGAAGGAAACATGTAAGATGAGACTTGGTATTTAAGCTGCAGTACTTGGTGTGCATTAATTTTCCAGACTCAAATTCAGCTTAAATACAAGAGAAAATAAAAAAATAATAATATAAAAACAAATTAAAAAACAACAACAACAAAAAAACTACTTCCAGACAACAGTACAGGGGTACATGACAACATTGTGACTAAAATAAAATGCTAACTGTTGTCAAGGTTTACTTGGTACTATGTGTACTGAAAAAATTCTACCACATGTAAAGGAACAGCCTGACGTTTCTGAGTGCTTCTCTTTCTCGCCAGGAGTTTGATGAGAGGATAATGTCAGTTTGTAAAGGAGAGCTTAACATGAACTTTAGTGCTCAGCAGCCACTCTGGCTAGCTCTTTTTAAACAACTCAATGAAGTAACCAGCCCCTACATATTATTTATAGCTGGTATACTATATTAGTGATTACTGGGACATTGCCCATAGTCACACTGCCATGACTCACACTGCTCGACATCAAGCTTCTCTTTATGTCTGTCACTCCTCTCAGCTTCCATCCAGTTAGTTTTATGGTTAGTGATAAATTTGAGACTTGATTTGTAGTTACATAATGCAATTAAAAACAAAACAAAACACTGACTTGACAGCCCTACATAAACAGTCAATGTCCTCTGTCTATTGAGAGTGACTGTGATATAAGCCACAGCTGAATTCTAACCACTTGGCAGGTAGGCAGGTGCTAATGTCAAGCCCAGCATAGAAGACTTGAAACCGGGGGAACAGCTAGCCCAAATGTCAAAAAGTCATCTTCATCAAGATACACACTGGACCCATTTTTCACAAGGCATGTATTTTACGAACTCTGACACAAAAAACGCATTTTTCAGAAACAAACTAGGAGAAAATCAAATTTGTGCGAGACCTGTCTCTGTCTCAGCAACACATTCTCTCGAGATTTGGGAACCGGTGCTTCCTGCCTTGCTTCACAACAGACATAAATGGACATTTAAATAGTCTTATAGGTGAAACCATGAAATAAAAGTTCAAACTTATATCAAACAAATAACATGCAATGCAAAATCCATCTGCTTTAATTCATTCACACGATGTTATAACACTTCCAGATGAGGCGGAGGAATGGTGGTTCCTAACTGTCTCCATGGGAGACGTTACTCCGCCCACTTAGGAGACGGAAAGTGTGTATATCATTTCACACCACTAGCACAGTGAACAGTGGGAGATCTTGTGTTAATATTGACTGTCTTTGCCTGAAATCTTGTGACAAAGTCCTCGAGCAGTTTTAGGAGTTTAAAAAAGAGCAAGGAAGGAATCAGGTATTGTAAGACAAAATGAACCTTTCTGGAATATAGGTAATGCAACAATAGAGTGACAAATCACAGAGAAAGTATGTCAGGTTAGATGGATGGGTCAACAGAACATCCGGCTTAAATAAAGAAGACAGTGTCTATTTCCAAATTACCATTGCTTTTTGGCATTTTAGTGTTTCCATAAACATTCCTCAACCTTAACCACGTTATTGTTATCATGACATCTAAGGTGCTCAAACCTGAATGCAACAGGTACTTTAACCCAAGTTATGTTTTTTACTTTAACATGGCCATACCTTAACCATGACATTGCAGAATCATAAAACAGATTTATGATTTAATAGTGATGGCATCAATCTTTTTTCTCGTTGGAATTAGTTTGTTTCCCAAAACATCAGACATTTCCACTTGTGTGGTGATTACACCACATACAAAACTTTTATTTTTGGTCATGTGACAACATGGAGAACGGTTAAGATATATTTTCAATAAGAAACTGTTGATTTGTTGATTTCGGTGTGTTCGGTCACATAGTGAGTTCTCCACAGCCTATTTTGTGTCAGTTACTTCCACACACTGCTGCTGTTGTGAGTCAGAGCACAAACAGAAATTAAAACTGAACTGGATCACGTTGTATTTAATGATCATGCATTGCTACAGCATGTGTGTTCATAAAATGCTAAATAATGGATAAATGTGGTTGCTGTACAGTTGGCAAAATGTGCATGTATTAATACCATGCTGAGCACCCATGCTGTTTGAGGTATGCACATACTGCAGGAGGTCCACTCTGGGCAATGCATAAGACTTGGACAACTGATAGAACTGATGTCATAGGCACACAAAACAACAGAGCACACAGTATCAAGACATTTCATACCCAGATGAGGAATACTTCTGTTTGTCTTCATTTTCTGTCTCATGATACTGAACTTTGAGTTACAGCCAACCTACAGCACGTTTACAGTCGGTGAGTGTAATATCGTGTCCATGATTTGCCAAATGACTTTTGATAATGTTGTCTGTTGTGGATTTGATGAAGTTTACATAATAAATGACATGAGGATACGTGATGTGCAGTTGCTGCCAGTCATTAATATTTGCAACAAGGCAACAAAACAGCCAAAGAGAACAAGACTGATGCCACTATTATTGGTTACAACGCATCAAAGAGACTAGTGTTGCTAATTACTTATCTAAAGGAGTGATAAGCAAAGTAATTTTCCACTTTTTAGAAAAAGGAACTTTGTTTCCCAGTAACAACTCCAACACTTTGCATGTACGTATATGCAAGACCTCTAATTTCTGAGTGAGTGCACCACCTACATGCACTGGCCTCATAGGTTAATAATAGAACTCCACAGGTTCAGTAATGTAACCCCCGTCTGATGGAGGTATCACACTTACGTGAAACTGATAGACAATTTGAAGGAAGCCATTGATCTTTGATTTAATCATGATGCAAACCGCCAAATTACCAGTGCTTCAACAACTAATACTCGTAAGACTGATCAGTCATCTATGTGTGATATAACAACTGCTATGGACACAATGTTGGTATTATTTAATACATCTAACACTGTGCAAAACTATATCACGATAATGAAGCTGGGTACACCGTCTTTCAACACTACCATACCTGTTGAGAAAACATGTATAAAAAGTTTAAGGTAAAAAAGGCTCAAAGTTCCCTCACAAAGCATGTTTGTGGGACATTAACCCAAGTTGGTGGAGTAAATGGTAAATGCATACATCCATGCAACACATTTTTTTCCTGTCAGACTCCTTCACATAATCTCCTCCATATAATCCCTTTGAGGAGAGAAAACATGTTTCTCTCTCTTCGGGAGCTTTGAGCACATATTTGTGTTTTCAGCTGGGCTTTGACACCACTGGGCAGCTGCTAAGGCTTATCGTGATCAAGTCCAAGTTTCCCTGTCAGAAACATCTTATCATCTATGTGAGTATATTGACACGAAAGGTTAAAGGGTAATGCCTTGTATTATATACACGCCTTCCCCACTCCGGTGATCCACACATTTTGTTTGTGTCATGTCATCATGAGCATAATCCTTCAATATAAATGGCATATGCATACATTTTTTAAATTAACTATTTCTTTCAAATAGCAGCTCGTAAAAACAAAAACAAAAAACAAATAGTGTATTTTTACTGATGACCCTGAGCCTTAGAACAACAGCAAATGCCTAACCCTAACCTTGTTAACCCACACTGAAGAGTGATTTAGCTCCTGAAGGAAATCTTTACAACAGGACTTAATGTTATTTCCCTACAGACTGACA
>JAPQLA010000006.1:1447365-1461098 GCA_029822935.1 Naso vlamingii | reverse complement strand
CTGACAAGTGTGCGAAGGGAACTTTTTCTCATTTCTTTTGAACGAGTACAGAAAGCTTCTCTATAAACCTGAAATGAAATTCTCATCTCAGGATGCCCCAAAAGCCACAGAAAGTTCTATCAACAGATGATTGATTCACAGAGCATAAGAAAGAAAAAAATAAAGAGATTATGTCAAACGGTGCACCACTCTTTGATAACAGGAGCTGAGGAGCCAAAGACAGAAAGACAGAGGAATGTAAACATGGACATATACAGAACAGACACAGGGAAATAGAAGAAATCTTACCTGGGAACACAAGCACAGCAAACACCCATGACAGGATGATGAAACATACTGAATTATACATGCCTCCTAAGCAGTGCTGATTCTTTTCTGCTCGTTTGTTTTATGGAAGCTCTTTTGGTATCTTCCCACAACAGGGCTTCAGACAGCTGTCCACTTTGCCTTTTCTCTGGCTTATTCCTAAATATGAATAGTTTTTCAGCCCCACTTGCTGGTAGTATTGAAGATGCTCTTAATCCAGTGCAAGTAGTAGTTGGTGGCATACACACACAGAGGCTGGCTCCTCACGCAGCATTCGATCTTCCTCTCAGCCACGTACTACGGCACACAGAGGGACCAGCACTCGGAAAGATTGGGGGGAGAAGAGAGGAGGGCAGTTTCTGCTAAACTGGCATTGGCTGAAGCTTCTGTCAATCACCTGTGAACAGTCCCCGCTCTGTTTTTTTTTCCCTTCTTTATTTTTTTGTGTGGTTGCTTTAAATCCTCAATTCTGCTTTTCTTTCTCTGAACACTTATAGAAATAGAGTAGGATTTAAAAAGATAGTGTATTACGATTAATCAAATTCAATTAGGGGATAAATAAATAGCAGTCCTCTAATTAATGCAAATGGCTATTTGTGATGAGGCAATTTTCTGAAAATCATGACTTGATGAGATTTTTGGTGTTGCCTGACTCTGAAATGTCTTGTGTACATTAATGAGGAATTTGGATGCTGTGTTATGACAGTTTAAACTGTTATACTATCCAGTTAAAGCACTTAGATGGATTTGTGGAGAATAGTAATACTGCAGAATGGAGCATAATGAATTGACACTATGTGTGATGAGATTCTTCCTGAAATTCGCACAGCTGCTATTTTGGGTAAACTCAAAGGAGTTGATGTATGATTAATTTTAAAATCTGGTAGAAATTCCCTGCCACAGAAGTGTCATACATTTTTGTGCTAAAAATTGATCCATTTTTCAAGTTGTAGTTAAAATTTATGTAAATTTATTAATTATTCAAAAAACTAGGCTGAAAGTTTGAAAGATCTAAGTTTTAAATAGTGTTTAGCCTTTTGCTCACGATTCAAGAATTTGCCGCCCTGTCTCATCCACTTTGTGGGAGCAGCTCCTTATTGCTCTTTACCAGAGGGGTGGAAGTTTTATGTTCATTTGCAAAACCAACCCTTTGCCAAATTAACCAGTATTCACCTTTTTCACACAGGTCGCCACTGTATTTCCAAATCAAGGCTCAGTTGGGCAGGTGCAGCAAAGATGTTTCATAGCAGTGCTACAATGCCAGAGGAATCACTTCACCTGCATAGATGTCATCTTACTGCCATGTCCCTGGGTGTAATTCTTACAAGAGGAGGGCGTCCTGCCAGAGTAGGACATTCCACTGTTTTCCAGTCAATTCTAAAGTCTGTTGCGAGTGGACGAAGAGATGGCTCTGGCGTCGTTGTGCTGCTATGAAACGTCTCTGCTGTGCCCACCCAACCGAAAAAGGTGAAAAAGCGCTCTTGTCACAGCACTGTCTCTTGACCGGCTGTCCACACAGTCTTCATGTGGCTGTCAGGCTAGGGGGTGGGCTTACTTAGTCAACACCATTGTGAATTTGATAAGGAGGGGCCCTGCTGATGAATGAGAAAGATCAGCTGAAAAAGAGAAGAGAGCATGAAATTCCACAAGAGAAGAGAAAGACATACTGACTGATAAAACCAGACAGACCCACGCCTAGCCTACACGCAACAGTTTATTTATTTATTTATTTATTTTTTCACAATTACTCAAAAAAAAAGGCATAAGACAAGAAAATTACATGTAAATACAAGTGGAAGGTAGAGGCAGGTAACCCAAAAGGGCTTATAAGGCCTCTACCTATATAGAACGTAAAATTCACATTAAAGTAAAAGACCAGCAGTTCTGTGATTTAAGACGACAGCTGGGTGAATCATATTAAGATTTGCAGCAAAGACAAGAAGTTGCACTCGATCATTGGATCAGTTCCTTTAATGCCTTTGATTATCAGCAACTGGAAGATTTACTCCTGAAGTAAATGTGGAGCAGTGCTGGAGCAGTTTGAAGTCAGTGTTCCCAAAGAAATGAAGGACTACCTAAATGTGCGCGATGTTATCAGCGTGCAGCATAACTGGCCAACAGCTACTCAAAGCACTTTTACAACACACGTTGGCATTCACCCATTCACACAGACATTCATACACTAACGGCATCAGAAACTCACACACAAACATTCATACGCCAATGGTGCAGCCATCAGGAGCAATTTGGGGTTTACTATCTTGCCCAAGGACACTGTGACAAGCTGACCTTCGGATTAGTAGATGACCCGCTCTACCTCCTGAGCTACACATGCCACACTAGTGTCACAAATTGGGCCACACTGAACTACAATGACAGGTGGGGCCCAGCTAAACCAGTGGGTTAGTGGTAGCAGAGATGGAGGTTGAGGATGATCTCGTTGAATGCAAGGCTGTATCTTGGTCAGTAGAAAGTGTTTGTGTATCACTCACCATCCTCAGAGACTCTGAGGCCAAACAGATCCTGCTTCCTAAGCATGTGTTCACACTGCTGAGTTCCACCTTCACAGGAGAGTTTGTTGTAGTGTGAGGGGTAGACCGTGCCTGTTCATTGTATCTACTCAAGATCAGAGCTGGTGAGCGTTAATGTAAATGTAGCTGAGGTGGAGAACTTCCCCTTTGATGCAATTGACCTGGTGCTAGGAAAAGATGTGGCTGGAAGAAGGTTGTTCCAGATTAATCTGAGCAGCTATTCGATTCACCTGAACTCAGTCAATTGGAGAAAGAGTATCCAGAGGTTGTCACTGCATGTGATGTCACCCGTGAAACCAATACAGTGTTGCAAAAGGGGCCAATGGCTGATATCTCGCAGGTTGAGGAAAAACCCAATGAAAACATGAGCGTTGAGGTCAACCCAGCAGGAGCTAATCAATGTCAGGTTGAAGTAACTGAAACCAGTGTGAAGAAAACTGCTCCAGTGGGTCGCGAGTCAATACCACTTAACTGCCAGGAACTAGTAGAAGAGCAGCAGAGAGATCCATCACTAACTTATGCTCTGAAAATGGCAACTTGTGTTAGGGAGGCTAGGGACATGCCTATAGGTTATTTTGTTAGAGATGGCATTCTCTTATGGATAAAGAGGCGTGGGGCCTCATTTATAAAACTGTGCTGAGGAAAGATCAACACAGGTGGCCTACGGAGGAAACACAGGAAATGCGTGCACACAAAAACTTCCTGATTTATAACAGAGCGTGCACGCACGTCCTACACCTGTTTCCATTTATAAATCCCAAATCAGCTTGGAAAAGAACGCAGGTGGATCAGCCCCATATCCCGCCCTCTCACCACCCACATTCAACCATAAACTCCACCTCAAACACCTCATGGGTATTAATACATGGAAATGAGCAGCCGGTCACTGGTTTTGTCCAATGAATCACGGGCACTGCAACCAACCACACAGACACGGGAATGATTTTTCTGACAAAGTAAACAGTGTTTGAGGGGAGAGGTGGATGTTAAAACCACGTTATCAATTCTTTCTCTTCACGTTGTTCTCTTCCAGTGCGAGAAGGGAAACTTGTGCGTCCATCAGGATTACGCACGTATCGCAGCGCAGTGTTTGTTTATTTACAGCAATCAGACTGATTAACCTGCTAAAATGATCGCGACAATCAGTGACACCACTCGTCCTGTAGCTAATAGACATGAAAAGGGAAGTTTCATACGTGTACACGTTTTATTTTGTGAGATGTGAAGATGTTTTAATTATTGAAGTTTTGTTAAGGTGCACTTGGCCTGAAATAAGATGAGGAGTCATGATGACGAAGATGTGTGAGAGCTTCACTGGCTTTATTTACAGGCTTTGATCATTTATACAATTCATATGTGAAGCTGGTGAGGACGCACGGGGCGAATTGGTGAGAAGGCAGCGTGTGTGCTGGCCAAGTGCACAGCGTGTTCACTGCAGCAGTACACCTATATGACAACTTAAGTCACGCTTGTTGATCAATGCACAATATTTATTCTTTGATGCTGATCAATCCTGGATTTCTACAACAATTATCTTTTCATCAGTTACCAAACAACCCGCTCCGCTGCGCACCCTCCATCATCTTTGCAATTTAATTAAAAAAAAAAATGATTATAGAACTTATTTGAGATTTTTCCTTTTCTATTTATATGTAATGCTTACTTTTTTCTTCTAAAAATTTATTTACTTCACCCAGGTCACATATGAGTGAGGTGATATTTTCATTTATTTCACACAGTGGGGTCAATTTCACACTCTTTCTTGTGTCTCACCCCTCCGCCAGCGGGTCGTGGTCTCTCTTTTCCTCAGTTTATTAGTACACATGGGTTGAAAATTTGTGTGGAGCACCGCACATTCCCATGCCAAGTTTGTTTTTTATAAATCCCAATTTTTGCTTAGGAAGCAGCGTACGCCTTCTTTTGTGCGTACGCCACGTTTATAAATTTGGCCCCTAGTACGCAGCCTGCAAATGAAGAGCTGTCTGTGCATGAGCAGGTGGTATTGCCCCTGGGTTACTGTCTTGAGGTGATGCAGCTGACACATGATTGATTTTTTGGAGGTCACTTAGGCACAAAGAAAACGTTCATGCAAGTCAACACTTTTATTGGCTTTTATTGGCATCAAAAAAGATGTACAGTGGTTTTGTCCGTCATGTCATGCATACCATGTGGTGGAAAAACCTGGTGGGGCTCCACCGGTTGCACTGTTGAAACCCCTGCCTGTTGAACCTTTTGCTCACATCATGATTGACTGTGTCTGGCCTTTGCCTAAAACTAAACAAGGTAACAAATATTTACTTAGCATCTTGGATGTAGCCACATATTATCCTGAAGCTTTTCCAATGAGAATCATTAAGTGAAGGCCAATATAGACCACCTGGGTAAAATTTTTCTCCTGTGCAAGTCTGCCACATACCATTCAGTCAAACAGAGGTTCCAGTTTTACTTCCAAGCTGTACCAGCAAATCATGGCTCAGTTGAGAATAGCACTAAGGTACTCATCAGCATACTATGCGTTGTCACAGGGAGTTCACAGGGTTTTATAGCACCCTGAGGAGCTTGATAGGAACAGCAGAGTAACCTGAAATTGATTCAGTGAGCTATCAATTATGTAACCAAGTGGTAAAACCAGACATTTCTATGCATAAATAAGACCACTGTAAACACTATTTTCTGCTTTAGTAGTGCTGCTGCAGCTATGAACTTTAAACAGCAGAGGGCATATTTCCACCTTTAATCAGGGCAGTGTGTGCTGCGTTGTCACAGGTGCGCTGGGAAAATACAGGAAGTAAATGTAATATCATGCTATCTTGCTGGGGATCATTATTGCTGCTATCCACATTAAGAAATTGATAAATAATACTATGTTTTGATGATGTACCTAAGAAAATATAGTGATAAGTTGGTTCCTTGGTTTACAAAGCATGTATTAAGATTGCACATTTTGTGTGAATGATGTTTAGGAGGTCCGATGCTCATGGAGTGAATACATAACATGTGGGCCACCAGAGCTCGTTATCTGTGAATATAGTAGGAAACTGATGACATTATTTGTTGTTACGTATTTTCGTATTTCTCTAATGCATTCAGCTGCATGAAGATGTTTTGTTTTAACTGTAAACTGAAGTAGCTTCCTAGCTCAAGCTATTGTCATGACCTGGCTCAAAGGCGATGACAAAAACGGAGAGATGCAGTGCAAACTTAAATACAAAAATATATTTATTTAAATAAAGAAACATAGCGAAACCAAAATAAAGATATGAGGTGTGTTAGTCAGTGTGATCAGTGGTGTCCATGTGAGTGTGTGGAGTATGTAGTGTGTGAGGTTGTGGTGATGAACTAAACAAAACAACAAGCAAAAGCCACGGGCACTGGCCGAGAGAAATAAGTAAAGCAATAACGTTATCGGTTCCTTTAATGTGCCGAATGTCCAAATCATAAGGCTGTAAAAACAGGGCCCACCTCATTAACCTCTGATTTGGGCATCTCAGAGAACGGAGGAAAGTTAACGGATTGTGATCTGAGTAAACCACGAGTGGCGCACCCCCTCCCGCATATACTTCGAAATGTTGTAGTGCCCAAATCAACGCCAACACTTCTCTCTCAATCACAGAATAGTTACACTGGTACTGATTGAACTTTTTTGAAAAGAAGCTTATGGGCCTCTTCACCCCCTCATTGTCCACCTGCAGCAGGACGCCGCCTGCTCCCACCTAGCTGGCATCAACCTGGAGCACAAAAGTCCAGTCGAAGCGCGGAGCTGCCAGAACAGGAGAAGAGCACAGCAAGGACTTAACATTTTCAAAGGCCTGCTGACATTCTGAGGACCACACAAACTGCGCCTTGGCCTTCAGAAGCTCAGTAAGAGGGAACACTACAGTGGAAAAATTCTTGCAGAAAGACCTATAATAGCCCACCAGACCCAAAAACCGCTGCAACTCTTTTTTCGTCGCTGTATGTGGAAACTCCTGAACGGCCTGAACTTCAGTTTGGACCGGGGCCACCTGACCCAGTCCCACAACGCGCTCCAAATGATTGACAGTGGCCATAGCGAACTTGCACTTGGCTAAATTAACGGTGAGCCGCGCCTCTGCTAACGGTTCAAACAACACCTGGACGCGCTGAAAATGGGAATTCCAAGTGTCGCTATAGATAATCACATCATCCAAATAAAAAGAGCAGCCGTCCAAACCGGACACCGCACAATTCATCAGCCGCTGAAACGTCGTGGGAGCATTTCTCAAACCAAACGGCATGACAGTGTACGAATATAATCCCGTCGGTGTAATAAACGCTGAGATCTCCTGAGTGCGCTTGGACAACGACACCTGCCAATACCCTTTAAGCAGGTCAAATTTGCCTATGTATTTGGCAGACCCGACACTGTCTATGCAGTCGTCTATACGCGGCAACGGAAATTAGTCCGGTTTCGTAACTACATTTACTTTTCGCATATCTGTACAAAACCGAGGCGTTTTGTCTGGCTTTGGCACCAAAATGCAGGGGGAGGCCCAACTAGAGGAGGACGGCACAGCGATGTCATTATCAAGCATGTATGCCACTTCAGATTCAAGATGTTTTAATTTTTCTGGTGACATACGATAAAAACGCTGCTTAATCGGCAGTGCGCCACCTACATCAATGTCATGCTCAACCCAAGTGGTGCGTGAGGGAACGTCGCCGAACAGACAAGGAAATTTTCGAATTAAATCACACAGCTCAATACGCTTGGAGTCGGGTAAATACACCAGCAGTTCGTCGAAATTACGCAATAACAGCACACTTTCATCAGGCTCAGGCACCCCATCCTCATGCGTAACGGCCACAGAACTGGTACACAAAGCCGGACGCACCAAGACCGGGCGCACGTCATCCCCAGCCTGACACGACTCACCACCACGACCGTAATATGGCTTCGAAAAATTCACATGACAAAGTTCTTTGGATTTTCTCCGACCTGGTGTCGCAATGAAATAATTCAAATCTGACAGTTTTTCAGCTACAGTATACGGACCCATGTATTTAGCCTGAAACGGCGAACCCACAAAAGGCATTAATGCCAAAACTTGATCCCCAGGACTGAACTCCCGGCGCTCCGTCCGCCGATCATAGAGCTTCTTCATTTTACTGAGACAACTGCAACTTATCGCGTGCCATACCACCCGCTACAAACAAGCAATGCTGAAACCCATTCACAAAATCAATCAAGTTCTTCGGCGGCGCAGCCTCCACCCAGTTATCCTAAAGCACAACCAAAGAGCCTCTCACCACATGCGCAAAAACCAGCTCGTTCAGACTGAACCCCGTGCTCTCCTGCACGGCCTCCCGCGCAGCCAACATTAACCACGGGAGCCCCTCCTCCCAGTCTCTACCCAGCTCAGTGCAATACGCACGCAGGAGAGACTTGAGACTCTGATGGAACCCCTCCAAAGCACCCTGGCTCTGCGCGTCATACGCTGACGACTGATTGTGTTTAACACGTAACAACTTCAATACCTGAGCGAACATGTGGAAGGAAAAATTTGACCCTTGGTCGCTTTGGATCACTTTTGGGATGCCGAAAACCAAAAACCGGTTGCCGAAAACCGAAATGACGCCTTCACCACCACTTTAGTGGTGATGGATCTTAACGGGTACGCAGCAGGATAACGAGTACTCTGGCACATAACCGTGAGCAGATACTTACAGCCAGATTTAGCCGGCGGCAATGGCCCAACACAGTCCACAATCAAACACTCAAACGGTTTGCTTATGGCGGGGATTGGTTGTAGAGGAGCAGTCTTGATACACTGATTCGGCTTGCCTGTTAACTGGCACATATGGCAGGTTTTAATATACGCCGCAGCATCCCTTTTTACGCGCGGCCAAAAAAATGTTTCAAGATGTTCAAATAGGTTTTCTTGACCCCAAAGTGTGCACTCTCGTCGTGAGCAGCTTTAAGGACATGAGGACGAAATTTAGCCGGCACAACCAACTGAAAAACCGCCTCCCAACACAATCACCATCAACCGCAACCCACTTGCGAAACAACAACCCGCTCTGCAAAAGGTAGCCACTGGCTGCACTGTGCACCTCCGCAGCCGGCAGAACGCAATCAAAAATTTCTTTTAAGGAAAGATCAACCGATTTCTCCTGCACCAACTCACTTTTCGGGCCCGACAGTGGAAAATCAGACGAAGACGGAGCCTCAAAATTAGCATCATCAGGCTTCCTGTCAGATAACTCCAGCTCAACCCTACTCATCGCGCACGTAACCACACAGGCTGGCAGCGCATCAGGCACATCACCGCAGCTCACGCCGGAAACACCCACCACCGGAAAAGGAGTAACAATAGGTGAGGGTGGAATGTCAGCCCAAAGGCGCTTACCAGCCAGACCGTTGCCCAAAATAAAGTGAATTCCCTCAACAGGCAACGCCGGCTGCACCCCCACAGCTACCACCCCCTGCACCAGCTCACAATCAAGCACGACGTTGTGCACAGGCACGGGTAAAATAGTCATCCCCATCCCGCGACTGAGGACAAAGTCACCACTGTCAGTTTCTGCAGACAACGGCAGCACTGACTCAAGCATGTAAGAGTCATAAGCACCTGTGTCTCTCAAGATGGTAACCGGAAATTTAGCATCGCTACCAAGAAGTGACACAAACCCACCCCTAATAAAAGGAGCGTATGCCTCCAAAGCAACGGGATCACAAACAGACGAGCCCACCTCAGACACCAGCTCAGGAGCACAGCCAGTACTCACAGGTGCCGCAGCCACTGCAGGCTTAACATTAGAGTTTCCTCCTTTATGCTTAGCCCGCAACACTGGACAATCGGTCTTCCAATGTCCCCTCTCGTGACAGTAATTACACGTTTTACTGCTGTCAAAACTGCCTCGTGCACTATGCTCAGATTTAAATGGCCCAGGCTGCCCAAAATGCATCTGGTGAGTCACTGCAGCACCGCGATTGCTCCCACCCCAGCCAGCATCCTCGAGGCCGGGCGTGCGCTCTCTCAGTCCGCCCTTATGGAGCAGCACATACTCATCTGCTGACACAGCCGCGTCAGCTGCGGAGACAACCTTCTGCTCGTTAACATATGTGGCAATCCGACCAGGCAACATGTTCTTAAACTGCTCCAAAATAATCAACTCACACAAATCATCAAACGTGGTAATCTCAAGTGCAGCCAACCAACGTTTAAAATGTGCAGTTAAATCACGGGCAAATTCAACATAAGTCTGGCCACTTCTCTTTTCCCATGCACGGAACCGCTGACGGTATGCCTCGGGTACGAGCTCATAAGCCTTCAGCACTGCAGTTTTTATTTTGACATAACTGGCACTATCAGCCGCACTCAATGACGAATAAGCCCCCTGCGCCTTACCTGTATGGACACACTGGAGCAACAACGCACAATCCGCGTCAGACCAACCCCTCACCACAGAATCACGCTCGAACAATACAAAAAAGGAGTCAGGATCCTTCTCATTAAATGGTGGAACCAGCCGCAGATTGTTTATATCAAAGGGACGTGCGTGCCCGTCATCCCCCCTACCACCCTGAGACTGACGATAACCTTCCAGCTTCACTTTTTCAGTCTGCTGGCGGATCATCTCCAGCTCAACTTGTTTTTTAGCTTCCACCTCACACTTGAATTTTTCATGCTCCATTTGCAGCAAGAGAAGCTCCCTCTGTTGTTCAAAAGTCAGCCTCTGCGCCTGGGCAGGCACGGACAAGGCAGGTGCAAGCAACGGGACCGGAACAGACTTAAAAACTCCCAGCTCTATGAGTTTTAACTTCAACGGCACTTTAATCTCATCTTTACGTTTCCGATCTCCCACAACCACCGAGTAACGCTCAGCCAATGTAACCAATTGTTCTTTTGTAAATTTCTCTAACGCCTCCTCTGACAGAGCTGCAATGAACGCCTCGCATTCAGCCATTTCTATTACCCTTAAGACCAGTCACACACAAAAAAACAAAACAAAATACAAAAACAAAAGAGCTTACACCTGGACAGACCCAGCAAGACAGTATCCACCTGCGCACAAAGAGGATCCTGGTGTGGAGATTCCCCGCTATCTAACAATCAACCCGCCTAACTAAACTCCTCCCTAGTCTTCATGCGAGCAGCGGTGGGTATTTACACACTAAAGACCGCTGGCACGAGAGAGCGACTAGCAAGCTAGCAAGCCACGGACATGCCCCCAAGACAACGCCTCAGCCGCTATGTGGCCACAACACTACCAGCCCCGTGCAACGGACCAAAAGGGGAACGCCGCTAAGCCTACAAGGGGAACCCCGCATCGTCACTCACCTCCGCGCACGCCGAGGAACCACCCCTGGCCACCTGACCCTGGCATAAACAACAGAGACTGGCCCTATAACACACGCTCTCCCTCACCAAGCCCGAGGTAACTGCACACACACACCAATGCGTCAAAGCAAAAATACACATCAACCACCATAATTAACCACTCCACTCAGTCAGCCAACCACACTGCGAGCTCACCTTCAAATTTTTCTTTTTTTTAATTTAATTAATTTTTATTTATTTTACCTTTTTTTTTTTTTTTTTAAATTAATTAATTTATTTTTTTACGTTCACAACTGTGCAACAAAATGTTTTACCACTAAGGGAAACAACAAACAAAGGCAGCAAGCACGCCACCGCGCGCCCCAGCCGGCACCGAAAACAAACTACCAAACCTAAAGGAAAACGCCTTCAGCTCAGCCGAATGACACATGCACAATTACCAAACGCTTGAGCAGAATTTACAAAGCCAAATGCGCACTAAGAAAACAGCTCCAGAAAAAGTAACAACTTAACCCGAAACCAATATACTCAAATGTAACTGTTTTGTGCCAAACGGACGAGCCCCCATTTTGTCATGACCTGGCTCAAAGGCGATGACAAAAACGGAGAGACGCAGTGCAAACTTAAATACAAAAATATATTTAGTTAAATAAAGAAACATAGCAAAACCAAAATAAAGACATGAGGTGTGTTAGTCAGTGTGATCAGTGGTGTCCATGTGAGTGTGTGGAGTATGTAGTGTGTGAGGTTGTGGTGATGAACTAAACAAAACAACAAACAAAAGCCACGGGTGCTGGCTGAGAGAAATAAGTCGAGCAGAGAGCAGAGCAGAGAGTGAGGCGCCAATAAGCCACGGCATTTAACTCCGTCCGTGCACCGGGCCCAGGTGCTCACGATCAGTCTAATTGAAAGGCTGGATCAGCTGATCACCTCGGAAGAAAACAATGATTAGTCTACCTCAGACCACACACTCACTTTCTCAGACCAAGCGGCCAGCACGGCCGTAACACTATTTTCACAAATAGTGTGTAATGATGTTAAAAGACAATTATGTGAATGTTTTTTTTTTGTTTTATTCTCATTAGGAAAGGCCACTGCAGTATTTATACTGTATTTTTACTTTACTGATACTCTATTTGCACTATAGTTATACATAGAAAGTACAAGAATTTTCTATTTGCTCTGAGCAACACCAGTCTATTTTTGTAACTTGAAGAATCAGCATCTCAGTGGACCAAAGCTGCATTTTATTTTATATTTTTTTTATTTTTGACAAGAAATTAACCCTCAAGATTTTAGAACATGATAATTAAAGAAACCCACACAAAGTTTATATGAAGTTGTTAGTTTGTTTTGGTGGAAAGACTGTATGGGGTGTGTTTACGGTGACTGAATGATTTTTTTGGCAAGCACTTGAGCCAGTTAACACGGTTTTGCACATGGTGTTGACAGTCACTAGAATGTTTAAGGGACACAGAACAGACTGAAAGACCAATTGCACAGGGAACATCTAAACAGACAGAAAATGCTGAACAAATTAAGTGTAGCATAGCGCTAACTTTCTGAAGCAGTTGTCAGACGCTCAGTGAATAAAATTGCTATCACAGTTTCAGTTTAATTTGCTGCACAGCCAGTCTTCGCCTCAATGGAAAAGCAATGTGTTTTGTTAATATACATTGCTAGTTTTTATTTTGGGTTTTCCGGTGATCCTTAATGCACACAGCTGCTACTAACTTTCCATTTTGACACGGAACTCTATTTATTCAAGTAGAACAACCATGCCCATGGTATCAATAGTTCATGTAGTACAGAAACTCAAACTCAAAAGAACTACAATCTTTTAACTGTGGGCTAAGAGGAAGAAATAAACAAGACAGGAAAAACTTCCAGATTGGCTGTGTGATTGAGGGAGCGGTCAGTAAGTTTGTATTTGCAGAGAGACTGTATAGAGTGTGTTTATGGTGACCAAATGATGCTTTGCCCATGTTGTGGAAACCGTTTGAGCCAGTTTATGTGGTTTTGCTCATTGTGTGGATGGTATGGTGGGTGGGAAGCGCAAAACAAAATAAAGTGCAAAACACTGTTGCAAAATTTGAGACAAATTTACATTTCAAATAACAGTTTTATATTTTATAGAACAAAATTACACAAGCCAAAAAAAAAAAAAAAAAAAAATTAACCAAGGACAAAACAAAATTACAAAGTGCGGAATACTTCTACAAACCTTGAGACAATTTATATCTTGGGTAGAAGTTTTTACAATTCAGAGGACAAAATTACATAGGCAAAATACATAACCCAAGCATGACACAAGGTTACATGCAGTGCAAAACAAAATTACAAAATGTAAAAAAACTCTTACAAAGCTTGAGAAAAAGTCATTTTGGTTAACATTTTTAGTCTACATTTTAGAAAATTAATTCACATTTGCAAAACACTTTTACCATGCACAAAACAAATTTACACTGAAGCGAAAAACAAAATTACAAAGTGCAGAACACTTTTACGAAGCTTGAGACAATTTAAATCTTGGGTAGCACTTTTACATTTTTGAAAACAGAATTACATAGGCAAAATACTTTAATGAAGCACA
>JAPQLA010000006.1:1416066-1432180 GCA_029822935.1 Naso vlamingii | reverse complement strand
GCAGTGTCTAAAGCAGTTCAATCATTTTGTCATTGATAAGGACCAATGTCAGCCCTGTCGTGGGGCCCCTTCCAGCTTGGCCAGCGTGCGTGCCCCGTTGCAGCGTCTCTGGTGGTGAGCACTGCTGGTGACATCACACACATCGTGAACTGATTGATCAGAGCAACATGTAGTCCGTCTTGTCTCTCAGCCACGATATGGCAAGAATTTGACTCTGTAATGGCCTAATCTGACACAGTGAACATTTTACAGTTGTAACAGACAAAAATATCTTATAGTCTGACGCGCCATTATGTGGCCTACTGGAAGACGTATAATTTTTTTTGTTTGTTTTTGTTTGTTTTTTTTTAACTAAAGTGCCACAGGTTTTTCATCGCTGTGGGATTTTTTGTGGTTTTTGTTTTTGCTTTTCACAAGGATGTTATTTTGTGGCATAATTTTATTTTATATTTTGTCATAATCATAATGTAATTTGTGACTATCATGGTGAAAAAGTGTCTTTACATTTTGTCTTGTATGGCTGAAATGATAACAAAACAACTTTTCAATTTGGTGGCACTGGCCAATAAAATGACACAAAAACTAGGTTTTGAAATGTAAATGAACGGTTTTGGGTAACTAACTACCTTTTAAACATGCAATAGAGTTTCGATGAACCATTAAACTGTTGTGACAGTTGTACTTACGGTTTAGATAATGTTAAGACTGTAAAAACTGTAAAATGGGTTTCTTTTAGTTTAGGACATATAGGAAGGTTTAGAAAGTTAGTCAGTTTTTATAAGACAGATTAAGAGAAACTATGAGAGGCTGGTTTTCTGATGAACCGCACAGGAAATAAAGTATTTGTGAAGAGACCACAGATCACTGTGTTTGGCAGTCTTATTTGAGAAGTCAGGATTATCTATTATCAGTGAAGGGAAATGAAGAGGGCAAACACTCCCAGGGTTGTCACCACTACCCAGGCAGAGTGTGCTGGACTGACTAGGCTGAACATCAACCTTCAGGAATACAAGCTCATTTACTTGATGGAGTAAAACATCTCCCACTTCACCACTGTGCAGGTACTGGTAGGCTTCAGTGCTCTTATAATTTATTGAGTGGCACCATCTACTGTAAGGGACAGCCAAAAAATAAATGAATATATTCCCACTAAAGATTTCTTGCCATTTTCTGAGGTACATTTACACCATCCCACTGCATAAAAAAAGTATGCTCCAATGTGTGAACAATATTATCCATGTTGGCTAATTTACTGCAAACTACGTGTAAGCAGAGTTTATTTGCTGTCCTCTGCTGATGTCGACACTTCCCCTCTCTGCTGGTGTCTGAAGTGGAAGTTGTAACACAACAAATCCTTTGCCAGAACGACCAACTGAGAAAGCTTGTCGCACCAGCGCATTTTTCACCATTGCACTGCATTTGCACTGGCAGGAAATAAAGAGGACTCTATAAAAATAGTAATTTTTGTTTATTTCACACTGGGGAGGTGGGTCGAAGAAAAAAGGAGAGACACTGAACAAACATGCAGGTGCAAGTATACATATTCAGCATGTGTTCACAGTATTCATGATATTCACAGCAAACCAGAGTAACAGTTTTACACTATAAGGTGCTGACAATACTTAAGTTATTTAAAAAATAAGCTGCTACTGAGTATGCAGACTCGACCATATGTATTCGTAACAATCTGTGTGTGCTGTCAACTCAGAAATGATTGTTGCATATTGTGTCTCTCAGTGCTCTTTCATCGCTTGGATCAGTGGGATAGTTGGGATGGTAATCAGGATCATCCTGGTGCAGCAGGCCAATGTTCGCATAAATGGTAATGTTGTCGAGTATGACTAATGCAACAATTATATCAGTGGCTCTGTCTGGGGTTTTTTCAATTTTTTAAAATTTAATTTTGTATTTTCTAGTTTTTGTTTGTCTCTTTTTTGCCTTTAAGCAAAAACAATGAAAAATTGCTCCCAAAAAGTGCTACACAAAGATTTTTATCAGAACTGAGAACAAGTCCACGACACGTCACATATGAGGGCTGAAAACATTGTGTAGGTAAATAATGAATTGTAAGGCTAAACAGTACCAAACAGTAAATAAAAATCATCCGGTAAGGATAGAACGTCCAAGCGATGTCTGATCACTCTCTCCTGAGTGAGATTTCTGCTCAGTACTTGAGCTTCAATGTCGACCAGCTCTTCGAGAAAAGGCAAGTCATGTCTGATACCGTCAATCAGCCTGAAGGCTTAAGAGGAGGAAAAATTCGGGGTCACTGGAAGAAAACCTGCCAGCGAGCAGTGAGCTTCACAGAGTATGTTGCCATAGTAACTGACTCAGAGCCAAGCGGAAGGCTTTCCTTCAGCTTTGAGTTAACCCTGAATTTTCTTAAACCTGCTTTCTCAGACAGGCCCCTGGCCTCTGAATGTATCTTTGTTTTTGTTGTGGGTGGTGTGTAGAACAAACGCGGTGGTGCTGATACAGCAGATTGTAAGCTGCAGTTTCTGAGTTACACCTGGGACACACACCTTGCCTCTACCTCTGCAGCGCATCCGAGCTGCTGATTAGCTGCGTCTGGCTCGTAGTTGTTGTCATAGGCGCACGGGGAAATGCGAGGAAGTGCTCTGTGCTCCTGCAGATAAGCATTCCGTGTCGTCATGGTGACGGGGTCGGACCCCACCTGGGTGCGAGTGAATCTTGTCCAACAGGGAAAAAAAGCTTGAATTTGTGGGCAGCAATCACGGTGTGTTACTGGACCACTGAAAATCGCTCTTCCTTTGTTCTTGGGGTCTGCTGTTTCTGAGACTCTGTCCTTTGTCTAAAGTCCATCTGGTTCGAAGCCCAACAAATCTTTGAATAAAGGGATTCTCTGCACATACATACTTGTGAGAGCTGTTATTTTAAAAGACACACCAGAAATGTTGAAACTACAGTGAATGTTGCTGGTATGATGTCAATATGACTGTCAGTGGGTTATTTTTATGTGTATTTTGGCAGAAAACCACGCACATGTCTGGAGGAAAAAAAAAATGAACTGAAGTGTTGTGTCGCTGCCAACGTGCGTCCGACGTGCCTTTCTGTCGTGTTGTTTGGCTGTTCTAATTTGTTTTGCTGAAGAAATAAGCAAACGTGCTGCTGCTGCAGACGCAACGCAGATGCAGGATGTGTGTCTCGGGTGTTAAACGTGTCATCTTATATCAGTCAGCTGTCGATCTGTCAGTCTGCTCTGTGTACCCACAGTTAGCCTCTGCCTCAGTGTTCTGAAAAGGCTTTTTTTTTGGGGGGGGGGGGGGGACTGTAGCAAAAGGAGCTTAAAAAAACTATTCTGACCAGTTTTACTGCAGAATATGTAGCCCTGAAATTCTAACAATTTATGATGACTGCACATCGCTGTCTTAAAGCCATTGTCATAGCCTGTCAGCTGCTGTGGACTTCCAAGGACCACACAAAGGGAAACACGGTCAGTGAGCTTTCTAACAAATTAATATGTGCAGTCATCTTGGCTTACATTGTGTTTACCTAATGTGATGTGTCACATAACACGATATTTACAAGAAAAAAAAAACAATTTATTGTACAGGTCCAAACTGTCTCACATGAAGGCAAGGTTTTCAGTGAGATGGCTGAGGACAGCAATCTCTTTGTCTGTCTAATGTTTGAGTAGACAGTTGTCTTCGATGCATATTAAAAAATTAGACAAGAGAAACAGCCTGGAAATGACAACACCAAGTGATCCTGCATTTTATAATGTTCACATTAGGAATGGAAGTGCCTTTGCCCAGCTGGTGATATTAGCAGGGAAAAATTATCGTATTGTCTTGTTTAAAAAACCTCTGTAATGTCACGCTTTTATACTATTGATTGAGATTAATACCCAGGCTTATGGGAATGAGCTCTAAAACAATAACCCATTACATCTGGTAATAGATCATTTGAAAACCTATACCAATCCTTTGCTCAGGCAAGAATGAATGTCTCTGTGGACCATGATTCATTAACTGCATGGCAAACGACTTGGCATTTTTTCAAGACAGGGAAGTTAAAATGCAAAATGAGGAAAATCTCTTACTGCCCTGTTTCTCAAGGCATCCTGCATAAAGAGTAAAAGAAAAATCATGCCCTATTTCTACTGCGTAATACATTGTGATAAGTGTGGTATGAATAGCAGGATTCAATTTACAGAGGGTATCAATTAAGTAATGACTGTACATTACCATGCACTTGAATCACTGTCACAATGAAATAAATTTCCATATGTAATCATGTCTGATCTCTGATGAGCTTCAGACCAATTTGATGTGGACTTGAATGACCTGTCTAATGTCTGGCACTTCAGCAAATCTCATGTTGCGAGATTTTGTGTTTTCGAGGCAACAACCCAATTTCAAATGTGAGGCACATCTTTTAAGAGTGCTGGAGGACATGATGATGACCCAGCAAGTGATGCCCACTACGCTGCCATAAAAAAACTTGATCATGTCGGACTTTTGTGCAGTGATGAAGGACCAAGTTCAAAAGTTCAAAGGGTGCACTGTACGTTCTATTGTCTCTGATTTTTCGTTTGAACATCCATTAAAGCTAATTTACAAAGGGAACAGCAGAGTCAAGGCTGTCCAGGCTGCATGGAGATGGAGAGAGCTGAGCTAAGTGACCTAATTTGGCAGGAGGCAGGCTGGGATTTGCACAAACTTCTGCAGGCAACAACATCGGTATATCCAGGATGTCAACACACCCTGCAGGCACAAAGGTCTTTTGAATTCTGCAAGCAAGCCAGACACTTTAATCATCAGAGGGGGGGAGATAAATAAGCACAGGTCCCAATATCAAAAGTCGACACTATTAACTAGCTGTCAAAGGTTGAATTAGGGGGAAATAAAATAAAACAAATATGCTGTAATTAACCAAAGTTTCTCTCGTGCATCTTGCTGAATTGATGGATATCTTCAGTTCTGATTGAGGGATTTGTTGGATTTAGAAAAAAAAAAAAAAAAGGTATCTTATCCTTGTTGCTGTCATGTTGTGTATATCAGTCTGTGTGTGTATGTGTGTGTGTGGAAATGAAGGTTCTGTCACTCCCTTCTAAGGCACAGAGAGGCTGAGACTGACATGAAGGACGGAGCAGACTGAGCAGCAGAGACTCCTGCGTACTCCTGCCAATAGTTCTTGACAACAACACAACCAGACTGCAGCACACTGTGAAAACCATGTGCTGGTACTTTATGTAGCCTCCAAGCAACTGACATCCAAAGTGATTTGCTGGCCAAGTCTGAGGTGCTGAATTACACATCGAATAGAACTCAAGCAATCCTCTGACAGAAGAACTTTCAGGCCAATTTGACCGGAGAGTGTCTGAGGGAGCAGATGAGCAATCTTACTTTGAAAATAATACATTTACCCTTCAAGTTTGTTCTGCGTATAACTGAGACAGTCAGTCCATTCATGCATTGCAAAGTCAGGTGATTTTTTAAAATGTAGTTATTAGTTTAATAATTCATATGTCAAACAATGAAATTTAAATGAAGCCTATTACTCAGGTTTGATGTCAAATCATATTCTGTTATACTAATATTCAAAACACGTGATCCAATCCTTTATTTGCATTTTTAACTTCTTCACTCTCTATATTAGACCGGATGTTGACTGTTTGTCTCTTTAGTTTCAGTTCCAAATGTCTTTTCTCCTCTTGACCCAATGACTTGATGAACAAAATCAATTTTTATTTTAGCATTAATCCTTTTATACTTTTTCATAATACCTCATGATCCGTGCTATTTGAAGTTATGAATATGTTATCGTGTTATTTTAATATTACTTCATTCAACCCTGTCTGTTTTCATGAAATGCTGTTGTCATAGACTTCAGTTGCCCCTTTGCTATATTTATGGTTATTAATTTTCACTTTAAATCTGACTGATTGGCTCTTAAACGTGGCTTTAATGTAATGTAATTTAGCAATAATAGCCATTATGCACGACAAAGCACAGACCCTCTCAGAACTTCTTTTTGTCAATATTCTTCAACAAGTCTGTCTGTTTTAAAATCTTAGAATAGTTCAAGATTTGAAATTTATGGCTTTAGAATAATTAGGGATTGTGTCTTAATCACTACTTGTTTTTTGGGTTTATTTCACACAAAAGTTTCTGTAACACTCCATCATTTTACTTTTTCATAGCTGCTTCAACCTGTTATTGGTTACTACTTTGAACACACACACACACACACACACACACACCAGTATGTGTAGCTCCTTCTCTTTTGGTTGTCCTTGACTTTCAAATCATTGATTTTCTCTGGGTTCAAATTGTTAATATTTAATCTATTAATTTGAAAATTTGGAATTTCTGCAATAAGCTGCCAGCCAGCTGTCAGACCAGAAAAAAACAGCACAGAGCGTGCATTAAACGTTAGCATGTGTTGCTGCCTGCCACATATTTGAGCTGTAAAACACTTTTTTAAAACACCACTTCTCTTTGTGTTAAAAAAAAAGTAAATAAATGAATAAATAAGTCCAAATCAGTACCTGTAACTGCAGCCAGTATTGCATGGCCTATAGCTATAGCACTTTCTGTTTCCTGTTTTAGAAATAAACTTTTTTTTCCTCTTTACTTTTTTTTTGCTAACAGTTATACAAGACCTAATATCTCATGTCTGTACACTAACTATAATAATGATTTTTTTTCTTAAATCAGGCGTAACTTTAACACAGTATGTAAGTTTGTGGTACTAAGTTGAAGTACATCTGTGTCAAACTCTGGCAGTAAGTTTGGTGACATTTAAAAGTTAGTGGAGCAGCAGAGAACTCTGATCAATGTCAGATTTAGACTGTGTGGCTATGAATATTTCTGGAAGCAGTTTGTATCAGTGCAGTCCCTGTGGAAAAAGCAAGCCTTGAAAAGTCCAAGTACAAAAGTCTTTCTTTCTTTCTTTTGACCAAAACTTATAAAAATTACTGAGCTCAAAGGCAGAGAGAAGCATATTTTTAGAAATGTTGAACAGTCAGGTGTTCTAGAACAAAGTACTGAAAACATTATATGGCATTGAGTAAAAAAAAGAAAAATGTAATTTTCTTACATCATAAAGGTAATTTGACATTTGAGTGAGTAGGTGTTAGGTTAGGTAAACTCTATTATCCCCGAGGGGCAATTCTTTTTACAGCCAGCAGTGAGGAACAAAAGGAAACACAACACATAAGATAAGACACACAGTGCAATAAAGCACAAGTAAAAGCACACAGTACACAGTAACCACAAGTAAAAACGGGCTACAAAATATTGTTGAGGAGTCTAATGATGGCAGGGACAAATAAGTTTTTAAGACAGTTAGTCCTACAACCCAGCAGTGCATATCTGCGCCCAGATGGCAACAGCTTGTATTCAGCAAAGAGAGGACGAGTGCAATCGGCTGAGATAGACTGTGCCTTCCTAGTGGCTCTGGCTCTGTATAACAGTGATAGCTCATTAAGGCTAATGCCAGCAATTTTACTGCACATTCTCATGACGTTCTCCAGCTTCTTCTTATTTTTCAAGGAAAGAGACCCAAACCAACAGATAAAAGCAGTGTCTGTTTTCTATCCAGAGTGAAACCCTTCGTTGGAGGAAAGTATTGCAAACGCAGCACGAGACCATGAGCTGCGCAAGTTAGGACATTTACAACACTGACATACTTATTCTTGGTTAGTATGCCATTACTCCACAAGTGCATTGTCTTTATATACAGGGAGTTGGCTCTGTCCCTAGGAAGCCAATCAATGGGACCACGCTTGAGGAAAATAGCTAAAGTCAAAAGCAGCAGTAGATGACCCAGATGGGAATGTGTATCTACAGAAACAGAAACTGTTTTTGAGAAAGTGCCACATGGTTTTACTTTGAAGTTTCATTCAAGAGAAACACCCAGCATGTCTTCAGCAGAGCCAGTCTGATGCTGTTTAGAGTCACTTGGTAAATAGCTTGATTGACTACAGGCCAAGGGCAAGCTATTAAAAGAAGAGATTGTGTAGAGAAACACACAAAAGAGGCAATTAGCATCACCTATTAAACTAGTGTGAACAACTATGCTTAATTCCACCGACCTAAAAAGTGCTTCATGTAGAAGACATGTCACGCAATAAATATATAAAGCACAAACATTAAGTATTGTACAGTTGCGTAGTTTTAGGTTTTAGGACTAAACCCCTCAGGTCTTGAATAATGTCACATAATCAGTAAAAGTCTGAGAACAGATGTTAGAACTGGATGAGCTCCTCAGTTATATTGCAGAGGGGGTGTTAAGGAGGCAAGATGCGAGTTCACCTTGAGCAAAGAGAAACAGTGAAGCCTTTCATGTTGCTGACGTATTCTTCTTAAAGAGTCACTTGTTTAAAGTCAGTCATGGTTAAGAAGGAAAAATGTGAGTCACAGTGACCCTTTAAAAACCCTCAACCAATACTTTCATCTTCTAAATCCTAAGATATCTTTTGATGTCTCTTGAAATCTTTCATTGTCTCAACATGTAACATCACTGAGGCCTTAAATGACTACTTATCCTGCTGATCAACTGAGATGTGTGTTTTAAATACAAGAACATCCATGGTCTGACAGATGAAATGTATTTGGCTGAGCAAGCACTTTTATATCAGTGGCTTCCTCTCTCTCTGTAAAGCATAGTCATTACTCAACATGGCAGCATGAGGTAGACTGCTGTAATATTTTTTGCTTATAACATTCAGCATCCCCCCGTTCCTGACACAAGCAGCTTATTCCTTATTTGCATTGCTGCATATGACCACATCTCCAAAATGGGAGACTTTGCCTCATTAAATCAAGCAGTAGACAGTTGAAGCTACACAATATCATGAAAATATGTCTGCCATTTCCTGTTATTGAGGCCATTTTTGGACCAAACGTTTTTTGGCAGCTGTAAGACGTCCCAGTAGCAACTTGCTTTGTCTTTCATTAAATCCTGATGAGCAGAAAACTTGGATTATGTGTTATGGGCTTGCCTGTCGGTTCAGACAAAATTTATACCTGGCCCCAAAAGTCACGAGGGGGACGATTCATACCATATGATTATAGCTAAAGATAAAGTATTTTTAACTTGGATGCAAATGCTTGTAGTTGCTTCCAAAATCACTTATCTGAGAGACTTCATTGTGTGAAAACGAGAACTGCCCAGTCAGAGTTTCTTTCTACCCATTACAAAAGGTGTTTCGCAGGGTTCAGTCCTGGGCCCTGTCTTACTTACTATCTACTGCATACTGATAATATTATCTCATCTCTGAGTTGTTGTCAAACTCATCTGTATGCAGATGACACTATTACATAATATATTGTTGATTCTGTGTGATTGGCCATTGAGAATCTGCTACTCATGCATTACAAGACGCACTTACTAGAAAAAAATCTAAACATGATCCATGCCAAGTTTGATGCAGATAAAGTGAAGCAAAGCAAAGTTGCAGACATTTTAGTACAAATTAATGAGGTGAAATGGCCCTTTAAATCCATTTAAATGCATGTTGTCCACATGGTGGTGCCATCTTCTTGCTGTAACTCTGCAATGCAAAAAGGTAGACAAGTGGCTGACACCTCTATCGAATCGTCAGAGCCAGTAGAATTGAGGGGCAGTGGCCCAAATGCAGATCAACAATATTGCTAGTTCAAAGGAAGTGAATGCAGTATGAGCCAGTCAAAGGTCGTTTCGAGGTCGCTTCCCTTGTACTAACAAACCCCTCCCCCATCGAAAGTTACCGCTGTGATGAACTCACGATGATTTCTAGGCGAATGAGCCGTGTTGGACTAATCAAAACCAGCGTTTACTGCTCTCAAATACAACATTTCATCCTGACGCAGCAAAGTAAGACATAATGTAAGACATTGGCTGTGGTTGCTTTTGCTCTTCTTCGGCTGCTGGTCAAGTGAGTTTTGGTGACAGAGCGACACAAGTGGTATCAACGGACTTGTCAGAGTCTCAGCTTTCTTATGAGCCCTTGTTTGTGTGTGTAGCATGAAGTAGCACAGGGCTAGCGGTGGAAATGTGGCGAGTGCGTTGAATAGGTGGCGCTATATGGATTTTGATCTTTGTTAATTAATTTGCTTGGTGTCAGAGTTGTGTTTGGTGTGTGTAAAAATGGCTTATATGTGCTTGTAGGCGAGTTTTTCCTGTTTATTTTGGTGTGCAATATGACTATATTCTTAAATAATTATTGCATTGTTTATGCTCTTTCTTGCGGAACTTTCCCACGAGTCCCCCAACTGGGGGACCCTCATGCTTAGGAGGTTAATCGGTGCTTCTTGCTATCAAGACAAAATGTATGTTGTTTTCTAAAACCAAAGATATTGTTTACAATAATTTGCATATATCTGATGTGCATGGGTCTATTATTGAGAAAGTTTACAAATCTAAATAACTTGGTATTTATTATCACATACTGCTGCTGTGCTCTGTTATGGAAAAATAGGTTACAGTTACTATTGCATGCCTCATAGTGTAAGCAACAATATGATTTATCTGTGTCCATGTTTTATTAAGATATACCAAGAAACAGTGATAGACAACAACATCAGTTTTATGCTTTTTTTTTTTTTTTTTTTTTTAAATCAGCCAGTGTTTTAGTGATAGTTAAAGCTAGTGTGTCCCATGAGCATGTTTGGGTATTAGTAGTTGTTATGAGGTAGTCTTAGTAAGTCAATGAAGATATAATAGGATGAATAATATAGTTGTGCTTCTAGGAACAACAGGGCGTTTGCATTATGTGGCGCTCAGACACTAATAATTTCTGCAGCTACAGGTGACTGTGTTTGATCAATGCACAAATTTATAGATAGTAATAGGTATAGTCAAAAAATTGTGTTTACAATCATATTCCCTATATGTTATGTTAATTAGAATTGTGTGTGAGTTTAGCGTATTTGCACATACATGATATGGTATAAGTAGGCCTATGTTTGAGTCCAAAGAGGTGACTTTGCACTTGGAAAGCATTTTGTTTTAGTCATTTATTGGTATGTTTGCTTCTATAGAGAACTTTAAGTGTTGTAACAAATTTTTATTTTCACGTCTTTCCATTTGCACACATTTGGGACGGCTGTTGTTTTTTAAATCTGTATTGTGTGTTTGGCAGTAACTGTTATTTCAGATGTTTAACTGTGGTGTCCCTAATGTCTATCTGCACATGGAGAGCTGTTTTGTCACTTAGCTGTAACTATCACTAAAACTCACTGGCCACATTCACCAAACAGGACCAGCCACATACTAAGTTTTAACCTAGTCTTGTTAAAAGGTTAAAATGAATCACCAACAACTTGTGTCATTAACCTCAAGCCTCTAGTTTACATTCAGTAGTTTGTCGTTGTTGTTTTTTATTGATAGGTTATGACAAAACAGTGGCCGTACGAGTTAATGTTGCCACGCTAGCTAACTAGCTTCTAGCTAACTGCTACTAGGTAATTAGCCTGTGGAAAATGCCTGAAAACAAATCGGCAGCAACGTGTTATTAGGCGTCGTTCAGACTCCAGCACAAAATGTCTTTTCTGTTCACTGCTGAGTGGAGGATCCATGTTCCTGACAAAACACTGTAGCGCCAGGGGCACACAGGGGGCTGAAGCTCTGCGAGGTGCTGCAGAGCCTGAATTCTCCCTTTTCCAGTTTGCTGTTAGCAAGTCACTAGTATTAGCTCGTATATACCACAAGCACATTTCTCTGTGATTTCGGAATATTCTCTGTCTAATGTCTGTATTAAACAGTTGACAACGACGTTCCAAGCCCTATGAACACCCGATTGTTTTTCTAAGTATACATCAGTGACGGTGTCTTTGTGAATGGCCAGTTACACAGTTTAGTTGTTTGCCGGGTCAACTCCCCTTCCTGGGCTGCTGTCTCCTGGAGCCGTTGCAGATCAACTATGTGGATAAACAGGCCACTCGCATGGATTATATCCTCCTGGATCCTCATGCTCTTCATATTTAATCACATCAGATGACACTGATAATCCAAAACATACAGCAGGGGAACTTTTCCAGCTGCGACCCCACTTCACCATGCCTCCAGTGGCACTTCATCCCGATGTCACGTTTCAACCTCGAAGAAAATACATCCATTATGGATCCAGATGCAACTTCAGAGTTGACAACTCAAAGCCAATAAGGTCTCTCTGGTCCTCCACTCGACATCCCTCAAGGAAACCTGGACGGACTGTGGACCACAGTGTTCTAACCTACCCAACCAGGTCGGCTAGCTTCAATCCCAGCACAAACAGCAGTCACACTTTCACACACCCGCTCGCTCACCAACAAAGATCCTCTACTGTACGATCTTCTCAGCGATCGTAAGTTTGATTTCTTCTTTTTGACTGAAACATGGCAGCAACCTAATGACTTTTCTCAGCTGAATCAAACTACTCCACTTGGGTTTGTTTACATCTGTCAACCCCGAGCTTCCGGCTGAGGCAGTGGTCTTGCGATACTGTACAACACGAAGTGGAAAGTCTCCTCAGTGACGGTGCCCCCGCTCTCCTTGTTTGAGTCTAATGCCATACAGATTAATGGACCTACACCTACTATTCTTGCTGCCATCTATCACCCACCTAAGACTGGCACAGATTTTTTAAATGAATTTTCCACATTTTAACAGTCTAATGCTCTATTTCACCTAATATAACTCTACTGGGTGACTTTAATATTCATATAGACAATACAAATAATGTACTTACAAGGGATTTTGTTTCATGCCTTGACAGTTTTGGACTTCAACAATTTACTGACTTTCCGATCCATTCCAAAGGCCACATCCTGGATCTCATCTGCTGCTCTGATGTAACTCCACTGCACTGTGCTGCATCAGATTTGCCCATCTCTGATCATAAGTTGGTGTCTTTCAATGCCAACTTAACAAACCAACCCATCTCGCTCCATTTCTTTATGTTATATCAAGAACATTAACTTTTCTTCCCTTTCTAGCAGGCTTAGCAAACTCCCAGCAAGGACAATCTATCCACACCTGATGAACTGGTTTCCCATTATAATAATGTCCTCCACAGTATCCTAGATGACCTCACACTACTAAAAACTCAAACTGTTTCTTTCTCCACTCTGCCCCGTGATTTACTCCTGAATTACAACACCTTAAAGCCAAAGGTCATCGACTTGAACGCCTGCACAGAAAATCCGGACTCACAGTTCACAAATTGATGTATGAAGACCATATCCAACAGTACAAGAATGCTCTCTCCACTGCCAAAACTGTTTACTATGCCAACCTAACCCAGTCAGGTGACAGAAACACACAGACTCTGTTTTCCAGTATAAATTCCATCCTGCGTCCACCCGATTCCCTGCCACCTCACATGTTTTCCACTGCTCACTGTGACACTTTTATGACCTTTTTCAATAATAAAATTCAAAAGATACATCAGCGACTGACCCCTACAATTTATACTGCAACCAGTGCACTCATCTCAATCTCTTCTGATCCCCCCTTTCCTCTTTTCTCCAGTTTCCAGCTCCCAACAGTTGCTGACATATCCACACTCATCCATATGTCAAAATTTTCAACCTGTTAGCTTGATCCCCTCCCCACACAACTGATTAAAACAAATGTTTCCTCCCATCCCCTTTTTTAACTGACATCATCCACTCTTCTCTCACTTCTGGTTGGGTTCCATCATCCCTTAAAATTGCTGCCATAACTCCTATTCTCAAGAAACCTGGCGCTGATTCCAACAACCTTAATACGTCCCGACTGATATCCAATTTACCATTTCTCTCCAAAATTCTTGAAAAAACAGTTGCAGCTCCGGTCCTCACTTACCTCTCTAACAACAATCTGTTTAAATAATTCCAGTCTGGTTTCTGTTCCCTCCACAACACTGAAACAGCCCTACTTAAAATAACAAACGAGCTGCTGATGGCAGCTGACTCTGGTCTCCTCACCATACTCATCCTCCTCAACCTCAGTGCAGCTTTCGACACAATCTCTCACTCCATACTCATTCACAGGCTATCTTTTATTGGTTTCTTTGGCACTCCTCTCATCTGGTTTATTTCCTACCTCTCTGATTGCACATAATTTGTTCAGTTTAAACAATTTCAATCTCAACTTTCCCCAGTATTTACCGGTGTTCCCCAGGGTTCTGTCCTTTTCCCCATTCTTTTCATTACATATCTCCTATCACTCGGTCACATCTTCCAGAAATACAGCATCCATTTTCATTGCTATGTGGACGACACCCAGCACTATCTGTCCACCAAGCCCAACTCCATACTTTCACCATCTTTCCTCCCTGATTGTCTCACCGAAATTAAGTCTTGGTTTTCTCATAACTTCCTCAAATTTAACAGCAATAAAACTGAAGTCCTCCTCATTGGCACAAAGTCCACCCTCTCTAAATCTAGCAGTTTCTCTATTAATATTGACAACTCCACTGTTCCTCCCTCCCCTCAGGTCAAGAATGTGGGTGTCTTCCTTGATAGCACATTATCCTTCCAAACTCATGTCAATAACATTACTCATCCACCTCCACAACATCAACCGCCTGCGTCCATCTCTCACAGTCCACAGCAAAAGCGAAGGCAAGCTTCTTTTTCCTGGCTGTGCCCAACATTGACAAATTCTCCTCTATCAATTTGCTGTTAGCACGTTGCTAGCATTAGCTTGTAAATACCAGAAGCACATTTCTCTGCGCCAGTCAACAAGCGATCTTGCTCCTCTGGTCTTTTCTAATCACATAGCCTATAGCCACTGCCATTATTGGCACAGGGTGTTTTGAATCAATCCAATGCAAATGTGCAGCCTACATTACAAGCTAGCATGCAAGTTAATTAGTGTCCTACAAGCCAACGCTAGCAACGTGCTAGCAGCAAACTGATTGAGAATGTCGTGTTTTCCATGGTGCAAACAGTCCACAACACAAGCGAAGGCACACAAAAGCGGGCTTCTTATTCTTGGCTCTGCCCAGCATTGACAGACAGAGCGGCCTTCAAGCTAACGCTAGCGATGTGCTAACAGCAAGCTGATTGAGAATGTAACAGTTCTGGAGGGACCTGCATATTGTCGAGCAAACCTGAGGAGCTATGGGAAGACGAAGCCCCTCAGACACACTATGATCACCAAAATATGCTCAGTAAATATGCTCAGTCAGTCACAGACATACCCACGTATTAGGCAGGTCCCTTCTGGGACCAGCCAAAAGTGTTTTGGCTCTGTTAGGAATCAGTAGTAAACAAGAGAGTCCTTTCATCGACCTTAGCACTTGGACTATACTGTTATATGTTCATGTTACAAGGCAAAATACAGATCTTTTTAAGAGCCATTTCAAATTTTTATATACCACACAGCTAATAAATGCTAATACTACATGGTATTAGATAAAGGAGTAATGATGACACAGTGGTACATTATTTGAATCCTTATAGCAATATTGTGTCTTAAACAGACAGATGGATGCAGCAGATGATGGAATGTACATTACAACCACAAGAGATTTGAAGCTTGGCAATAACTTGATATAAGACTTGACAAAAAAACAAAACAAATGAACAAACAAACAAAGAAAACTTGTATCTGATATGAATTTCAACAATTCTTCACTTACACTTGAGGAAGTTACTGCTGCCATGTTAAGTCACATTCCAATGCTGTGAAAATTAAGTGGACATAAAACTTTGGAGGACAAATAATCAAGGCTAAAATCCCACATACTACCTAGAATGCAATGTGCATGAGAAAGAACATTAGCTGGAAACTTAATACTCAAGACTGCAATAGCTTCAATACACAGACTTTTAAGCAAACAGGTTTTTCGCATTTAACCACTGAATAGTATTTATGTAGTCTGGTTAACCATCCGCTTCCACATCGTTTCACTCTGTGAGAAGCGTCTGGCCACTCTCCATTGAGAGACGTTTGCATCATGGTGGGCGGGATATTTTCAACTTCGACCAATCGCTACTGCTTGGTCATTATGTATGTTATGTGCTTCCGTCAGAAGTAATGCTAAAACATTGTTCCCCTCGATAAAATGTCTTAGACATTCCTGTTGTTCAGAGTTTAGTTCTTCAGTTTGGGGAAAGAATGATAACACATTGTGTATTGCTTCGGTAAACTCCATCCTTGCTTCGAGTGCTGGTCAAAACAGAGCGCTTGAGTT
>JAPQLA010000006.1:1395810-1415966 GCA_029822935.1 Naso vlamingii | reverse complement strand
CCCCCCCCCCCCCCCCCCCCCCCCCCCCCCCCCCCCCCCCCCCCCCCCCCCCCCCCCCCCCCCCCCCCCCCCCCTTATAGACATGCAGACACAAGCTGACTTCCTGAACTGGATTTTATGCCAACAGGTGATCCCGTCCTGCACTCTCGGATTATGCAGGTGAATTTAATTTATCATTTGAAGGCATCTTCTGTAATGATTGTGTTTTGATTTTCATGTCAGTCTGAGATGTCACTGAAACTAGACATCAACCCTGTACAAACAGTATACACTACTGATTTGACCTCTGTACTGGAATTTAAGCTACTGTAACTGGTGCTTGGCTGTTACATACAATTTCAAAAATGTGCAGCTAAATCTGTTGGATTAAATGATACATTAACATAATGACAATGACCACAATTCTTTAAAAAGAAAAAATTGCAATAAAAACATTATCAAAGCCGACACGTCAAGGCATTGCAAGGTCAAGTTCTGTAGGTGTGATATACCAGACTCAACAACATTTGCACAAGTTGATATGAGAATTTTAGCACAGGTCGCTCCTTGCATAAATCTGACTCAACTTTAATCAACCAACAACAAACTGGATTTTTAAGATGTTTCTAACACCTTTACCCCGAAGGCATTTCATTACATTTTTGATCTTTCAATGAAAGCTTTGTACATAGCCTGAAGAAACCACACAACATCATTTACAGACATACTAGTTACTGTAGGGAACAAAGTGGCTGCGGCAAGGACGGCTGTGTAGGCCGACTGCATGATGGTAATTACTACAGAAAGACTAAAGGGACAGAGAGCAATGTGTGTGTGTGTGTGTGTTTGTGTGTGTGTGTGTGTGTGTGTGTGTGTGTGTGGGTGTGGGTGTAGGTGCGTGTGTGTGTGTGTGTGTGTGGGTGTAGGTGTGTGTGTGTGTGTGTGTGTGTGTAAATTACTCACATACAAGTGCAGGGATCGAAAAAATTGTAATGCCTTTCTGCCATGAAGGTTATGTTTTCATTGGGGCAGTCAGCATTGACGCATTAATCTGGATTAGATTAAAGTCAGAGCAAAGGGTGTTAATTTTTTTAAAATATTGATAAATTGCATGGTATTATGTGCCTTCCAGGCACCCGTACACCTTGCCTGGGTTGTCTCTTGAACATTGTCTGTGCGCTGCGGTTTTGTTCTCTCCTACATGTGACCTCATATTCTAGCGGGCTCAATACAAAAGCTGAGCATCAGGCCTTTGTAAACTTTTGATTGTGTTTATTGTTGCTGCAGCCGAATGTGACTGACATTAATGAAAGATTTGGGTCGGTAGTTTGGTTTACAACACACTCACTGTCCTTGATATTTATACAAGCAAAGAGTCAGAAGTATTAAGTGGATTAAATTGCAGTATAGTGCAGTTTGAAGCTCTTGCTGCGGTGGTAAAATATCCTCTGACCTGCTCCTGTCTCACTTCTGGGGCCTCATTTATAAAGGTTGCTGCGCACAAAAACATTGCGGAAGCGGGGAAAAAATGTGCATACGCATTTTCCACCGCCAACGTCGGGATTTGTAGAAAAAATTCTATGCGGAGAAATGTGTGCATTCCTGCGCATACTTTCGACCATCTGTAAACCTCCCACAGAGTTTTGTAGACAGGGGAATCAGCGACACTTGATAGTGACACCACGAAATAAAGCTCAGCCTCAAATGAAAACACAGGTTAATTAGGCTAAAAAAACACATAGCACCACGTATAATTCACAGGGTATATAAGCTTGCCTCTGATTGCGGATATATTAAATATGTAGATTTATTTAATGCAATATAGGCTATTGTCGGTAAGCAGTTATGATGTGAGTCGAATTATTTATGAACCACATTTTTTATTAAATTGCGCTGCAAAGACAGAACAGAGGGTGCGCAGTGGAGCGGGTTGTATGGTAACTGATGAAAAGATAACTGTCTGTTGTAGAAATTTGGGATTGATTGGCATTTAAGAATAATATTGTGCATTGATCAACAAGTGTGATTTAAGTTGTCACATAGGTGTACCGCTGCAGAAAACATAACTGCGTGGCGCACACACACACACACACACACACTGTGCACTCTGCCGACACACACGCTGCCTTCTCACCACTTCACCTGATGCGTCTTCACCAGCTTCACGTATGAGCTGTAGAAATGATCAAAGCCTGTAAATAAAGCCAGTGAAGCTCTCACACATCATCATCATCATCATCATCATGAGTCCTCATCTTAATTCAGACCAAGTTCACCTTAACAAAACTTAAATAATTAAAACGTCTTCACTTCTCATAAAACAATGTTGACAGTGTCAAACAGCGTCAAACAACATCATTTCCGTGTCTGTCTGGCTAACAGGCGGGCAGCTGTGCTCGAGATTCATTGGACAAAACCAGTGATCAGCTGCACATTTATTGTATTAATATCCATGAGGTGCTTTGCATTGACAGTTTATGGTTGAATGTGGGTGGTGAGAGGGCGGGATACGGGGCTGATCCACCTGCGTTCTTTTCCAAGTAGATTTGGGATTTGTAAAAGGAAGTTGCGCACAAACAGGCATATGCCAGGTTTTATAAATCTGTATTTTTTTTTTAATTTTTTTTTTGGTGTAAGTACATTTCCTCATTTGTATGTACGCAAACATTTAGTGTGGATTCTATGCACAGTTTTATAAATGAGGCCCCTTATCCGGTGCCTCAGGTTGCGACATTGCACAATCTGCACAGGGTGTTTTATTTTGAAAAATGACCGTCTTTTTTGTGTCTTACTTCTTGTGTGACTTGAACTGTTCTGTGCAGATTGATGGGCCTTCATTTACAAATAGACTTGATGCATATTTTTACAAAAATTTGTTGATGTATACAGTAGTGTGCTTCTGTTGTTTTTAAATGTAATGGAATCAGGGCGTCCTTGTAAACAGAGCTTGCTTTCAATGGCCTGCCCTGTTTAAATAAAACTTAAAAAATCTGCTGAAAAACTTCCCTAAAATGCAAAATAATAGAATTTTAAACAAGCAATTAAAAACATGATTAATCACGATTAACTACTGGAATTTAGAGATTAATCCCAATCAAGTAAAATTAATTGTTGCTGGTCTGTGAGCAGAAAATGTCAGGATTCAGCCTGGTGGACAGATGGGACCAACTGATTGGATTTTGGTAGTCATCTGGTGTGGGGTTTCCATCATTTAAGGACTTAGAATTTTGTAGCCATAATTATGAAAGTAACAGAAGAAGCCTTAATTCTAAATCTGAAGAATATGTTTGCAGAGTCCAAACAGACCCAAGTAAAAAGATAAATGATGAGAATGAAGGGTTTGAGGGCAACAACAAGTTGGAGGAGTGCTGAGTTCTTCAAGTGCCTTTTAACTTAAACTGCATTTTGAACAAATGATTCAGTAAAAAATAGCAAACAAAGCAAAAAGCCCTTGGAGAGTGGCAGGTGGGTGAAGCAATGTTGATCACTTGGGTTCCCTGCTGACCGGTCAAGAGGACCAGCACGGTTTATTTAAAAAAAGGACTTTTTTTTTAAACAATGTGACACACCACAATCATGAGAGGTTCTTCAGCACGCAGTGCACAAAAATATTCAATGGCTGTGTCCAGTAATACAGGATATTTGCTGCTAAAGATGCACAAATGTTTACACACAACCAAATGCATGATCATCTCCAGGCTTACACCAGTTGGAAATAACTGACGTAGCATAATCAGCGCACCACCAAAACAGCACACAGAGAAAGAAGCAGCAGCATGCAGACAACAAATGACATTAGTATTGCTGAATTAGTGTGAGTATCTGTGTGTACATGTTTTCTTAGTACCTGTTCTGCACTAATGTGATGTCAGTTCTTTACTCAAACAACCACCTCGTTATTTTGGAGCATGTGGTGTAAATGATTAAATGAATAATTAAGCTGAATTGACATGGTAGCTCTTGCTTAGCGTTCTGCAGATGTGGAGTAGACAGGGGATAAATCTGCACCTGTCAGGACATTATCAGTGTTGGTGACAGCCCTGACTGAAACACAATGTCAGCAGCCCTTTTTATGTGTCATCCCACATGCTTACCTGCTAAGCCGTACTTGACTTTGACGCTCAAGGTAAGCAGCTTTCCTGCTATGAGGCAAGAGTGAAAGATAGACTGGAGTCACACTGGAGGTCAGACTTAGAGTGGTACTGTCCAAATTTGTGATTGTAAAAAATATTCATGTAAGCATTCTGGAGCCTTTTTCATATTCATATATTGCATTTTCTGTTACATATATTATAGTGATTTTGTCACAAGATTGGCGTACAGTCTAGTTGTCAGTGTGTTCAATAAATATTAAAATTGACTCAACAAGGTTTCACGAAGGGGAGCTGTTTTTCTTCCCCATTCACTTGAACTCCACATACAAATATCATGAAATAAACAATTAATACAATTCAATTAACCTATTAAATATCAGGTGTTTACTATATATATTTTTTTTCCTTGGTAGGATCTCTTTTTTTCCTGAAAAGTGTTTGTATTAGTTTTGTCCTTTATTCCTCTCGCAGAAGCGAGACAGAGCTGGCGTGCCCACATGCTGCTCATTGTAGACAGTCAGGAGTTCAGCAAGACTAGCGTTAGTAGGCAAACTTGGGTAGGAAGTGAAGATTATAACTCAGCAGCCGTTGTTGTTTTTCATGAGGTTCATGGTCGTGGGATGTAACAGTGTAACCCATGTCTGTTACCATTGTTTGCCTGTTGGAGATCTGCAGCGATGCGAGCTGTGGTTGTTGGCCATCAGACAACCAGGTATCAACACACTGTGGGATGGGCTGCAGCAAAACAACTCGGTGTTGTGTGTTTGCAGGGATCATTTTCTTGACAGTGACTGTTGCAGTAGGAAAGACTCAATTACTCAAGAAAATTGCTGTTCCCTCAGTCCTCCCCAATCGCACTGATCCACCTGTACAGGTAGGCTAACGAGCTAAGTAGTCCCTCATAATCACTCTTAGTATCGGCTTCGGCCATGATGGTTTGTGTCCTGATGCTCAAAGACGTGCAAAGCTCGTAAATTCACTCAGGAACTGCTGAGTTTGTTTCCATCAGCAAAGACTGGAGAACAGCGAGTGTGCATCGAGCGGATCTGTTTTTGTTTGAAAATGACAATTACACGAAAACTAAGCACAGAAATAAAAACAGAACTCAACCAACTTGATCCTTGTGTTATTTAAGGTATAAATATCACGGTGTGTTTAAAACTTTCAATTTCAAATGCATTATATTTTAGTTTGTAGTTTTTCAATTCAAGTGAATGAGGAGGAAACTTCCAAACAGCTCCCCTTCGTCACAGAGGCACGTAGTCTTGGTGAGTCAATTTTAATATTTATTGAACACACTGAAAACTAGATTTTAAGTCATATATTGAATCTTGTGACAAAATTACTTTAATGAGTAGATATAAAACAATATTTAAGAATTTATAAAATGAAACTATCTTTGCAATCAAAAATGATGAAACCATCCACAGAGGAAAGAAAGCTGTCGTGGGTAGTTGGTTTTTTCTACTTATGTGATAGTAATTTTTATTTTTTTTCAAAGGTGATATCTCTTTTCTGTCTCACAATTCTGTTTTGATAACACTGTTCCCCACAGGAGAACTATTTAGCTGGAAAGACAGAAGAGCAGCCTGAATATAGAATTGGTAGATTTTGTAATGCTAACAAATAAATCAGTGTTTAACATTTTTGTTTACAAATGTAAATACAGTTTATTTCATGCATAGTAACCCCTGAAACCCTTGTCGAATAACAGATGAGTTAAACCTCTTTTGAGAGATTCAGTGGAACAGCAGTGTGCTCAGAAGTGACGTCAGGACTAACATGTTAACAAACAGTTGCGTCTTTCCACATTCGGCAGACATGCGTCAAAATTAGCATTCATTTGGAAATGTGTCTCAGTTGGTTTTGCGTGACTGTGTGTGCTATACACATATGACTGTTTTGCATTTTCTGTAAGGATTTTAAATGAAAGATCTTTGTACGTTTGGATCTGAGGGCAAAGGTGTCCTTTAAGAGTCCATACTGTCTGTGAGCATACTTCAAGGTGACCAGAGGAAATAATCCTGTGAGACAGAGCTGCTGTAGGTCCATCTGTCCTCTGCTTATGATTCCCTGCCTTTGGAGCAATGACCAATTAATTTAATTTGCTCGGACTCATTTGTTTTATGACTGAGATATTCTGTCCTTACGTAGACCTGAGGCTACATAAATGAAGAATAAACAATTTTTAACAAGTTGAACTTGACTGCTTTGTACTTTTTGCTTGTACTTTTACTTTCAATACTTAAGTACATCAATATTCACTGTACTTTTGATACTTAAGTACAGTAAATACCAGCTACTTTAAAACTTTTACACAAGTAATATTCTAATAGGCAACTTTTACTTTTACCAAAGTCATTTTCTAAAAAGGTATCTTTACTTTTACTCAAGTATGACTTTTGGGTTCTTTAGACAGGACTGGTTTAAAACTTGATTTGTTTCTAAGGCTGCCAAACCTAGTGGACATGTGTTTTATTTAGCTTCTGCTCCTCTTTGATGAGGAATAGAATAAAGATTATTCATCTTGTGCTTATAAGGTCTTCTTTGTCTGTTCACCCTTAGATGTTAAAAGGTCATATAACTACGCCTTTTTACGTGTGCTGTATGAGACAAGCTAACTTCATAGAGGGTACAAGGATGTACAGGTACTTCATGCAAATGTCAAAGATTTTCAGAATGAATCCCTAATAACACATTTTTTAAGCTACAATGAGTCCTTGAAATCCACACAGCAGTCAGGCCTTGCTTTGTGTAAAGAGGAGGGATTGGGTTCTGAACATTGGTGGCCATCGTGGAAAAAGCCGCTCAATTCTTACTTGTTCAACAGAAAACCTTAGAAAAAGAGGCATAGATTATTCACTCAGAGGAAGGAACACATGCTTGAAAAGGAAACTTGTAAGTCAATTTTACAGAGAACATTTCTTCCATCCTTTAATGATGAAGAGCACTCCGTGCTGAGAGGTGTCAATGAGGACTTTCTTTTCATATAAGTCTCTTTAATTAGTCACAGTCTACAGTGACTCACTATATTATTGGGAGTGTAAAAGCACTGAAGCAATGACCACCTAAATTATTATAGACATTACTTAAGTCAGCAAGAAAATGGATTTTGTGATAAGCTTTTGTTAAACATTGAAAACATTTTAGAAAAATTTATCATCCTAAGAAATGTGTCCACTAGCTTTTGTTGAATATTTTATGTCTACTGTTACCACTTCCTTACAGGCAACTTTGTTTTTTCCAAGGCTCTTCTTATCGCTGTGCAGCAGCAACAACACAAACCTGCCTTTGTGTGTGTGTGTGTGTGTGTGTGTGTGTGTGTGTGTGTGTTTACTGCTCAGTATGGCCATCAGTTTAAATTAAGGTTCTGTCTTCATCATGTGGCCACCTGAACAAGGAGTTAAGCTACAGTAGATCAATTGTGCCGTGAACTGGAGGTCACCTCAGCTGTGCCTAACGATTTACTCTTGGCTCTTGTTTTGTATGCTGTCACCACTTTAAACTCACTTTACATTCCCTCAAGAATCTGATCTGTAGACATCTGACCTTGACTTCTTGTAGCCAGTAATCTAAGGGCACACTGATGACAGTGTGTTTGTAAAACCACAATGCAGAAGAGGCAGGCTGTATTTCAGGTAGGTATTACTTGACATGAGCACAGCATTTGTAATGACAAAAAAAAATCTTTTTCCTTGTACATCTGTCCTTGTTGGGTGTAAAGGTGTGTTAAGACCGAAAGCGATGAAGGTGATGAAATCACAAGGAATGCCCGTATCGTTTGGCTTGATCATTTTTGAATATTTTTAATAATCAATAATTATAATAATCACACAATGTGCATGGTACGCTTACATTAGCTCGTTCAGAGGAGCGGGGACTGTTCACTTTTTGTTATTAATTACAGCTGATTAAATCATCATTTCTGCATTATATCAGTTGTGGAAGTCCTAGACAGGTTGGAAAACGTAACAACATTGTGTCTGGTTACTAAAATTATCCAGAGTCTGTTAAATTGTGTCACACAGCTTCATGTTAGCCACAGTTAGCATTAGCTAGTAGCGTCAGGAGGAAGGGGGGCTTGCCATTTTCTTACATTGACCACAGCCGATTTTATCATCTTTTTCGCACAATATTAGTTGTGAAAGTCCCAGAAATGTTGGAACACTTAAAGGCATTGTGTCTGTGTTCATAAAACAATTTGGTGGTGTATAAAGTCGTGTTGTAGGAGCTCAGAGTATTCACACACAGTAACAGCTGTTTTGACCACTATGTCTAATCCAATGTCCGTTCAGAAAAATTCCGGCAACGTTTGTGCCATTGGGATGTCACTGACGTCAGTAGAATCTCAACACTGTGATGAGATTCTCGACATTGTGTGAGGCTGTCGCAACACAGCCTCACACGATGTCACCCGAAAAGGTCAATACTTTCAACTTCGAGCGATGAAGGCGATCGACGTCACGTTGCAGGATTCGCATTGTGTGTATTGTGAGATTTGCGTCACTCGAAGTGACATTGCATGTAATCACGTCTTTACATTGACTTTATATGTAATCTTGTGGCATTCTTCACGTTCATTGCTTTCAGTCCAAACCCACCTTACATGTTGTCAGTCTTGATGGAACCCAAGTCCCTACAGCCAACCTCCTCTCTTTAAAGTCGTTTACACAGAGCTACAAGATTATGATTTGTTAATATTATACAACATGCGATTGTGTAGGTTTGCATAGACAACCGGCTGCATTGTGAACCATAATTGTTCACATAATAGGGGCCCGATTTACTAAGATCCCAAATACAGGGCTAACCCTAACCCTAACACTAACATTTTACACGTCTTGTTGGTGCATGTTTTGCAAGTGGTCTACTAAAAATATTTGTGTGACTGCCAGGCAGGTGCAAACATGGTGGATTGAGAGGTATTTACATAAGGGTTTAACGTGTTTCACTGGTTTCTGCTAAGGACAGTTCAGAGAATGACCAGTGCAAACGTAAAATGAGATGGGGAGAGAGGAGAGCAGCACACTGGAAGAGCGATGCGCCAACTGCGAAAAAGGAATAGGAAAGAAACTATGGATTTCATTTTCTTTAGGCCAAAGTGCTGTGGATGTCCATTTAAAATACAGATAAGAGCCATTCTCAAAATGAAGGAATAAATGAAAATTACATTGAAATAAATAAAACATGAATTAAGATAACAAAAATGTAATAAAACACAATTTATTTTATTTTATGTATTTTTGGTATCCTACTTTATGTTTTTCATTCATTTTGCAAAACGAGGAATGAGGAATGATTTTACAAAACATAAATTACCTTAGAAAATCCAGAGAGCTCAGCCCGCAGAGTCTCATACAAGGCTGCAAATCAGCTCTGAGCTCATCCATGAGCTCCAAAATGGCATCGCTGGATAGACAGTAGGTTTGGATAGGCCTAATTTTTCTTCTGTCATACTAAAAAATGTTGACCCGAGTTCTAAAAATGCGTTCCCTGCGCAGTCTTTTATTTTGCCAATGCCTCCTCCTCGTCTCCAAAACAGCAGCTGTCTGTGCATGACGCTCGTCCAGATTAACACCTCCTGTTCAAACATAATATATGCAGATGCAATCACAGTCACCGAAATCACTTTCAGACTTGATAAATCACAATGCTTGTGCTACATTAATGTATTTGCATTTTCCCCTTTCTGTATTTTGCACACTCGGTCAAAATGCCCCATGTTACATATTGATTAAAGGAAAAGTGCTAAACTGACAATGTGCATTATATTGCTTATTTGAAGGACACAATCCTCAGTGTGCACCCTTAGTAGATCTGTTTGGACTTTTTTTTGCAGGATATTATGTTTGCACGTTTTTACACACACAACTCTAGTAAATCAGGCCCTATATCTACTATGGGTATTACAAAATGGCACCACTAGGGAGCCCAATGAAGAACACAATGTGAAGAAAAACAATATAGCGACACATAAGGAGATCACAATTTTGTTAATATCTAAATCACTGCAGAGAAACAGACAACAGCGAGTATGATTCTGTCATTCTGCCAATGCAAGAAAAATCACCAGTATTTTTGGTCGCTGGCTTGCAGTCACCCTCAGCTCTCTGGCAGCAGACATTTTAGAGCTTTGAAGATAACAAAATACCTTGACGTGTTATGGCCTGCACCACTCCACCATGGACTTTTCTCCTCTGAAGCTGTTAAAGAAGTCAGCACTCACACAAACTGTTTTCAATTATCTGCCCTAAAATTTATGAATAAATAAAGGGACGGATCAGAACAATATCTGGATAGAGATGATGGTGTCATGCAAACTCAAAGCCTGTATATCTTCAATTTAAGAGTAATGTAAACCCTGTTATACCTTTATCTAGGCATGCCAGAATATAAACTACGGGCGCTTTTGATCTCCCATTTTACTCTGTCAAATCCTGCTTTTTTAAACTTATCTTTTGGCTTTATTAGATCAAAAAGCTAGATAGACAGTATAAGGATGGGGGAGTGATGAGTAGGCAACATGTCCTAGGTCAAAATAGACAAGAACTCAGCACAAGTGCATCCTAAATCCTACCAGGTGACCTACTATGGTGCACCCAAATCATGCTTTCAAGCATGAGCATCATGACCAACATTTTGGGAAACACTGAGTGCAAACAGTGGTGCAGCCTGCTGACATAGCTGAACTCAATGAAGATTGCCAGCAATTTCTTGATTCCAAAAGGCAACACTCCAATCACAGCAACACCAGCCTCCACACACTAACTGACTCTGGGAAATTGGCTGTGGCACAGAAGCTTTTACAGACTCTGGCAGAGGAGTCTGGACCTGGTGAATGCCTGATAAGGCTGATTTGAATGAAACTGCATTCTCTTTTGTTTTGATTACAGGAGTTATAAATATCAGCACTGACCCCACTTGTGACACAGTCCTAAATTAATATATTGCAGCAATCAAAACAGTGCAGGCAGTCGAGTTTCAGCATGACTCAATGATGCCCTCAAGTGGCCTGAGTTGACCACCTGCAGCTGATTCGACAATACCATTACAGACAGCAGATACTTCTGTTTGCCTTTGTGTTAAGCTCTGTGTGAAGTTTGCTCCTATCGAAAATACACATTTGAGAGCCTTCATTTTTACCATCTGTCTGCCTTTTCCTTGCTCTTTGCCAGATGGATGATGGAGGATGGCATGACATGCATGACTGTTAATGACGAGCAGAATCGTCAGATTTTCTTTAAAGGTTTAGAATGAAACAGCATGACAGCCTAACAATTATTTTAGCATGTATGACGTCAAAGAGCAGCAAATGCCATGACTATAAAGTGGTCCATGGCCCGTGACTTCCTGTTTCGAAACTTACCACAGTACATTAAATTCTCGCTGTGACCTGAAATTCTTCCAAACACACACACACAAACACACATCCTTTGTAATTGGATGTCCGAGAAGGCACTTGTTCATTATAAGACTCAGATCCATGTTACATTCCTGTTGTACATAAATGTCCCCTAATATGCACTCAGCAGCATGCTTGCCTTTGTGTCTTCCACTACAACAAATAATTGCATGCTTTATCCAGTGAATAATTCACTGTTGCTGCACAGCAGTAGAACAGTCACACATAACGACACAAGTAGGGGTTTTTAACTGCATAGATTTTTTTTGCCAAGCCTAGATCATATATGGGAGGCAGCTGGTCTCTAAATTTGTGTCCAGCCAGGCTCTCCCTCAGCTGCCTATTGGTTGCTCTGGAGAACACAGTCAAAGTGGATGGCATATGTTTACTACCTATTGATTGCTTGGTAAATCATCTGGCTAATCAACAGTTAATATAAACATTCAAATACTTTGACTTTTAGTAATGACTGTGTTGAAAGCCAAAATGATACAGTCTACAAAGATTATTTCAATGAATTTACAATGTTTTTGAATACTTTGGAATATTTAAAAAAAAAAAAAAAAAATCAACAATTCATTTCTTGTCTTAAAATGTTCTAATACACAGTATTAGAACATTTTAAGCCCTTTAAGTCCTGACTGCAGTGAAAGAAATTAGTTCTACTCAGTGTCAAGCTTTCATAGACTACAGCAAGTCCTTAAGTTCCTCAGGCTCTGAAATTACATGTGCTAAAAATAAAAGCACCAAAAAGACAAGCGGCTCTCTGCTGTACTTAAAGCTGGGCGTACACTGTACAATTTTATAAATCTTGTTGTTAAATGTCAGCTCACACTGTATGAGTAAATCGGCTGTGATGTAAAACCAAAGCTAACAATATATGTGCTCTCACCGTACGGTCCAACTGTCAGCTTCGACCTAAGTGCTCGCACTGTAATGTGTAAAAACGGCCCATTGCCCCCCGTGGACCGTCCTGCCTATTGACAACCGTCAGTAAAGATTCTTTTGAAAGCTCAGAGGCATGTTTGTTTGCTAGCAACAGTAGGTTACTAACAAGGACAGAAGCGTGCTGCCTTGATAATTTGTGCTATCCTGTGTGCCAAAACCTCTAAAAAAAAGACGTGCTGCGCATACCAATTCGCAGATGGCTTGGAATACGTGGACAGTAACGTTATGGCATGTCCGTTTTGCAGACAGAACTCGATAGCTATCTTTGCTACGCTCTGATTACTGTAGTGCTCCTTTATAGTTTCTTTCTTGTGCGGGCACAGTGAGTAAGAAAGGGCCTAACATTGGTGAATCGAGTCATTGCTCTGCTTCAACTTTGTGAAAGCCTGAGTCAGCCCAACCAAAATTTCTGACATGCCAGAAATTCATTTGACCGTCCGACGGCTTTTCGGGAGCCCTCGTTACCCCTGTACACTGCACGGCAAACGATTCCTGTCAACATCAGCCCAACTCTAAAATGAGTCGTGCAGCTCAATAATCAGGTTAAAATTAGACTTAAGTCGTACTGTGTATGCCCAGCTTAAATAGATCACTCAAATTGGGTTTTTTTTATGTATTACACTGGGATCTTGTACGTCAAAAATGTAACTTTCTAAATGCAAATTATGTAGTTGTAGTCATGTAAACTTCAGTGGAATATTTAGTATACTGATGAAGTAAACACCAGCACATACACAAAGCTTATTTATTTTGAATTATATAAGACACAATGCAGTTTTTCTAATTTACAGAAGGACAAAACTGATTTAATATGCTGAAAAAGTTAATAACAAGAGAAGGAGAACAAGTACAAAACACACAATATTCTATACCTTACTTCATGAACACAAAATGTTACACTGGAATCTATAGTGACAGTTTGCTGTGTAAAATATATTATCTTCAGACTACAGAAACCCTTAATTTGTACCCACATTTATTATGGGCACAAGTTAAGGGCCCACACAGGGCCCACCCCTCCCCCCAAAGTTTGTTATAGTCTGTGGGAGGCCTAGTAATGACTAAATGGTGCAGTCTCCTTCAACTCATGGTATCCCTGGTGGTTTGGCTCTGTGAAGAGACAGAGAGGGCAGTTAGAGCTAGAAAGCACCACAAATCTATCTCTTCTACATTAGCCAGTGCTAATGTTTTTTAGAAATATAGGCAGTTCAGACTGATTTCAGATTGAGAGAACAAGCAATACAGTTCCAGACAATAAAGAGTAAAATGACTTAACACTGTGTTTTTTAAATTTACTACATACAGAACAGATTCTCAAACTGCACGGTCAGGTCCACTTTAATATGACCTTATTCTGCACTTCATGGCTTCAGTGAGAACTGCTTGTGCTACCTTATTTTTAAGCACCTAGTATTTATTTTCAGAGCCTGGATCTGTAGTCAGGAGATCACTTAATAATTTTCTGTACATCCCAAATGATATAGACGAAAATAGCTACTAGCAGAATACGTTTGAGAGTATAGATAAGTGTTACGGTACCAAGACTCATATTCTGTTCCACAAGAGGCCTCTTCTCAGTGCAGTTTACCACTTTTCCCTGTGCTGCTCCCAGAATAGTCATGATATCCACTAGGTTGAGCTTTCCTTCCTCTTTGGCCTCCTCCACCTCCTCTGCTAGCTCCATCGCAGCTTCTTCACGCTCTTCCATCTCCTCTTGGTTCAGAATTGCATTCAAGCCCTGCCCAGTGGGGTTGTTGCCCACCTGTGGTGGTGCCAGTGAGCATAAGGCCCTCACCTGCCCATAGGATTTCAGGTGTGCTACATTGGCCCGCAAAAAGAGCAGAAGAACATTCAGGTCATTTAATGGGCAACCCAGTCTACGGCGGTTGATAACATCTAGGGCTGGGAGGACCTCGTAGGCTGAGATGAATGTGGTGTCCCAAACAAAGAGTCGGATCAAGCTGAAGAGGACTATAGGAGCCAGCAGGACATAGATGGCACCGTTGGCCACGCTTATCACCTGAAAAACCAACTGGCCAATCATTTTACACTGAACCAGCTCAGGGACCCAGTTCTGGTCCCGCAGCATGCCTGTGCGGACAAAGCAGCTGAACTCATCCTGCAAAAAGGCAGAGAGGTGGAAGTAGGCCAGGTAGAGACAGGCAGCAGTCATGAAGGTCAAGAGAAGGAAGCCCCGCAAGAAAAGCATGCTAACAAGGAAGTAGGAGTTTTGTTTGCACTTCATGTATCTCTCCAGTAGGGGGTACTCAAAGTACCGCTTCTTCTTGGCCCTGAAATTGGACAACAAGAAGAAACTTAGCATTTTGTTCTTTGTCACGTTCATACAGCTACATACATTCCCAGCTGGGGGAGTCTCAACTCAATCACAGTGAGTCTACTTATGGCTGCTTAAAACAGACCATCAAAATACCCAGTCCTCCACTGAATGATAGTTGCTGAGAGACAGGAAAACACAACTCTTCACTTTCCCAAAACACGTTTTTCCAGTTAATCAAAAGAGTCAAAATGACAGCATGTGATCTGTTTAATTTAGCGAGATGTATTCTAGTTTGGGGACAAAACTCATTTAATCGGGGGACAAAAACATAGATTTGAAAACATTTTATTTAGCATTAAGACAATGAATATTGCAAACAGTCTGGTATCTTACCTTTGCAGCTCGGCTTGAAATGTGAGGGGATTCTTTGTGCTCTGGCGCATATCCAGAATGCTCTGGGCCAGACGGATCGAGCGGTTGTACGACTTGTCCAGTTCGTCAATTATAAAGAGCAGGTCTGAGCCCAGTGTGGGCATGACAAGCTGGCGCCAGATCAAAGCTGGCAGGTACATCAGCACTGCCATGGCCAGTAGAGAGTAAGGAAACATCTGGACAGACAAGTAAAAAACGGTGACAGAGAGGAGATACAGATGAAGTAAAGGTGGCAGGAAAGTGAAAAAAGCATAATGGTTTCACAGTCATTACAAATGAATGACCATAAGCCCTGGTTTGGAACTACCTTTGTCACTGGGCTTTTAATGTCAACTGCATTGGGTCTGAACAGTTTGCAATTGATTTTAGCAAAAAGGTGCTCTGCTTCTTGTTAACGGGGTAAACAAACATTTTCCACTGAAGTTATGCATGTTGTTAGCCTGGTAAACCAGACTCATAATTTACTTTGCAAATAAATTCACTTCGTAAATAGTCTATCCACGCCTCACTGGGGATTCTTTGCAGAATTTGAATCTTAGTAGGCGTGGTATCAGATGTAAAACACAGCCTTAAACCAATCGGTATTGACCCTGACTGTATGACATGTGCTGTGGGCCCTGCTATTCCGTGAAACAGACAGACGAGTGGGAATGTTAACGTCCGATTGGTTCAATAATTACATAGATGCTGTTATATTGTGTTATGATTGAGATTCTGACCTGCCATGCATCAAGGAAAGAGACAGTTAAATGTTTTTGTTTGGAATAAAACCACATTATCACGGAATAGATGCAGCTACAGGCCGCAGCTCACCAGGAGCTAACACCAGCAGCCCCGGCTTCTCATTCCCCAGAAACAACGGCTCAGGAATCTGTAGCCTGCAGGCTGCAGACTACAGATTTCAGAGTAATTGCTAACACTAGTTTTCCACAAGCTGTAAAATAATCACATAGATGTTGTTACATAGTGTTGTTATATTAGCTATTTTCATCAGTTTTAGTGTTTTTTATCATGTTTTTTTAACGTCTTGTGTTGTACCTGAGGCTGTGTGAGTCTCATGTCCGCATTGCACAGATCGGCAGAAAGACTTGTACTAAAGGCTCCTATTCTTCTCTGCGTGTAGTAATCACAAGAAAGCAGTACATTTTGTGCCCCCATGGTTGTTATCCATTTGGTCGGAACATTCCTTGTGTTTAAAATTCTGTATTTTTTTAATAACGAGGGGTTTTTGGTAGTCTGGTAAACCAAAGCCGTAGGCCTTTGCCATGACGGAACTACTGCGAACAAGTGTTTGACTTCTAACTCATCAAACTTAACCACTCTTACTAGTTACTGACTGGTCATTTATCTCTGCAATTCTAAAGACAGGCCTTGTTGAGGAGCCAGGCTAGCATGTTACAGTTCTGGAAAAAAGTGTCAGCAGTTTAACATCATAAGCCACTCTAGGTGGGAATTACAAGTAAAGCAAGTTCGATTAGAATCTGTCAACTTACTTTGTGCACCCAGAGCGAGCGCTCCTCAAAGTTCCCATTGCTGTCAAACTCATGATGCATGAGAGAGTCCCAGCAGTACGTGTCCACATAGCTGGCCTGCTTGACTGTGAAATTGCTGGGAGGGAAACAGCTGATCTGAGGGCCTGCAAACAAAACAAATGTTGATCTGTATGGGAATTACCTTCTGCAGCCTCTTTCAATCCAGTCACTTTATCTTAAGCAATGTCTAAGCACTCTCTCTCTCTCTCTCTCTCTCTTTCTCTTTCTTCCACACACACACACACACACACACACACACACACACACACACACATACACAAACAGCGCACATGTACATGCAAGCTTCTGTATGCCCTTGTTTGTTCCTTACAGAATTTCACTGAAGAAATCATATGTTTCCAAACGGCAAACTGGCATTTAAAAACCCTGGGTGACTCCATTCCAAAATTGGACTATTCCACCTTATATTTAGTTCACCTTGATATAACCACATGTAGTCCAACCACTTGAATCCATGTTGCCACCCATCTGTCATTTCCAAGGGTGCTCCACCCTTAAACAGCGAGCTTGGGAAGGAGCGAACCAGTGGTGTGCCACACCTATTTCTGAGCTGTACAAGAGAAACATGGAGTTTCTATATTTTACAGAAAGCCTCCACATCTGCCCAGCTGCCTGTAAGTAAAAACATATTGCCTCTAATTTACTGTCAGGATGTGATTTCTCCTGCCAGTCCACCTCATTTTAGGCAACCATTACATGGTTCAATTAAACGTGTTTGTGTGTGTAATTAATCAGCCATATATTTAACATATTGCTAGTGACATCTAAAATATAATTACGGCAGCTGAGGCTGTGATGGAGTATATTACTCATTTTAAGAGTGACCTTGTGTAGATGTTTACAGACAGCCGAGGTTACAGCTTTTCAGACTGACAGTGAACACAAACTAAACAAGACAGTCGTATCGTTCCTCAACTTTTAGCTACTAATGAACAGGACTGGGAAGTAACGCATTACTTGGTAACGCATCAGTAACCAGTAAAGGATTACATTTGCCAAAACAATAATTATATTACTGTTAGTGATCCAGGTAACGCTGCATCACTGTGTTACTAAAAAGAGATGTGTTTTTTGTCCTCAGATATGTTATGAGGATGAGATATATGTGCTTTTTTTGTGAAAGGCTTATTTGATTAGAGCATCACTAATGTTGAAGTTCTAAAAAGCCACTGATGGTGTTGCTATTTCTAAGCATGTCTTTAAATTAGAAGCCAATAAAACAAGGTTGTTGTTCCAATAAAGTGGATTAAGTTTTGGAAGTGGTTTAACTGGTTGTGCATCACTTTTTTAGGAAGTCATTTGGGTTGCAGAAATAATATAGTAAAAAGTAACGTAACTACTTTTGATACGAAGTAATAAGTAAAGTCAATGTGTTTCTTTCATAAGGAGTGATCAGTAATAAGTAACGTGTTTTCATTTCTGAGTAACTTGTCCAACACTGTTAATGACGGAGTACAGATTATGTAACTACATAGCTATCTGTCACTTTACAAACTGTGAAAGGCATCGTGGGGGAGAAATTCACAAAATCTGCTTTCAGCTGTGCAAACATGTTAATCGAAACAAATCAGTAACAACAGAATTATAAATTTGAGTTTTTACCTTTGTAAAAAAGGTTTTGGTTTTTCAGTGCCATCTGTTTGTTTGTTGTCTGTTAGTGAGCAGGATTACGTAAAAACTATGACGCCAATTCCCATGAAACTCGGAGGAAGGCTGTAGACTGGGCCAAGGATTAACCCATTAAATCTGGGGGCGAATCTGACGTGACATTGCACCCACAGGGGGCGCTACAGCTGTTTTTCTGACTTTAAATGGCCAAGAGTGGCCATTACTCTGATCATTGCCAAACTTTGCATGAACACTGTTGTGGGTTGTGCCTTGAGTTTGGGAGCTTGGTCACACAGAAAAAAAAAACTACAATGCACCCACAGGGGGCACTACAGCAATGCTTTATACTTTACATTGCCATATCGGAGACTTAGAGGGGACAGCAGGGGTGTGTGTATGGGTGTGTGCGTGCAGGTGCATGTGTGTGACTCTGCTTGCCTAGGCGAAGGTGTGCGCTCTCTGAGTGTCTTCCTAGTTTCTTATATTTTCCTGAACACTGTAATAGTATGCGCTACTTTGGTAGCTAACTTCCTTTTAGCGTTCACATTGAGGGCTGTAGTTAAAACACAAACTGTCACTAGTGTATGTTCTCATGTAGCTCATGGTGGAAATCTATTTTTCCACTTTGCTTTTGAGTGCATGTGTGGGCGCATAGGTTGACAAGTCACCCTAAATACAAAACAACAGCTTGTGCCTTCAAAAGTAATCTTGTAAAATATTCTTTCCCTCCTCTCAACACCCCTGTGAGCCATTTGGTGAGGAAACCCAAATTTCTGCCTCCGTTCCTATCTCCTACTTCCACTCCCCAATTAAAATTGGCAGATTATCCCCACATTTGTGCTGTGCAAGAATTCTTGGCTTAGAGACCAGGTGCAAGTAAACTAGACACCAGACAGCGGAGCAATCAAGTGCTGTTGTGAAACTGACAACCCGGCAGATAGGCAGCCAAGATCTATCAGTTGAGCCGCGTTCCCCTGCACCACATCATGTTCTATGCCCCCCCTCTGGTTAATCAACACATCCTCTCATTTGACTCAAATAGGGGGGAGCTGCCACAGAAGAAGTTCGCCCTGTAATTACAGCATGCCAGCGTTAGTGAACGCTGCTCTCAATCATCTCCCACGGCAATTAGCATCAGGAGCACCAGGCTGATTGCAGACCAGCACTGAAGAAATGACATTAAGTTCAAAGTCAAGGCAGTGAGCCTGCTCAGTAACAGACTTGTGCTTTACACTTGCCACGTATACTTTGAATAGTCAGCTTTGCTTTTCGTGTTGACATGCAGAGAAGTTATGAGCAAGATTCATGTAAAAAAAAACAATATTTTTCTTTTAAACAGTATTTCCCCTCTCATTTAAAACCCTTTTGACAGTAAATAAAACCTCAGAATATTCAATCGACTTACGAATGGAGTCTGAGCCACATGTGCTTTTTGTTTTCAGCAATTTTATGTTGACATTATCATTATTGCTTTGTTGTGTCTACTATTCTGAGGAGATGTTAATGGAGTCAGCAGTTAATGTCTTACTTTCATAATAGGTGTTGCTTAAGTGTTCTCTCAGCACCCTAATTTTGTTAAGGAAAGTGCAGTGTAATTGCAGGTCTCACTGTTATTACTCTTAATATTTAGTTTCCTCGAGTAGGAGTTGTAAAAGAATTAAGGAGATGTATTTGAGTGCCAAAAAAAATCCTGCTGGGAAACAGCACAGATTTGTTCAATTGTTATAACCAGCTCTGAAACACAAACACATTTGGGTCACTTCTTCATTACATGAAAAAATAACATACATATATATATATATATATATATATATATATATATATATATATATATATATATATATATATATATATATTATAAA